>BPLQ01007064.1:346124-721124 GCA_021605075.1 Caerostris darwini
TCTTAAAGGGATCCACACTTCAAACTATAGACGAAAACACGACGTTTGTTTGTGACTAATCCTCAGTGTCCTGCAGTGCGGGACGGACAACCCATGAGTAATCTACTCATAGATGGAGGGAAAGAGGAGGCTTCTGGTGTGATGGAGCACCCGTAGGTAGAAGTCTGACTTGGCTCCGTGACGCTCTTAGTCAAATGAGACCGGGACCTACGGATTAAAGTGGATTCCGAACCACTGTAAACATCCATGGCACCGGGGGGACTCGAACCCGAAACCTGTGTCACAGAGCGCTAGACTCTCGGCTATTCAGGCCCCGAAAACACGATGTTCTAATCATGAACCGCTTACACCAGGGATGGGCAAACTGCGGCCCGCGGGCCAACGACCGGCCCTATTCGGCCCGCGCATAGAATTTGCCGGTCCGAGGCAAATTAAAAGAAATACATATTTATATATTATATATCCATCTCCTTTTCTACTTTGATTAAATATTATTTTTTTCTTCCTTTTTTCCAAAGGGGACATTCAAACAGAATTAGATATTTTTATCATGCCTTTCAACGTAAATTGTGAAGCAGTGAGGTCAGATTTGCAGGTTGAATTAAATGAGTTGCAATCTAATAATCATCTCAAGTAGTTGTTACTAAATATGCCTAAGTCAGAGTTTTACAAATCATTATCGAAAGTTTGTTTCCCAAATTTAATATCTCACACCCAGAAAATCAGTGCTATGTTTGCTTTCTCTTATAGTATAAGTGAATAAGTGTTTTCAACTACGAACCTTAGAAAGAATTATTTCACAGTTGACTAACAGATAGCATTTAGCCTCGTTCCTTCGAATCAGTGCATCTTACTTCGAACCTCAAACTCATCTCATTAATATATTTGAATTGTAATACTTATAATTGTAATACTTATATATAAAATTTATCTTGGCCCGCCAAACTTTTTATTTTTTTTTTATTTTTGGCCCGCGACCGAAAAAGTTTGTCCATCCCTGGGTTACATCAACAAACCGATTGTGTAGATGTTTTACCAAGGAAGTAAAGTGAAAAGGATGCTGGCGAATTGTACGGCAAATGAAACACTCAAGCAAGAGTTCCTACGGTGTGACAGCGTTGACAAAAGAAGAAAGTCCGAGTTAGCTTGAAGCTAAGTCTGTGTGTTACTGCATTCTGCACAACGGGCTTTTGCTGTGATCACTGAGAGGTGCGCTTTCCCTTTTTCTTCCCTGAGGTTTAACCGAAACAGTAATAAGTGTTCTAATGTTCCACTGCCTTGTAATGAGGGGGAAGTCGGTGAAACAATTCCCACCCACTCCAGACTCTTTTCGGTCATTTTATGTAATATTTTTCTTTTTTAATCTAGAAGAATGCGTGGAAAAAAAAAAAAAGGTCAAAATTCAACGATTGCTATTGAACTCATACTGCCAATAAAAGCAATTTTTGCAAAAAAACAAACAAACGAACTTTTACAATTTTTACTGTTGCAAAAAGTGCACCCATCCTGCAACAATAACAGTACCAAATCAACGGGTTATTATAGAATAGCCAGAATAAGATCTTTCATGGTGGATCCGAGGTGGATTTTCATAGGCCTCAGTGCAAAAAGCTCTCTCAAGTGTTTGCTGCCAAAGTCTTTGCTGATATGGAAGGAACAATTGAATTATTTCCTTAACAGGTAATTTTAATATTCATCATCATAAGTGGCTCGACAGCCTGTTGTGGGCCTTCTTTAAAAGATCCAGCCAGGTTGTTCTCCTCTCGGCCGTGGACCTCCAGTTTTTGATCTCAATAACATTGAAATCAGAGTCTAAACAGTCGACCCATCTCTTTTTCGGTCTTCCCCTTGGTCGCTGTCCAAAAGGGGTTGCATTGAAAACCCTCAAAGCAGATCTATCACTTTCCATTCTCATGAGATGACCGGCCCATCTCATTCTGTTCAGCTTAACGAATTTTAGAATGTCAATGTCTCTAAAGAGTTTGTAAAGTTCAAAATTGTATCTTCTTTGCCGATTTCCATTGCCATTGTTACCACCAAAAATTGTTCGTAGCACTTTTCTTTCAAAGATTGCCAACATTTTCTCTTCTCGCTGTTAGTGACCCTGTTTCAGATGCATATAAACAGGACCTGACCCTCCTGGTTGGGGGTTGGGCGCAGGGTTAACATCCCTGGCCTGTAAAAAAACCGCTGTTTTGAAGTCTAATTTTAATATTAGTTCGAAGAATTTTAGGAAAACAAAAATTATTTTTATAAAAGAGTTGGATTTTCAAACCGACACCGACTCTTTTAAAAATGTTCGACTCCCACCTCTGGTAGTGAGGAGATACATTCCAAGGTAGTCAATCGGCCCGCTCTAAATTTAATCTCCTCATATTTCACTTCTGGGAACGACTCATTCGTACCCTCCCCCCTACTCCTCCACCCCTCCCACCCCCTCCAGGTTTTTCGTCTGCTAATGGAAGGAGATCTGTCATTCCGCCTTTCGAGACCGCTGCTCTCAGGTAAAACAGGTTGCAAACGAATAACAAGTAACAAGCGGCCATTCGCTCTGAGGGAAGGAAGGGGGGTTGTTCTCGGCCTTGGCCTGTCTACCAGCCAGACGGCGTTGTCTGCGGTTGCATTCTGCTGGGATTCTTTACTTTTTCTTGATGCCTTCTTACTGTCAAGTGTTTTATTTAATTTCCTTTCGTTGTGTTGAAGATTCAAACTTGAGTTGGCTTTCTGATCGTGTACAAACGATGGATTTTTATTTTAATTGGTAAGAATTTAAAACGTCTCTTGGGAAATGAATGTGTTTGGCTTGAACTAGATCGTCACTAGATTCTGTACTCGGAAGATTGAAATAAGTTGGCTTCAATGATTGTAATGTGTTCTGTTAACTAAAAAAAATAATAATATAGCAGATTCAGTATTACCCAAGTTACATAACTGTTGGCCTTCTTTATTACACAGTAGGGTGCCATAGAATGGCACCCTACTGTGTAACGAACACCAAACAGGGATGGCATTGGAAAGGTTCGTAAACCTCCCCATTTCCTTCTCGAAACCCAAGGGGAAGAACTTTCTACCCTACAGATTTTTAGATCTCCTTTCTTGGCTGGTAGCTTTCGGTACGGTTTTAGTTGCCGGGATTGGAACAATTAGGTGCCGCCGAATTGTGCATTTTAAAGTTCATGCATAAATTTTAAGATGTCCAATTTAATCGGAGTCCTTGCTGATGGGGAAAGCTAAACTGAGGTGTTAATCTGTCAAATGCAATGCGGAAATCAAGGTGGGAGGGAGGGGGGCAATTCGAAATGCCTAAAAAAAAAAAAAAAAAAAAAAAAAAAAGGTATTCGAATTCGAGCGCTTGTGACCGATTTTCTCAAAATCATTTTCATCTTTTTTTATTCTGGACGATTTCACCTGCTCACGAAAATGTCTCAAAATGGTGCTCTAATCAGTAATCGACCTTGGGTTCATCTAACGACTTCCAGATGAGAACACAGGAGCGCTCTCTAATTAAATGTTCCTCATTAAAGAGATGGACGAATAATTTCGAAATCGGGTGCACCTGCGAGCGAGTGTGCACAGCTTTTGTTGAAAGCATACACCTGCGAATGTCTACCGACGTTCAACATTCATTGATTCTAGACGAGCACTCTGGGTGTAAAGAACGCTTTTGTTGTTTTCTTATCCAGTAAACTTATTGCTTCACCCCTGATACCCGAATACATAGAACATTCAGCGTTATCTAGGTTACACCACTTTCGTACAACATCCATATTTGGAAGAAAAAAAAACGAAGAGAAAGGAGAATTACATTTTCGGAGGTATTTCTTGGCAAAACTAGCTCACATTTGATTTGCTGCTCCTTTGGTCAGTAAATAATGGTGGTCTCTTCCTTTGGTGAGGGCTGTCACAAATATCAATACGATGTCTAGAGATGTAGATGAAAATGTTTTACACTCATAGTGTAATGTCTGCTCCAAATCTGAATTTTGTGAAAGTTAAATAACGTTTTTGTTTTGTACTTTTTCTTGTTGTCATTCTTATTCTTTTTTTTTCTTGTTGTCATTGCCATTCTTTTTTCTTGTTGTGGTTGTCATCCTCGTCTTTTTTTTTTTTTTTTTTTTTTTTTTTGTTGTGGTTGTCATTGTCATTCTTTTTTTTTTATTTTTTATGTGTCATTCTCATTTTTGTTGTTGTTGTTATAATTCTGATAATTTACAGAAAAGGAGACATGCTATCATAACCATCAGGCGTGTAGAGAAAGAAAAGCATATGTATTTTTCAGCTTTTGTTGAAAGCATGTTAAAGAAGGAAAATAAAATTTAGGATATTCTTAAAAACCAGTGCAGTGAGTCTTTTGAAACTTGTTTCTTACGAATAAATGGAACTGTAGAGTCCGGAGTTCCGTAGAAGCGCCACGTTCGTTGAGATATTTTGTGTCATCGTATTTCATGCTATATTATATATTATGCATCCATCTCCTTTTCTACTTTGATTAAATATTATTTTTTTTTTCAAAGGACTGATGATCTTTTTACTTTCTCTATTTTTGTTCTACAAAACATAAATCGACGGAAATAGCAAGCACAAACAGCTTGTTGTTTGTTGTTGTTTCTTATCCCACTTGGCTGGCCAAGCCCACGAGCCCATATGGACTCATGATTGAAGGGGAAGGAAGCAGCTTCTGTTGTGATGGAGCACCCGTAGGTAGAAGCCTGACTTTTGCTCCGTGACGCTCTTACAGTCATAGAAGACCGGGACCTACGGCTTAAAGTGGATTCCGAACCACTACAAACATCCATGGCACCGCCGGGATTCGAACCCGAAACCTGTGGCACCGAGCGCCAGAGCGCTAGACACTCGGCCATTCAGGTCCCAAATTTGACAACGGCACGCAGTGTTTCCAGGTGGTCACCCACCCAAGTACTGACCGCGCCCAATGATGCTTAACTTCGGTGATCTAACGAGAACCGGTATATTCAGCATGGTACGGCCGTTGGCTACAAACAGCTTTCAATCGATAAAGTGTTAAAAGTGGAAGTTCTTTGTTAATTATAGCTGTATATTGGCGCCAACAAGCGTTATCTCTTTCACGGGAAGCAGACATATGAGAATCCAATATAGGGGAATTAAAACTCACATGTGGCAGACTGCGCATTTTAAGCTGCAGCCTGCTGCCTTTTCTTTTGGCGCGAGTTCTAATATTATTGTTTGCGGACATATAGCATCATTTTGAATAGTGATGAAATTATGAAAATTATAGCGTAGCTAGTGCTTGTTTGGGTTATTCGCAAAATATTTCAAAAATAAAGTATATATAATATTGGTTAATAATATTATAAATATTATGGTAATAATAAATGTGTATTAATATTATAAATATTATGGTAATAATAAATGGTTACTAATATTATAAATATTTTTAAAATTTTAGATAAATTTATCTTGGCCCGCCGAACCTTTTTCCTTCGATTTTTGGCCCGCGACCGAAAAAGTTTGCCCATCCCTGTGATAGATCTTTAGAGTGTGGTGAAAAATATCCAAATGATTCCACTTAGCGCGAAACTCCTTGGTTACCGATGGACTGCAATGACGCGGCCATGATTTTAAAATCAAGTTACGCAACGTTCCTGCTTGCAAATGAAACTCCAAATGCGGCATTCCTTTCCTTCTCCGGATGACAAGTTAAACAAATTGCTAAGTGCCCGGATGACAGGCCGAGGCTTGTGGGCGAAGGCAGACGCATTTATTTTGCGCTGGAAAAAGGAAAACGAGCTCTGCAGACGGACTTCACCTCTCGCATCGGAATGCCCTTCCCCTCCATCGGCCACATTTTTTACCAGCCATAAATCTCTCTGCGGGCTCATTGCTAGTTAGATGCGAATCTCTTCTCAACTCCGATGTCAGTTTAAAATTTAGTACCTTTCAGTGAAAATAACCACAATAAATCTCTTTACAAACTGTATTAAGGAATTGATTAAATAGGTTATATTATTATACAGAGTCAGTCTTTATCGGAGTACCTTCAGGAGGGCCTTAAACTGTAAACTCCTATCTGATCGGAATGAGTACTTGGCAATAAGTAGGATAAACATGGTTATCAAAAAGCAGGAAATAAGTAATTAAGAAAAATGTCCCCAAATTAAAAATTTGAAGAAGAAAATTGAAATAAAAATAATACCAAAAATTAAATTAAATGAAGTAAAAATTAATGAAATACAATAATTAAGTAATTAAAGAAAAAAATAATATAAAACAGTAAAATAACAAAATATAAAAGAGATTCCACAGGAGGATAGGGTAACCGCTGCTAGAAATGATGATGAAAGTACGGGTTCGTCTAGGAACTTTGAAAATTGTAAAGAACAGCCCTGGGGCGTTTAGCATTTTCCGGCAGAGTAAAATCGTAGCTCGTGTTATTAGACAGCGTGGTGGAACATTTTTGACTTGGTGTGAAAGAAATATTTTAAAAAGCGTAAGAGTTATTTTAGATAAGGTTTGTGTCATGAGAAATAGCAGATTTTAAAAGTTTGTTTTCAACCTTCTAGTATCTAGGGTTCCTCAAAATTTAACGATCCTAAATCAACCAGATTCATTGGTCATCAGTCACCTTCTCACAGTGAAATGGAAGGTAAATGTGATTCCGTCAATCATTATTATTTGTATTTTACATTGCCGTCGACATTCGTAAAAGTAACCTACTCCAAAACAAAGGTGAAAGATAAAAAAAAAAAAAAAAAAAAAAAAAAAAAAAAAAAAAAAAGAAACCTACATCTCTTGTTAAAACAACATGTTATAATGAATTTGCAGAAAACCGGATTATAGGCTCAATGTACTATGCCACTAAATATTCTTTTCAAACAGGCCATTGCGGCATTTGGCTTTATCGAATAAGATGAAAATTTGAACTAATGATAGTGTTGTTATAGAATGATAAAAAAAAAAAATCCATTTAAATTTTTATAGTCAATCAATTAGTTATAATAACTAAGATACTATATACTTTATATAAGAGCACGACATATAAATACAAAAATCAAAAGAGAACTCACTGACATTGAGGGATTGGTTTGTATAATAATTGATTAACAGAATCGTAGTAACAATGGTAATGCAGCACTAAAAAAACCTCCCCCCACATTCAAGCCCTTCAGAAAGGAAAAGAAAGAAAGAAAAATTGTTCAAGATCCGCAACATTGCAGTTTGTGCACAATATACAGTGAGCCACAAAATTGAGTATACACCTCTAAAACTTTTAGACTTCTTCCAATTACAAATTAAATATTGATTTAAATAAATACATTTTTTAATCCTAGATACTTTAACCTCTGCTTTACCATCCTATAATAACACAATTCTATAGTTAACTTATTTATTACGAAAAAAGTTAAGCGATTCGAAGAAAAGATAGAAAACCATGCCACAAAATTGAGTATACACTTCTTATATTTGTAAATTATGCCACCACTTTTTTTAGTTTCAAATTTTCTTTAAAGAGTTTCAGGAGTAGCTGCTGCTTGTAACACGTACTATTGCACTTCAACGCTTTTAAATAGTATTTTTTCTCATTAAAAATCGTAAAATGAGCTCTCGTAGAGAAACTACTGAATCTGAGCGTTTATTGGTTGTAAAATGGTCGAAAGAGGGCAAATCTCCTCGAGAAATCGCTTCGTTGATTGGTGTAACTCATGGTTGTGTCCAAAAAATACTACAGAAGTATAAAAAAACTGGATCTGGGGCCAATATTCCTGGAAGAGGACGTAAAGAAATACTGAGTACTACAACGAAGAGGAAGATCATTCACTCAGTAAAGAAAGATCCGAGGGTGAGTGCCTCTAAACTAGCTTTATCGATGTCCTCTACAATCGGGAAAAAGATCTCAGTTGAAACAATTCGACGTACCCTTCACCAATATGGGTTTCACGGCCGTACACCAATACGAAAGCCACTCATCAAGTATGTGAATAGACAAAAGAGAGGGAGTTTCGCCAAAGAACATCGTTTAAAGCCTATTTCTTTCTGGAACACTGTAATATTTTCTGATGAAAGTAAGTTTAATCTTTACGGAAGTGATGGACGATTTAAAATATGGCGAGAAGCTGGGAAAGCACTGGCAACACATTAAGACAGTACCTAAAAACACCATTAAGACAGTCAAGTTCGGAGGTGGATCTGTCCTCGTTTGAGGTAGTATGTCGGCTGGAGGAGTTGGAGAGCTTGCTTTTATTGATGGTATTATGGACAAACATGTATATTTGGGGATTTTAAATGATAACTTGAAAAAAAGTGCCAGTAAGTGGGGGCTTGGGTTAAGCTTCATATTCCAACAGGACAACGACCCCAAGCATACAGCGAAGATTGAGCAGTTATACTTGCTGTACCATTACAAGAAGCAATTACACACTCCAGCCCAGTCTATAGACCTAAACGTCATCGAAAATTTGTCGTCGCAATTAGAGAAAGCTGTACATGAGCACGAAATCACAAGCAAGGAAGTTCTCAAGAAGGTTCTGAGAAATGAATGGGCTAAAATTTCTGTTGAAAACACTAAAACACCAGTAGAATCTATGTCCAGAAGATTACAAGCTGTAATTCAACAAAAGGTTATGCAACAAAATATTAATTTGTACGTTAAAAGGAAATTAATAAAGGTGTATACTTATTTTCGTGGTGTTGTTTTTTCTCTCGTTTCAGATCTTTTATTTTTTTTCGTAAAAAATAAATGTAACAATTTTATAAGTATAGTACGGTAAAGCATAGACTAAAGTATATAAGGTAAAAAATTCAATCATCTTAAAGCAATATTTAATTTGTAATTGCAAAAAGTCTCTAAGTTTCTAAGGTGTATACTCAATTTTGTGGCCCACTGTATATGCATGAGATAAAGTGATTGGTATAAAGTAAACATTGATAGAAAATGAGATTTGGGGTTCAAGGCTTCATTTTAAAAATCGCTTTTCTTACCTTTAATCTAAGTCATTTACATTCTGCAGTACCACATTTAAGTAAAAGAAATTTACCTATCTGAGTACATGTTTGTTTTCCTGTTTCGAGAAGGAAAAAAAAAAAAAAGAAAACATTCCATTCCATCCATTGATAAGAAAGCGCAATCGACGTTCCCCAAATGTGTCTCGCGTGCAGGTATCGCTGTCATTTCCGACATTTGTTGAAGCTCGAACTTTATCAAGACGACCAAAATAAATGGTCCATTGTTTGTTTTCTCCGGCCCTGTTTATCACTGTCTGCCAAGTATCAACAACGCACTGATCCATTACACCTAGCAAATGCTGAGGAATGTTCAAGATTCCTCATCTGCTTTTTTTTTCCTTCCCCTCCCTGCCTTGGCCCCCCAGGGGCGCATCTTCTTTAGATGTGTACGGGTATCACGACCCCGGGGTTAGCTAGAGATCTTTTCCTTCATACTCTTGTCTTATCTTTTTTTTCATTTTTAATCGTCTAGAACACAGATATCATTTTGTATCGATTCATTGTTTCATTACTGTCAAGCGTTTGTTATACATTTTGTCTTATCTTAGTTTTCGGCATGTTGTTTGCATCTTTTTTGGGATTATTTTTATTGAATGCTTTTATTTGACTAACAATGTTTGTTTCCTTTAAATTTGTTTTTCGGATTGATTTGCTTCAACTAACACTGTCAGTTTTCTGGCGACCCGTGTCCCAGGAAAAGAGGGTCCTGGGGATTGAGTCCAGCTAGAGTTGCGACTCTGGTGTGGGCAACACATCCCTTTGGCCTCTGCTTCTGGTAGTCGGGAGGTACGCCTCAGTCTCCGGGTATATCAATCGGCTCGCAATTCCAGTCCCTCGAGTCTGGAATTGCTTCGGATTCAAGCGATGGGTCACTTCTTGGGCATCTCGTTGAGGGTGGAGGTCGTTCCAGGGAGTGACTCTGACCGTATAGGTCCTGGTAAGCACTAAGGCAGGAAACTGCTTTCCCTTGTTGGGCTCCATGGTGGGCGGTGCGATCCGCGACCCGAATGTTGGATTCTTTTACTTATATGATTTCTATATCTGAAAATTCGTGCCCCGGTGAAGGTCTTAATTCACCTTCTTTGATTTTGAATATTGGACCTTATGATCCCCAGGGTGGTACTTCTAAACCTAGCTGGGTATCAAGCTTTGCCCGTTTCTTTATACTTTCCACTCCTGACAATAACTTTAAATCCTTGTCGCCATTCCAAAATCACACAGGTCTACAGAAAATTGCAGGCGATCTCAAATCCGTGAAACGACTTAAATCTGGTGATCTCCTTGTTGAGACATTTAATACCTCACAGTCCAAATCGCTGTTGCGTGCTAAATATTTTTTGGATTTTCCATATAATGTTGCCGCTCATAAAACCCTAAATTATACTCAAGGTGTCATTTCGGAACCAGACCTTTTGCACTGCACTACAGAAGAAAAAGTGGAGGGATTATCTGCCCAAGGTGTTGCTTTTGCTCGCCGAATAGAAATAAAAAAGGGGTCAGATGTTATACGAACAAAACATGTCATTCTTTCGTTCCGGGGCTGTATCTTGCCCAAAACAGTGAAAGCAGGGTACTTGATCTGCCCTGTTCGACCTTACATTCCCAACCCACTCAGATGTTTTAATTGCCAACGTTATGGACACTCAAAAAATTTTTGTCGTGGAAAACTTACCTGTTCAAACTGTGCTTCGCCTGGTCACTCGTCTCCCGATTGTCATTCCGAACCGAAATGCATTAATTGTCATCAACCACATCCCGCTAACTCTAAATCTTGCCCTCAGTGGCAAACAGAGAAAAAAATTCAGGAAATTAAAATTACCCGCAACATACCTCATTCTGAAGCACGCAAAATAGTCTCAGCATATACTACCTCTTACGCTGCTGTTACCAGGAAACACATTACAACTTCAATAGGTAAACCGACTTGTTCAGTTGCCAATAGGACCGACTCTGCCATAACGGGCATTGTTTGCCCACCACTTAAACTTCTAAAGCCGTTTTCCTCTCCAAAACCACCAACTAAGAACTCTGTTTCGTCTGCCAATTTGATATCTTCTCCCTCTATTTCTAAATCTGTTCCTCAGCAGACCACAGCTAGGTCAAATGCTAAATCCGGTCAACAAGTGCATTTACCCTCACTCACCAAAACAGATAAAAATTCAACAAATCAGAAAGTTTCTATCATAAAACAAACAAAACACCTAAAAAAATTGCATCCCAAACCTAAAGATATTTTATTACACAAAAGATTTAAAAAGCCACCTGAAAGAAAAACCGTTTCAGAGTCGGATTCAGCCTCTCTCTCCGCAGACAGTTCTCTCGACTGTTTAGAGTACGACGTAAAAGACATGATCTTAGACTGACGGATTTTATCCTCATTAACTTTTATATGCATTTTTAAACTTTCCATCTCTCATACTACTTTTTCATCAATTTTAACCTATTCAGATAATTGTTTTATTGCTATATTCATGATTTTAAATTTTTCACTTAGATCTTGAAATTGACTTTTTCGTATTTTAACTATTTTATATGTTGTCTCTTTATACTTAAGACAATTAGTTTACTCTTAATCCCCTTAGCGTTTTACAAAAACACCTTTGTTTGGCGCAGCATAGCCAAATCTGGCTCTTGTGCCATTAAACCCCAACCAACCAACCAACCTCCCTGCCTTGGGGGAAGGGGAAATTGCGGAAAGTTGATTGAAAATGGGTTTTAATGGAAGTAAACTCACTTAATTCTGATTTAAGATTATCTATTAAATTTTAAAAATGGATGTAAGGGGAACCTTTTTAACCCGGAAGTCCCTAACTTAACCCACCTTTGCCTTTGAGTTGAAGCTGCTCGGTCGCTGGGACAGTTCACAGAGAACAGAAAATTTGCGAGTTTGTTCTTTGTATGAGCACGATGCATTTTTAGGCCATAAAGGTCTTCAAGGTGGCTCAAAGAGCGAGGGGTAGAGGTTGACATCCAAGTGGCTGTGAAAGCTAGAACATAACATTGGTTACTTCTTCTGTAAGTCAGATGATCGCGATATCTTTTTCCTCGACGGTTGAAAATTCCTTTTTGTCCAATTGTTGTTTTAATTCTAAACTATTCGTTTCTACCCTTCAACAAAACGGGTCCTGTTAAGTTCATTAATGGCTTATAATTGAAGACCTGAAATATCTGGTCTCTTTTGTTAACTAAAGCAAAGATGCCAACTATAGTTCAAACACCTTAGTTGTGTACAAAGGTAAACATCGGGTTTAAAAACGGAAACGGACGAATCCATTAGTTGTGAGGAATGCAAGTCAGACATAAGCTGCTCTAGTAACCGACATTTTATGCTTTTAACAAATTCGTTTTACAAGAATTGAAAAAGTACTGTCGTTTGGCGCAGCATAGCCAAATCTGGCTCTTGTGCCATTAAACCCCAACCAACCAACCAGACGTAAGCTGTGAAAATCAATTTTTTATTGGGCAATTTTCAATAGTTATTGAGAAATGTTTTCGTCTAATTCTCTTTGGATATTATCATGCAGTACTGATAAAAGATATCATGCATCGGGGTTGCCAGTTTGGGGGCAACGTGATCACATCACATTACTTCATGTGATCACATCTCACGTAACATATACTTTGTATACACTGCTAATGAGGTACTTTGTATACACTGCTAATCTCCTATTACGCAACGATTTTCGAAAGAAAGGGTTCATTTTTTTTAGCCGTCGATGAATATAAATTTAATTTTTCTGAATATTTTGCCTTTATATTCTATTCATAAATTTTTTTTTTTTTGAGTAACATTTTTCCCCAAAAATAATTGTAAAAAATCCTCTAAATGAATATTTAATTTTTTTTTTAAATTATATTTCTTACAAAATGATCCGAGAGTTATAAACACAGTAGCATTTCTTGTATCTTTAGTAAGAACATAGCTAAATGACTGTATGACTTGAGGAGAAGAATTCAAAGGAATGTTCAGAATCTTTTAGTAATATGTTTACGCTTTTTGAATAAATGCGTGCAGAAAACCAAGAGACGACGCAGATCAGTACGAAAAGAGAGATGTTTCTTCAACTTTCTGTTCCTTCAGAATAGAGGAACGCGCACTATTTTATTACATCTATATGGATACTATGTAATTAAAAAATTGAATTATTAAAAATTAAAATTAGTTTGTGGTAATTGAAACCCTTCCGAAATTATCTTTATTCTCTCTTATCCGGTTTGAATTCTTTTGATTTGGCCGCCTGCCAATTTTCCTCGCCATGGTTCGTCGAACTACACGTTGTTACGAAAAATAACTAAAATTGTGGTTGAATTATGGTTTGAAAGCTCGCACCTAATTAAAATTTGCCACAATTAATAATTACAAGTAATAAAATAAGTAGTTTGGGCTTATCGCTCTATGGTCATCTTGTACACACGAGGGCTAAACAGACCGGTCGCTACAGTTTAGCGTGGATTCCGAACCCCTCATAAACATCCATGCCACCGCCAGAATTCGAACCTGAAGCCTGTGATACCAACGGATAGAGCGCTAGCCACTTAGACACCAGGCCGCAAAACAAACGGGAGTTTTGGCAAACTGATAGAATATTTTATGAAAGTATAAAAAAATCATGGTTGTTTTCGGAGATAATTTCAAATTTCGCCTTAAAACAACTGATTGTTAGTGAGGATATTTGATAACCTCTCCTTTCCGAGGCCCAAGGAAAGGACATTTCTGCCTACAGATTTATCAATCTATCCGCCCTTCCATAGATAGGATAGATTGTCTTGTTTCAAACTGAACTCCTCTTGTTCAAAGGGCCTGAGTGGCTAGCGTTCTGGCATTCGGTACCACAAGTTTCGGATTCGATTTCTGGCGGTACCATGGATGTTTGTAGTGGTTCGGAATCCACTTTAAATTGTAGGTCCGGTCTGTTTAGCCTAACGTGTGCACAAGATGACCGTAGAGGGACAAACCAAACCAAACATCTTGTTCAAAAGCCCACCACCCCGAACGCTGACGTAAAAACAGGCGAAAATAAACCAAGCGGGATTTATTTACAGAACGCCGTTTTCGTTTTATGTGTTCGGGTTCGGGCGAGTCTTAATCCAGAGGCAGCAGTTCTTATTTGTTTGAACGTCCCAAAGAAATGGATTTGCGGGGGCCTTTTATCGCTCCCTGTTAATGAGCTCTCCGTCGAGGGGCCTCCCCAGAGAGGCACGGTTGCAGTTATCGGACCTCGCACATCCCCGTTTCGGACCTCCCACCCTCTCTGCTGCTGCTGCTGCTGCTCCCGTTTTTATTTTATTTTTTCTCGTAATTTCCTGGAGTCAGTTGGATGGGAAACTTTATAAGAGTTCGGGTCTCTTTTTTGCCTTTTGGGGGAAGATTCGTTTTTTTATGTTTTCTCGCCCGGTTTTTGTTCATTATTATTTTTTTCCTTACATTTTTCTTTGCTGGATTAACTCGCCCAATCGGGTGATGAGTGTAGGGGGTAGGGTGCTTGGAATCGAGAAGCTCAAAGAGCAGATGTCTGATCAAGTATCTGCTTTCTCTTCAAGCTTCAATGGGGTTTGGAAAATATCCTCCCCTCAATAGGTTTTCTTGCTTTTATGAAGCCAGGAAAAATAATGGATGCACTTTTGGTAAGATTTATTGCGTCACATTATTTGTAGTATTCATGGAAACAGTAGCTTAGGATGGGAAAAACAGGACAAGGTTTATTATGAGTAACTGCAGAGGAAACGATTGAGTTCTAAGCCTACTCGTTCACATCAGTGCCTGTTTTTTTTTTTTATAATTGATCTATGTTTTACCTTTCACAATTATAATTTTCAAAAAATCGCTTTTATTTTGATACAAACGTCTTAGAATATAGAACAGAACAAACAAGCTTAGAATACAAAATGAAATAAAATAAAATAAGCTCAGAATACAAAATAAAACAAAACAGAATGTGTTTCATGTATATACCAGTTTATTTTCAAGTTAAAAAAGCTACAACTGTAAAAACAAAGTATAACAAATATATTCTCTGCCTTCTTTGAACTGTTTATACCACTTCTAAAAATTTCTTTCCGACATAGGAATGCTCACCAAATGCCTTCTGCAACATTCTGTACGTTTCCACAAGCAAAATTGAATGCAAGTTCTTTGCACAATTAATCAAAAATAGCCGGTGACTCAGATGTCAAGGACAGTGCCAGTAAAAAAAAAAAAAAAAAAAAATTGAAATTCCGTAAGCCCCGAGAATTTTTAATTGAAAATGGGTCTTACTTTTTGGGCACAGTAGTAAACTCAAATGATTGAAGAAAAGAATCATAATTCAGATTTATTGTTCAAGAAAATTGTGTGCTTTGTTATAAGATCGGGAAACAAAAACTGTTTCCGATAAATCTATATTCCATATATGTCCATGTTGAGCACTATTTAATACAAAATATACATCAAAAGAATGGGAGCAACTAAAAGAATACCTTTCAGAAAGATTAGTTTCACTTATACTCAATGATCGCTAGATATAATCGGGAACAACAACAAAAAAACCTACATTCTTTTCTTGTCCACTTAAAAAAGTTTTGATTTATTACTTTAAGGTGGAAAAAAAAAGATACCACATTCATCACAGAATCGCATTTGTATTTCGAATTCTGTCTGTCTTCTTTTAAACGCAGAAACGCTACGCAGAAATTAAAAAGAAAAGAAAAACTTAACAGAGGTATCACACCTTTCCGAAAAATAAAAACATTGTATACATTCAGACATCATCCCTGCCTCCTAAAGGTAAGTGAGATCAAAAAAGCAAATCAGAACCTGTTTGCTTTTCCAACAGAGAGCCGCTTTTCAATTAACAAGCTCACGCGACACAGCCCCCCCCCCTCGAAGTCCATTTACCCGCGCGTTCTTAAATGGTAATAAATGATGTCCATCTGTCCTTTGATCTCTCCAAAGATTAATCACGGGGAAAAAGAGGTAGCTCACTCGGATCGGGCGTCACGTGCTCTCCCTCCTCTCTCTCCAGTGCGCATGCGTCCTCCTTGGTCAGTGCATTCGAGTCGAACATTCCCAAATCCGTTTGCACCACTCCTATATTGAAATCAATCGGTTTGAACCCTTCCAATTACTTTTACAAGAATGTATTTATAATGCACTATCATTGTACGCAAGCGCACTATATATATCTTGTTCAAATTTTCAATCGTTCATAAAATACTTTTTATTCATCCACTCAAGTTCAAATGCATTTCTTTTGAACATGTAGCGTAAATACAGTTGGTGTGAATACAGTTGAGTTTTTTCAAATATTAATTCTTTCATTAAATTAAATGTATCGATTTTAGTATTTTTTTTATTTATTTATTTTTTTTTTTTTTTTTTTTGTATTACTTGTTCTAATCATTTAAGAAATGTTTAGGACAACTCTCTTTTTTACGATATGCACGCAGAAAGACTCGGGAATGGAATCTCGGTCGCATCACAAATATTGGATAATAACTCAAAACAAACCATGTATTGACGATTTATATCTCAAAAGAAAAGAAACAAACCTGCCGTGTTGAGGCACACGTATCTCAAGATTTCAATATTTCAGTTAGAACTGTGGCACCCAAAGGGCATTAAAAACCACGTGGTTGCAATGGAGAACAAACCCTGAGCACTTGAATGATTAGGGAATGAAACTGATTTCTAATTTTAGAATTATGAATCCCATTAGCCCTGAAGCACCTACGAAACGCGTCAACGTCCTATTTTGTATATACAACAGTTCCATGTTTCTGTCCAATCGCGCGCATTATTTACAAGTAATCACACGAACAAAAAATGTTTCAATATCAATTAAGAAGAAATTGCCATCTGAAATTATCTATGTAATAGTTCTTTATTCGTAATTTTGTTAATTAAAACCATGCCTCTTATTTTCAAATCCCATTTTATGATATTATTATTAAATTCTTAATTATGATGATTTAAAAGATGGCTAACATTAGAATTCAAATAAATTCGTTGATCATATCGCGCTTCTTTTTCTTTTTTTTTTGTCATCTGAAACGCACTGTACTTAGTGAATATATATATTCCGTTGCATTTCCTATTTTGTAGCATGTAGAATATGCATGGCACAAAGTTTCATAATTTTTATGTTCTGTGATTACGCATAATTTGACAACATTCTTCCTTCAACGTAACGTTTTCTCTTCATTCATTAGAGAGTTTTTGCATGCCGTATTTTTATAATATGGTATTTTTTCTCCCTAGAGCGCGAGCTCATAGGAAACATTCTTACAGATACGCATGCGCAATTTCCTATGAGCATGCGCTCTAGGGAGAAAAAAATACCGTATTATAAAAATACGGCATGCAAAAACTTTCTATTGTGAGCGATGTCAAAAAAGTAAATAAATAAATGCGATGCTTTTGCGTTAATTGTACGATTTTTTTTATGCTGTTTATAGTCTAATTTTGAATGGTCCTGACGGCTCGAAATCATCACTCGAAAAGAGAAACGCACTTCAGTCGAATGACGGCTTTTAGCGCATTCGAATTCGTTCGCTGCATCTTGAGATGTGCCTTCGAACGTTTTATTTACTGTGAATTCAATTTCATTTCGCAACAAATGCAAAAATTTTTTTAAAAAATGTTACTTTTAGAAATCAAATGATCCGACTTTGTTTATTTCTATGTTAGAGTATTTATTCTTAATCAATGCGCTTTTATTAGTTTCACCTGTATGTTTGTTTGTAACTGACACTTTGGGCTCGATTTTGCCCTACTTTTAGCGATCAGATTTAATTGAAACGTTATAGACTTATCAAGGACACTAAAATATTGTGATGAGTTTATTATTTCATCGTGATTAGGATTAGTGATTTTATTTTAACTTGTGAAGGACAATTTAACCCATGTAGAATGAAAGTACCTAAGACATGCAAACTACGTGGAACAGTGGCACAACGGATAACTCGCCTGACTACGGATCAGGAGATTCTCTGTTCGAATCCTGGCTGGCTCGACCTATATTCGCATTTAACCTTTGTTTTACTCACAATTAAAATATTGTGAGAACTATAGTTCCAGTCCTCCGTACCGGGACCTCATTTAAATATTATAGTTTAGAAAAACTAAAAAATACGCTTTCAGAGTTAATCAAACTAAAAAGTAAAAAATGATTGTTAACATAAGAATAAAATGACTGACGAGAAAAACAATGTCACTGTTCTAAAAGCGTGGGGTGCTCGATATCAATCGTTATAATTTTTTCACTAGCTTCATTCCGAAATGCACAGTTAGTTTAAAAATGTCATACAAAGCACCCCACGCTTTTAGAACAATGACATCAATTTTCTCGTCGGTCATTTTATTCTTATGTTAACAATTATTTTTTACTTTTTAGTTTGATTAACTCTGAAAGCGTGGTTTTTTAGTTTTTTTAAACTATAATTTTAATTGTACTATATATAGATATAGATATATATATATATATAGTACAATTAACAACAACAATTAGTACAATTATATAGTACAATTAACAAAATGAGTAAAAACATAAAGATTTTTTTTTTTCTACATTCGCAGGCGATTTCTCTCTTCTTCCCTCTGCATGTGCTATTTCCGTTTTGAGTTTCCGTCTTTCCTCCTATGTAATGCAAATGGAGAGTAGTTACCTGTAAAAATGCCCGCTCTTCATAGAACAGAACTCTAACCTTAAAAACAAATTCCCCCCATTGTTTCTTATAAAGTTTGTTTCCACATTCCGGGCATTTGAATCTGAGGTGATGCGCCGTTAGCAGATTCAGCTCCACCAAGTGGCACACTATTGAGACTGCTGCTCTGCATCTACGTTATGTCAGTACAACTTGGAAGTGAACGCTCTCATCCCAGTGGCAAGTTGGCCGTATCCTCCTCAGGCCCATCTGAGGAACTCTCTAGTTTACAGATTTGTCATAACTTAAATAAGGTCGGTGAGGAATCAGCCTTTTAGTTACGTGTTGCGTTTTGAACCAAGGCTTTTCAGTTCCGAAACAATGTCAATGAGTCAATTGTTCTAGGATTTCCGTAGGATATCTGTTAATTAAAAAGGCCTCATTTTATGAATAAAAATAACATAATAAAATATATAAATATTTCGTTTTTGACTGGAGCATCATCACACGAAAACTCGTTTTATTTACATTCGGAATGGTCGTTCGACCGTTCAGCACATTTCTTAAAGCTCGTTTTCACCGAGGCGTTTAAGCGTGAAGCGTTGACCAATCACTATTCTCATCGCATTCGCCTGAAGCCGGTTTGAAATCCACCGCTTCGAGTTGACCAACTTTCAACTCGAAGCGGAGCTTCACTAGACGTAATGCTATTTGTAATAATTCACAGTGAACGGGTCGAAAAAATGTTCTTCCCTGTCGCATGTCGCATCACCGCCTCTCGCCTCGGTGAGAACGAGCCTTAAATCATCTGAATGTTAAGAAACCACAAACCGGAGGATCACTATGAGGAAGAACAATACCTCCTTCGTAGAGAAATGACGGATATTAGACCTCCCCCCACTACATCACACCATTTTTTTAGAGCATTTGATTATTTTTACACTTATCTAGCATCAGTTTTGACAACTGAATATCTATCTTTATGAATTTTTAAGTAAGATAAATTGACAAGAGAATTTTGACCCCATAAAAAAAAAAATCAAACAATGAAATATTTTCCAAATAAATCACAAGTCAAATATATTTACAGCCATTCAAAGTGGAATGATGAGTTACACGAGTTCTTAGCAGTTAAAGTCGTCTGCTTTTTCATCCACGCTCGAAATCGAGTTAAAGGACTCTTGTTAAGATATTACTCGGAAGTCGCTATTTCTGTAATGAGTGCGCTAATGCCCCTCCAGAGACCACCTCCCTAAAGCCTAGGGCTTCAAAACGTCTCGGATTTTCTCGCGGCTCGTATAAATGTTTGGGTTTCTTTCTGCCGTGGCCACCTGAAAGAATTTTTGGTAGTTTGCCATGAAATTAATTCTGGCGGCCGAGAAGCCATTAAAAAAATCCCCGGGATTTAACGACCTGGATTCGTATCTGAGCGTTTTAGGGCTGTCGTTATTCACCACTGCCTGGTGCTCACTTGCAGTAGGTTTTTCTAAGTAGATTCTGGGTATAGGCTCAGCTTCATGATAATGAAGTGGTTGCGATTTTCAAAATAAGCAGATACTTAATTGAATGCGAATTTTATAATCAGTTATTTTAATTTGTTAGGGAAAAAAAATATACATATGAATAAAAATTAATTCTTTGTTGAATTTATATTCTAATCCAAGATATAGTTTCTAGAAAAAATAGAATTGGATGGCTAACTTTCAAATGGCTGACAAACTAATGTTGCGAAATCTAAAATGCCTTCAGTAATTTTTTTCCCTCCTTCTATTTAAAAATAAGTAAAATAAATCATACTGAAATTTCTGTTTTACCTACAGCTTTTAATATATAAATGTTCTCTTTTTTTTTTCAATGCTATGAACAACAAACAAAAATATATACACATTTACAAGAATTACTGTATAATATTATGTTGAGTGACACGAATTCAGCAGTATGTTTCAATTGTTCATGGGTGTAAATTAAATTGCCTAAAAAGTTATGAGAAGTGGATTCTTACAGTAATAGGCGCACGCGGATAATTGTTTTTAGCGAATTTTTGTTCTGAATGTCATGATGCTCTTAAACATTTTAAGTGCTGAAGAATCATTTGGATCAGATCCCCGCTTCTTCTACCGATGACGGCTTCGCATATAATGTGTAGGAAATGCTTTCTCATAATTTAGATACATATGCACTTGCATATCATCACACTGATGACAATTTTGGATGAAAGTATTCGAAAAACTAGTGAACCAATGATGAAGAGTTATGTCATGTCTCAAGTACATGTGGTATGTGCACCCATTATTTTTCTGAAACTAGCCATTATTATATTATGCTTATTCTGCTACTACCCATTATTATGCATTGCACCCATTAATTTGCATTCTGATTACTTAAATTGAATCGGCGGGATTGAAAGGATATTGACACTAATGGCATTCTTCAAACATGTTTTCTATTCCTCTAACAGCTTAAGTTTTTTACTTCTCCAACATTGATCAATGATGGGCTAGGTTAGGTTTGTCGCTCTACGGTCATCTTGTGCACACTTTAGGCTAAATAGGCTGGGACCTACAGTTTAACGTTTATCATTGATGGAAGAAACAGCATTCACTATGCCATTATAGTAAAGACATTCATGATTTTTTGGTTCATCCTATATAACCTATGCAAGGCCAGAATAATCACTCGTAGCAATCGTAAAAGTTACCCGTAGAAGCATAACTTTTGAAGAAAAGAAAGTATAGGATGCCATATACGGTGTTCATAAGGGAGCTCTACTAGAAACACGAACAGTGGTAATTGCATATAATATGGTATTTACAAAGAAAATGCCCAAATGACCACAATGTATATAGAGGTATGCATTCATGTACATGCGCACGATCCAACAGCGTAGTGTGCAGATTTTCGAAGAAAAACAATCAGTGAAGTTTTATTTTTGCAGTAACTGTAATTTGATGCACTGATTCTTTCAGATGTCTCCATCGGAAACAAAAATCCAAGGGAGACGGATCCAGAGATCATGATTGTAACACAACCGTATCGTAGTTCGAACCACATTAACTTTGTGAAGGATAGCAAGAGGTAAACTCGCTCACAATTCGTAATACGTTACTACTGTACTTGACTCTAGACAGAGTACTTAACGCAATATTCACGGAGAAGTCCTATTATCCCCATGCAAAATCCAATAGTCCAATAATGGTTGTTGAGTCTCTCATTAAACTCCCTTCTGAATTTTCACCTGATGTGCATTAATGCAATATTCCAAACAAGTATTCACGGCTTATGAGGTAAACATCTTGTACAATACTAATCAATCAATGCATTTTTTTTTTAAATTAAACACTTCCTTAAAACTTTCTGTTATTTTACAACTTTGATTAGATTGGGTTAGCGAGAAAGTAAGTTCGGTTTTTACTTTGTACTTAAATGGTGAAAACTGAAATTACTTTTTTTGCCGACCCAATAGCTCTTAAGTACTTTTTGAGAATTGAATTGTTCGTTAAGAATCCCCAAAAGTATTTCAACCTGGAACTCCCCTTGACTTCCAAGCGTGCTTTCGCATTTCAAGCTTTCCACCAAGACTTCTCTTTCCTCGGAATCCTTCATTGTAATGCACCCCTAGTCACTGAGGGAAGAGGTTTGCACACAAAACCGAATCGAAACACGCTTCGGAATCGAGCCGGAAACACCCTAACGAAGGCAGAGGAAAGTTTTTGTTCTTCGAAGCATCGGACTGGCTAATCAACTTGTGATCAACAGAGCCGCAGATACATTGTTCCGCGGCTGAAGGGCATTTGCATTTTCGGCACACTCGCTACTCCCCATTAAAATATTTTATGCCTAATTCTTCGCTGCTTTGGTTTGGGGCGACACTGGACTAGAATTCAGCTCTTCTTGGAAATGCAGTGTGGAATTGCAGATCAATAATTACCTACGAATAGAAATTACGAGTTACCATCACAAAATATTTATTTAAAGAAAAGTAGTATTATTTA
Organism: Caerostris darwini; assembly: GCA_021605075.1. Classification (NCBI taxonomy): domain Eukaryota; kingdom Metazoa; phylum Arthropoda; class Arachnida; order Araneae; family Araneidae; genus Caerostris; species Caerostris darwini. The sequence continues at coordinate 368,720 of BPLQ01007064.1, forward strand.
AAATAAATTCAGATGTATTAAAAATTCTTTTAAAAAATAGAAATTAAACAGTAGGATAAAAAATAAAGTAACGTATTATATTTATTTATTTTTTTTTTTTTTTTTTGCAAATGTTTAAAAAAAATTCTTATATTACTTGTTTTTAAAGTCAATTTCTACTTTTTTTTCACTATATTGCAGAAAGTCGTTTATAAATAATTCATTATTACTAATTAATTATCATTCATTTTTTTAAGTTTATCTGGCGCCATGTATTGGTAGATATATGCAACTCAAATCTAAAAAAAACTAAAATGAATTAATTAAATTTAGTGACTGAATTAATATTTGAAAAAACTGTATTAACAACCAGTGTCATCCCCTACAAAGTTCAAAAAAATGTATTTGAAACCGAGTGGATGACTAAAAAGTATTCTCTGAACAATTGAAAATGTGAACAAGATATATATATAGGGAGAGAGTGTGAGCTAATAGAAGAATTGAAAAAATAGAAAATAAACAGTAGGATTAAAAATAAAGTAACGTATTACATATATATATATTTTTTTGCAAAAGTTTAAAAAAAAAAAAGAAATATTTATTATTACAAAGAGAAAAATATTTTTTTGTCATTTTTAAATGTTTGACACTTCTATCTAGGATCATTCCACATTGTACAGACACATATGTAGCAGCTTCAGAGTTACCCAAAGGGCATCGTGGTGGACATGATACAGTACACCAGCATTCTGAAGAATTAAGAATTTCATTTTTATATATGAGTTTTGTTTCCCACTTTATACACGATTAATCCACCGACGGGTGATGAAAAGAAAGCATTCCCTTCCAGGGGGACTTTTAAGGGTTGCTATCTTACATTTTTTTGTCACATGAGATAAAAATCTGGATAACTCCCACTAAGCAGTAGGATGTGAAAAGTTCATCCCAGACGAATCATCCCCACATACTAGTTACCCAATGAGCCTCGAGCCAAATCCCGTTTTCCCATTTAAAAAAAAATGCGCAAAATATCCACACGCAATGTGTACCTATTTTATACTGTACTTATTTGAAAGTCTTTTTGTTGTTGTCGTTGTTTAAAAGCACACTTTAGAAGAATGCTGAGTCCATTCATGTTCTTGGAGGGCGAAATGACAGCCCAATGTTCCTCTGCTTATTTATTTGCAGATTCTTGTCACCTCATCAGCCGGTGCGCTGACATACGGGTCTGTCTTCGTCGTCAGGTGGTAAACATAGCAACCCTCTCCTATTCCAAACACAGGGGCCTGATGGCCGAGTGGCTAGCGCTCTGGCACTCGGTACTACAGGTTTCTGGTTCGAGTCCCGAAGGTGTCATGGATGTTTGTGAGTGGTTCGGAATCCACGATAAACTGTAGCTCCAGGTCTGTTTAGTCTTAACGTGTGCAAATGATGACCGTAGAGCAGCAAACAAAACCAAGTTTCAGTATTCCTTGATAAAGCTGTATAAATTATAACAATCTATTCGATTTTAATTTGCCTAACATATTATGTGCAACAAACTTCTGGATCCATTCAGTGAGTTAATACAATGAAACACACATTCACAGAAAAATTCTTATGCTACCGTATTTGTGTTTCTTTATTATGGGGGATACTTAAAGCTGTGTGTTATTCATAAACATTTTTGCTTAACAACCTTCAAAAAATGAATACATTTTATTAGAAAACGGGGATTTTTTTTTCTTCATTCAAATGTGTTAGGAAAAAATAGAAAGAAATGATTTACTTTGATTTCTGTATAAAAAGCAATAGGGTAGGGCATAGAACAATTAAATAGGGAGTATTCTAAAAAATGAAAAAAGCATTCAACGCAAAGACATATCATTCTGCACTTTTCAATATATAAATGCATTTGCGCATAAAATATACACCGGCCGTTTATCATTCAGTTGCTTTTGGGTTTTTTTTCTCTCTCGCCGTCTACTGACAACGTTCGAAGAGCAACGTGCATGAAAGCTCAACAGGTTCGACTCTGCTGAAGGCGTGCATTGCGGTTAGTGTATCCAGAAATGGGTAGATTCGATGACGGTTGTGATTCGCCATCTCGCACTGTACCCGTGGGAGTTTTCGAGTTTTCTCCACACGCCACACAGTTATCCCGGAAGCTAATATACATCCAGTGTCACCCACTACAAGTTCAAAATGAAAAATGTATTTGAAGTTGAGTGGGTGAATAAAAAGTATTTTATGAACGATTGAAAATTGGAACAAGATATATATAGGGAGAGTGTGAGCTAATCGAAGGAATTGAAAAATCATCAGTAACCTTTTGATCGTTATCCCAATTGTGACCCGTATTGAATTTCATTTACTATCCGCGTGAGGATCTTTAAATTATGGTAAAATTCTGCTATTCGTTCTTTTTCTCTGGTGATATATTCTCTTTAAATAGTACGCATTTGAATGAGCGCTCATCTCGAATCCCTATCATGCTCGATACACATACCTATGCAGACGGCACTCACATACAAAAAAGATATCTAACGCACGCACAATGTTGCCGCCTTAAGGTTCCGGAAAACCAGGGCCACTGCCAAGGACGCGCCACTTGCTCAGGAGCGCCATCGGAGATCTTCTAAAAAAGGAAAAGTAAAAATAATAAAGTATTTTATTCAATTTGAATCTACACTCATCTACTACGCGCACTATATAATATGTTTCTATACACATATAATTTGAGTAAAAAAAAGGACTCGCTTTTAATTATATATGGAAATGCTCAGTTTCCAGTTCTCTAGTGTAATCTCATGTGGAATTTATCATTGACATTGGCATGACACCGTTTTTCCCCCCACTAAAAAAACAACAAAGCACCTGTTTAATTTCCTCTTCGATTTCATATAGCTGTCTAAAAAAAAAAAATTTCTGTATCGCAGGGCAGGTAAGCTAATTGTTCGTACTGTATGAATACTAATTTCTTAAAATAGTTGATTATTAAGGTTGTTTTTTAATTGTTTTTAGTTTTTTTCCATGCGAAAAGTTTTGTTAAGGACTAGGAAATTCAGGACACCAGCGACTCCAAAACCGTCGCTGCCTGTAGGGCGCGGACGTTTGATAATCTTTGTCTTGCGTCACTGTTCTTCTCGCCGAATCCACGAAGGAGGAAGTGTGGGGGGGCAGGTCCAAGGAGTGGGCGGAAAAGACGCGCAGCCCAATAAGCGTAATATTTGAAATTGTTCGCCATTTCTGTAAACGGATCATGTATGCAAATCAGAAAGGAATGTCGCCGTGTCCGGTCTGGAAGGAGGGTGGGGAGGAGAATCATTGAATTTATGCTGCACCCTCCTTCCTCCCCTTCCTTATCGAGATGGGATACCGATTGACATCTTAGAAGAGGAAGTTTACCGTCCGCATAAATTCCGCATTTTGTTTTAATTGAAGACGCGCGATCGGCTGATTGGAAGCTTCGAGTTAAGACGCTTCGGCAAATGTTTGCGCTGAAGATTGTTTGTCCTGGAGGAAACGCTGCGTTAAGTGGCCTCCGCTGCTAATAATGAAAGATTTCTTGATGAACTGAATCCGTTTTCTTAAGAATGATGCAATTCTCCCTCGCAGTGAACTGAAGTGGTAGCATAAATACACTCTGGGCCTGAATAGTCGAGTGGCTAGTGCTCTGGCGCTCGGTACCACATGTTTGGGGTTCGAGTCCCGGCGGTGCCATGGATGATTGGAGTGGTTCGGAGTCCACTTTAAGTCCCGGTGTCCTATGACTCTAGAGCATCACGGAGCACAAGTGAGACCTCTACCTACGGGTGCTCCTTCACAAAAGATGCTGCTTCCTTCCCCTTCGACCATGAGTCCATACGGGTTCGTGAGCTTGGTCTAGATTAGATATCTACCAAGTGGGATAAGTAACAACAACAGCAACATAAATACACTCTAAAATTTAGAAAATGAGTGCTGCTTTGGGGGAGGGGGACTTGAGGGGCCTGGTTTTATGTGGGGGAGATGAAGATCACTGCCAAGCTCTGATCAGATAACACTGCAATTTTTGGAATGACCACTTCCCAAAGTGGCATCCACTTTGGGAAGTGGTCATTCCAAAAATTGCAGTGTGCAAAAAGACGCCAAAGAAGCAAATTAACCCATAAATTCATCAGTTTTATCAATTTGTTTGTTGAACCATTTTATCTTGTTTTCATCAGTATAATTTACCTGTTTTTAATTAACAATATTTAACAGCGACAATTTTGCTGACTTTTAGATGAAAATTTTAGTTCATTATTCATCTGATTTTACTAGGTCCTGTGTTTGACCTGTTCTAACGACTCGCTTTTTTTTTGCTGTTAACCATTTCATTTTACCAGAATTTAAAAAGTACTGTCGTTTGGTGCAGCGTGGCCAAATCTGGCCCTTGGGCCATGAAACCCCAACCAACCAACCTTCAGTTTTATCAAGTATGCGTGTTGGAATCCACTCTCTAACATATTCTTCCCCACTCTTAACTTCTGAGCATTTGTATAGCAGAATTTTACTATTGTTCGCTATACAAAACTGTGAAGTACCTCATGTTCCGATCCCTAAAAAAAAAAAAATGAAAGGAAATTGTCCCATATCCGAAATGTGCTTAAGCTGCAGTAATGAAACCCAAATTCATTAGACAAACACAAATATCAAAAGGGTGAAAGGCTGAAACTTGATTGGCAGATAAAAAAAAAAAAAAAAAAAAAAAAAAAAAAAAAAAAAAAAAAAAAAACTCAAATATTTATACAAAATATACAGCAGCAGGGTCTAAAACAAATTGTCCAAGAAATCTGTAAAATCCAAAACCAAAAATTTCAAAATAAAAAAAAAAGGATGAAAAGGAATGATTTATAACATTCTGAGAATAGCTTATCACGGGAAACGAGCACTTAGAATATTAAATACCATGTTATTTCTGCTCGCTAGATGACTTTATACATATAAATAGATGCTCGACTCGCGGGTTTGTTGCAGACTTTCTTTCAAATAACGGGGAGCTTCGATGGCGTTTGTGTTGTTCAACCTCGGGAGTCGGACTACCTGGTGGAAGTTTTCGGATTTTCTCCCGTACGATACGAAAATCTCCCTAAAACTACTGCCCTCCTTCTTCGGCGACACGGAGCCAAGTCAGGCTTCTATCCACGGATGCTCCATCACAATCGGAGCTGCTCCTTTATCTCCATCCGCTTGTAGAATACTCATGGGATGTCCGTCCCGCACATCAAGACACTGAGAATTAGACACAACAAATATATATAACGAAGTTTATATATATATTTGTGTTTCATATACGAAATAATCAGTAATATTCATCAATTGCAAATACAGGGTTTTAATTTCTTATTCGTTGATGTTTTATTATGAGATAAAATTTTATTAAGTCAATGTCATTGTGCCGTAATTTATAGAAAATACATCTGATGGTGATATTATTTATTTTTAATAGTGATGAGCTGCAAGTAGGGTAGAATAAGTTTGATAAATTGATCAATCGTCTTGTTTCATAAATTATAATTAATCCATTAAAAGTAATAGGGCAACAGCAACGGACGGTATGGTATGAAAACCTCCACATTAAATGAATGAAAATTTTACTTCAATGGCATTTGCTTCAGTTATTTTGCTATTATTAAAAAGAGATTGAAATTGAAACAAAGTTAAAAAAAAGTCTTCAGAGAACCTTAAAATTTAGGGGAAGATTCACACTTGTGATCAGTAAGAAGATATTTATTGGTACGGTTAGATATCCCTGACTCGATGCTTAAAAAATAAAATAATTTATTAAGGAAGATACAAAAATCCACAAGAGAAATAAAAACTAATGATAGAATTCATCTGTTTGTTTTTAGTATTTCACCGAGCACTTGGCCTGATGGTTGAAAATTTTGCGTCGTTTTTTTGCATGGCGTTTTGAATCAGTTGACTCACTCGTAGGACACGTGCGATGAATCAAAATTTGCGAACGACTCGAGCAACGCTGTTACTGAATTTCGCCGAAGCCAATTCAGTTGTATTGGAGCACCTGCAGCCGATGGTTGTTGATTCAAGTGTCGCGCTGACGAACAGTGGGTCAAAGAACGAAAGGGAAAAGCCAACAAATAGGACGATTTCATTTTATGTTCAAAAAATTAAATTGCTTCTACTTTTGAATAAAATGAAATATATTTTTTGAAATATTACTTATATTTATTTTAAAGAAAAAAAGATTTTGAAAGTTTCTTTGATTGACTCTACTGCAGGTCGAGTAATATCCGCCTGTTTTGTTTGTAATTTATGACTATTTATTTCTAAATTCCAAAAATAATCATTTTCTGATCCTTGATTACTTTAGACCGTTGCGTTGTATTTACTAATTTGTTTCTCTAGCTGTGCCCAAAAAGTAAGACTAATTTTTTTTTCTTCATTTATTCTTCCGAATTTATTTCATCCCCTTCAAAGTAGGACACAATGCACTTAGGCCAACTTTTTTTCCAATCCCCAATGCGTGCTAAAAAGTCATCGGCAGGGATGGCCATCAAAGCACGCGGTGATTCACGGTGAATCTCAATCGACTCAAAACGGTGTCCGTCCCCGGAGTGGTTCTTTTGAGTTTAGGGAATAGCCAAAAGTCACACGGTGTGATTATGGTAGTTGTGGAACGATATGGATTACATTTTTGGCGAAAAAGTCACGAAGAATCAATGCAGTGTGAGCTGGCGCATTCAGTATTTTCTGTACCAATCGAGATTTGACGCCTATGAGGCCCAAAATGGAATTGACGGATCCTTTTGAAATTCCAACATCAGCAGCAAGGTCTCTAATTGTAAATCGACGGTTTGCAAGCGCTAAATCTTTAATTTTTTGGACTTGAGCTTCGTCGGTTGAGCTGGAGGGTCGACGAGAGCGCTCTTCGTCTTCAACGCGTCCTCTAACTTCTTGAACTGTTTATACCACTTCTAAACATTTCTTTCCGATGTAGTTTGCTCACTGAATGCCTTCTGTAACATTCTATATGTTTTCGCACTCGAATATTCATTCCGCAAACAAAATTGAATTCAAATTCTTTGCTCAATTAAGTTCTCGCCAGAATCAGTTTGAAGGCAAGCGAAACTCACAAAGCCAAGCAAAACTCAAACACGCATGAATATTTTGAATACGTCAAATTTCACTCAGATGTCAAGGACTGTGTCAGCAATCTAAAAAAGAAATTCCATAAGCCCCGGGAATTTTAAATTGCAAATTAGTTTTAGTTTTTGGACACAGTTGTAAGGTAAAGAGAACTTGGCATGCATAGCTGCCAAGTTTGGAAGCCTAGTGTGCTGGTTAAGAAAGCATTGTAAGGTCGTCAATAAGTGCAAAAAATTTCCAATGAATCATCAATGCCAGTCCCATTCGACATCCACAGTAAAGTGATAGACGTGACGTAATTGAAGATTATAAACACTGTATTTCGAGAGAGAGCGCACGAAAAACAAGAGTTGCCATTCGGGAGCTTTCTAAAGAAGAAAATATTTTAAATGCTAAAAGCATTGATTTGCTTCGACTATTTCAAAGATTAAATCGATCACTTGTGCGACGTGCATTCGCATGAAAGCAGAGTAACGAACATTTCCAAGGGAAACAGACCTATGTAAAGTATGTATAGATAATTTTAAAATTAGTTACAATAATTGGTTACGTGCGTAGTGTGGTCGATGTTAGCTTAATGTATTAAAAAAACTGTGTAAACTTCATCCATGCGAAACAGTATTGAGTCGATTCATTTTTTTTCAAAGTACTGACTATTGAGCGCTCCTCTAGTAAAACACATTTATACGCGAGATACCATTAAATACCATAGGGCCAAGTATAACAATATACACGACATACTTTTCTATTTGAATGTCCTCTTGTACCGACTCTTTAAAAATTGCTGTATTTGCTGATGGGATGCTTAAATGTGATCTTGAATTTTAAAATTACAAAGCGTGTGTGTAAACTGTGAAAAAAAGAAAGTTTACGAACTTTTGATAGTGACAAATATCAACTAAGGGGAATGAATAATCTAATCGCATCAGTTTGCCAAGAGGCAGATGTGTGTCCAATAAATTGAATGTATTGTGTATAATTTGAATTAAGGTATTTCGGGAATTTTAGACATAAATTTTGAACTTTGTGTAAACAATTAGTGTGGTGGTTATAACTTAGTGTGGTAACTAAATGTTAGCTTTGTGTGTTCAATTTAAATTGGCAGACTAAAATATGGTTTCTGAAAATCTTCACGATTTTCAGAATTACAATCCTGGCAGGTATACCTGTGGAACGGAAATAATACTCATCCTGAATTCTGAAATGCTGATAAGTTGATAAAACGAATCACTGGTGACGAATAAGTTATTCAATAGGGTAGTTATTCAATAGGGATCGAAACCCGACGATGCACACTTGAATCGTTTGGCCAACCGACCGGGCGAGTAAGCCCCAATCGAGATTAGCAAAGTTTCCGAAAGCGATCCCCTTTTGCTTTTGTGGTCTTCCATCCACACGGCGAAATCCTTCACTAATAAAGCGATAAGCCCTCTTCCGAATAAGCCAAAAGGGTTGCGTAAACGGTACATTAGGTTAGCATTAAAACCCCTTAACAAGGAGGCCTCCCCCTCCGAAAAGCATCCTTTCGGCGTTGCTAGGATACGCAGTTTTAACGGAAAGATAGTCTGACACGGTCACTTATGCATTTTAGATAAAACCCCTTTTCCTGGAGATTCAGAGTTTGCTAAATGGCTGCGCAGTTATTGCTGGCATCAACCGTCGCTCACCCCTTGCCCCCCCCCCTCCACTACCCCACTACCCCCTACTCGAGACGCCCATGGATGCACAACACCGCTGCCTGTAAAAGGAGGCTCTCTTCCTAATTGTGCCGTATATCTCGGATGAGTTTCGATAGCGTTTGGTGTAGCCGCCCAAACGGTAAAGAATCCGTAATCGAAAGCACATGGAATGTGCTTGCATCTAAAGCGATGTTTTGACATTTTGATTAACCAACGATTTGGTCATATTTACTTATGATGCGTGCTCTAACAATAACTCTGTGGCTAGGATGAACATCCGTCCACCATTTGCCTTTCTGGCTGCCCCTTTAATATTTAATTAATTTTACTTTAAAAATTACTTACAACTATATTAAAATCAAGTAATATATATAAAAAAAAAATTAAGTCAATTCCTACTCCCCCTATATTGCAGAAAGTCTTTATTTATAAAAGTTGAAATTTCCCTCTTGCATCTGGCGCCATCTATTGGTTTAAATCTAAAAAAACACAGTTTAAATCTAAAAAAAAATAAAATTTATTAAATTTAATGGATGAATGAATAAATCTTTGAAAAAACTGTATTACCGTCAAGTGTCATCCACTACAAGTTTAAAAAGAAGTATTTGAACTGGAGTGGATGAATAAAAAGTATTTATTAACAATTGAAATTTTGAACAAGATATAAATAGGGAGGGTGTGAACTAATAGTAGGAATTGAAAAAAATAAAAGATTTTCAGGTTTCGGCGAAAAGATGGATCCATTAAAAATTCATTCAACAGAAAAGCGTGTGAGGTTGACGTGTTTAAATTTATATGAAAATATTTCCTGTTTTTTAAATGTGCTTAAAACACATGGATGCCAATTAAAATAGATATTCTAGTTAAATTGATTTATCTTGATATTTTTTTATCAAATAATTATTTTGACATCTTATCAAGCAAAACGAATATTTAATACTCGCTATAAGAACATGTTTTACTGGGCTTTATCCAGTTACAAAAATTAATTAAATATTACAAAATTGTTTTATTAAACAGATGAGATTTGTCTTTGCCAGTTTTTAGAGCAATAACGTAATAATATTATAATTTGCAAAGTTTTATTGAGAAGAGCTCTAATGAATGTTAGACTGAAATGATCTGAGGGACGAATTTCCAAACTAATATACAGTAGAACCTCTGTAATTTGAACTTAAAGGGAGACTCCAAGTAATTCGAGTTATAGAGCTTTCGACTTATGGAGGATTTCGATTTAATAAGAAAATATTCGGCTTGCAGAGGTTCAGATTCTTTCTAACTTATTTTGAGTTGGAGAGGTAAAATAAATAAAAGTTCAAGTAACAGAGATGATAAATATGTTTATTTGTTAGAGTTCAAATGAAATCAATAGCAATAATAAAAATTATGTAATAAGAATATTTCATAGAATTGGTTATTGTATACTTATACATTGTTTTCTAAGAGACAATGACGTGCATTGTCCGCAAATCCTTACAGTCGGTACCTTATTTTTCTTCGAGCTATAGAGGTAATTAATTTCAAATGGTCGAGTTGTAAAGGTTGTAAAATCAAACATTGCTAATGTTCGAGATACAGAGGTCCAATTTTTTTTTTTTTTTTCGAGTTACGGAGGGAAAATATATACCAAAAGGGCTTGTGGGGATTGACTCTTTATTTCGACTTAAAGGGTGTATATAATTTCATCTCAATCAGTTATTTCATATTTTTACGTTTTTTCCCAGTGTATTATGCTTATTTCGTAATACGAGAGAAAAATGTAAAATAATATAGAAATAAATAAATAAGGCGAAAAGTAGTAAAAAGGAATCTCAATAAGCGAGAAGCTTATCAGGGTTATCGATTACCGTAGGGTTTCAATATCGTGTTCCATCACTTTGAAACTATCTATATTTTATAGTACGATTCACATAAAAATCAAAAAGAGGAAAATAAAACGGGAAAGGAAAGGAAAAACGGGAGCTCCGGGCGTCAAAATTCAGGAATGCGTGAAATTGCAGCGCACGTGCGGCCGAAATGAAATCTCTCGGAAAACCGTCCCTCAAGAAACGCGGTCGCGACCATGAAGAGAATGAAAGACGACGGGAAAGTTTTTTCCGGGGAAAAATAATAAAATCCTTTTTTTTCCTCCCTCTCTTTTCCTATAACAAAATGATAATAATAATAATAAAAAAAAAAAGTTTTTAAAACCGGAGATCAACTTCATCCGGGAGCTTAGATAGGTGCCATTTATTTCCAAACGGCGGCGTTTTGCAGTGACCTTCCGCAACTTTTCCTGGGGGTGGGGGAAAAAACCTGGATACAAAAAAACCGGAGACCATTTTTTTCCCCCTTCTATTGATCATTGAGGAAAAGGGGAGACATTTTTTTTTTTTTTTTTTTAATTCTCTCAACTCTAAAAGCAGTGGTGTCGAATAGCTCTAAACGCTTCATTCGTAAACTATTTTCGTAACGCTCTTTTCTCCCTTTTGTTGATTTTTTTCCCTCTGTGCTTGTGCGTTGTGCAATCGATTCGCACCGGTCACTGGAGAGCGGCCGCTTCGATTTTCCTTTTTTCCCATCCGAAGGCAAATCGCTCCGGATAAGTGTAGACATTTTCAAAGGGAAAGAAACATTCCGCAGTTCTGGAGACTGCTTTTCTCTTTCCTGGAGGCATTATTTACGGTGGACGAGCTGTTAGAAAGTCGGACAAACTGGAGTGTGATCTGCGCTATACTACTGTGTCCAAAAAGTAAAACGAATTTTTAATTCAAAATTCACGGGGCTTATGGAATTTCAGTTTTTTTTTTTTTTTTAGGTTGCTGGCACTGCCCTTGACATCTGTGAAATTTGACTACAAAATATTCATTAGTGTTTGAGTTACGCTTGGCTTTGTGAGACGCTAAAACTGATTCCGGCGACTTTTGAATGTCTGAATGAATTGAGCAAAGAACTTGCATTCAATTTTGTTTGCGGAAACGTATAGAATGTTGCAGAAGGCACTCGGTGAGCATTCCTATGTCAGAAATAAATGTTATAAAGTGCTATAAGCAGTTCAAGGAAGGCAGAGAACGCGTTGAAGACGAAGAGCCCTGTGGTCGACCCTCAACCGACGAAGATCAAACCGTCGATTTACAATTAGAGACATTGCTGATGATGTTGGAATTCCAGAAGGATCGGTTAATTCCATTTTGGGCCTCAAACGTGTCAAATCTCTATGGGTACCACTGAATGCACCAGCTCACACTGCATTGCTTCTTCGTGACTTTTTCACCAAAAATGTGCCCCATGTCGTTCCACAACCACCGTATTCACCTGATTTAGCCATGTGCGATTTCTGGTTATTCTCTAAACTCAAAAGACCACTCCGGGAACACCGTTTTGAGTCTATTGAAGAGATTCAACATGAATCGGCGCTTGTTTTGAAGGCCATCCCTGTCGATGACTTTTTAGCATGCATTGTGAGGATTGGAATAAACGTTGGCATAAGTGCATTGTGTCCGGAGGGGATTACTTTGAAGGCGATGAAATAAATATGGAAGAATAAATGACGAGTTTTTGAAAAGAAAAATAATTGGTCTTCCTTTTTGGGCACAGTAGTATGAAGACGACTTAAAACATATGAAAAACGATAGTTGTTAGTCAGATGTTGCATTCAAATGTTGGACACTTTAACTTGGTCATTCGCTAGTAGAATGTCCGATTGGTAACGGCTTGACCCAGGAAGGATCTGAAACACTCAATCTACATTGTGTGGCCACCAACTATTCGGAATAAACGCCTCTAGTAATTTCACATTGGAAATTTGCACTCTTTTCGTTCTCGAGTTCAACAGAAGGTCATATTAGTCAACAAACGTCTTGTGCTAGGCATTGTGGCGGGAACGTTCGATTCCACATCATTTTCTGGATTTTGTAGTAAACTATGTTGTTTTCGAAATCCAATATATTATCCATCGGTCCTCTATAGTGTTCTTTAGCTGCACAGAAAGTTTGATTTTAAATGCAGAGTTTGCTGATAAACTGAATTGTAATGGAACGTCTGCTGACAAACTGATTTATGTTTTTATTCTCCAGATTAATGATATTTTGCGTTCGAAATGCTACAATAATATTCATTTCTCGTAGTGAATGTGCTGCCTGAGTTTTATCAGTGAAATAATCTGATGCACAGTGAAATTCAATATACACTAACTACTGTTACTACTGCATTACCTGCAGTTTTCACAGGAACATTGATTCGGAAGGAAATGAATTTTTGTTGACAAAGCCTTTTATGCCTATTTTTATTAAGAACTATTAGTTTTCTAGATTATGTACGCCAATTTATTTATACTTAGTTTAATATTCATCTACAGTTATAGGTAAGAAATGGGATAAGAATTTAATTTTGGGTGGGAAAATAAATTGAGCTGAGGAAACCACCAAACTCTCGATTTCAACAAATAAGTTTTTAAACAATAAGTCTGCAGCTCTCGCATTCTTTGTTATCCCATGTAATGTTGATCCTGTGTAAAGTCTGTCAAAATTACGAAACAAGCAAATGAAACTGTATAAGGTGGCAAATACCTGTATTTAAAACCTTGAAAACATTTAGAAATATTTCGAAGGATTTTGGATGTTCGATGAATTTCATAAAAGCTATCTTGTCAAAAACGCAAGAAAGTTGTTAACTTGTGCAAGTAAGGTTTAAAATAATATACAATAAGCATGTTATATACATATAATATGCATATATATCAAACTATCTTATATATATATAAATATACTCATATATATATATAAATGTGCATATATTTGATATGTATGTAAACTTTAAAATACCATATATTTGATATACTACTGTGCCTAAAAAGTAAGACCAATTATTTTTTTTTCAAAAACTCTTTATTTATTCTTCCCAATTTATTTCATCGCCTTCAAAGTAATCCCCTCCGGACACAATGCACTTAAGCCAACTGTTTTTCCAATCCTCAATGCATGTTAAAAAGTCATCGGCAGGGATGGCCTTCAAAGCGCGCTGCGATTCGCGTTGAATCTCTTTAATCGACTCGAAACGATGTCCCCGGAGTGGTCATTTCAGTTTAGGGAATAGCCAGAAGTCGCACGGTGTAAATACAGTGGTTGTGGTACGATATGGATTTCATTTTTGGCGAAAAAGTCACGAAGAATCGATTTACAATTTTCACAATTATAAGAAAATTACTATGCAATGTATTGTTTCTTGCTATTCTTTTCATATTAATTGAATCAAAGAAATGCTTTTTGGAAAATGTTTATAATTATAATCTTAACTTTTCTTCTTTTTTTTTTTAGGTAAGTGATAAATATTGGCCGTAATATTTGCACTATGTCTGGTTTATGAAAATCTTAAGCTTATTTTTGTGACAAGCATAAAATTAAATGATGCAGGTAAGTAATTTTTCTACAATATTAAAATACTATTTTTCATTAAAAGTGTCGAAAATAATTTATTTTAATTTTAATTTTTTTATTTATTTTTATTATAAAAAGTCTGAGATGATCAAAATATTTTTAGAAATGTTATTAAAATAAATTATTTATTACTGCATTATAAAAGAAAGACCTAGAATAAATATTTATATATATAAGTATTTATAATAATACATTTTAACTTCATTTAATGTTCGCTCAATAAAAAAAAATTAAAAATTAAAAAAAAATCAAGACATTTTTTTTTTAAATTTGTGATATTAAATTATAACATTAAGCAATTGACTTAATAAAAGAAACTAAAAAATTTTTCAATAGAAGCAGTTAAAAAAAAAAAAAAATGAAAGGAAATGCAACCTAAAAACAAATTCTCGAGACCTGTTTAGGTTTTATAAAATTGCATTTGAAAATTAAACAATTTCTCTTTCTCTCTCTCAAACTAAAACAATTTCATTACCAATGGTGCCTCTTCTTGTTATATTGGAGTTTAAAAAAAAAAGAACTTTTTAATAGCTTAAATCTCTAACGACTTTTACTCCGAAAACCTCACCTGAGCTCCACTGACCAGAACCGAGTACTTCATTACTACCAACTGCAGAGAAAATGTTTTAGCGGGAAAGGGGTAAAAAAAAAAAAAAAAAAAAAAAAAAAAAAAAAATTCCCGAGATTTGTTTTGTCTGATTTACGACGCAGGTCTCGAGATAAATCGAGATTTCCTCTCTCTCTTTTTTTTCTGCGTCGGAGAAACCGAGCGCACGATGATAATAGGAAAGTAAAAACCTGGAGGAGGAAGTTTTTAAAAGCATTTCCTCCATCGCAGCAAAGTATCTGGCAGCTTTTATTAGCAGAAGAAAATTGATTTCGGTGCCAACTCCCCACTCTTGCCCTTTGTAATTGACACTAATTTATTTTTCGATTCGAACACTTTCTTCTCCGCTACGTGCAGACAGGATTTGCGTGTTTTTGTTGGAGGAAAGCGACATCAGATAGAGTTGTCCTGTTTTTCATTTGATTCTTGAGTCAAAAGAATATATATTTAGTTATTTCATGGAGACATTTCATGGAGATCGAATATTAGAACGTGTTAATAATGAAGGTTTATGGGAAACAACAGATGGTTTTCATAAATAAATAACAGAAATATGGGTAAAAAACATACATAACTCTTGGAGAAAATAGGCGCAATAGGAAGTAAATCGTAATACAAGTAAAAATGTATCATAAAAATAAATAAATTTTATAAAAGTAATTGTAATGCTTGAGTATTTAATTCTATATATGAAAAAAGGCAGTGCTATGCGTATCCCCTCTAGACTTCAAAAACGACTCGAAACATCTTGCTGAAAATGTCCAAGTTTGCTCTTATGAGGGCCACGATTGTTTACAAAGTAATCCGATAGGTGCCTCTGTTGCTTTTAAAGTATTAAGTAAAGACATTTTTACAACTCCACTGCTGTTAAAAGCATTTTGTTCGGAGACATTGAATGTCAAAAGTGAATGAACGAAACACTAACACAACTACGTGCAGCAAACTAAATTAACAAGCTGAAGAAAAGGAAAAAAATCGTTCAAAAATAATAATTGTCACACACAATTACGATGATCCTTTACATTGCCTCTCATATGCATGTTGTATGGCTGATAATCTGGATAATTCCCACTAAGAAGATTGACGAACGATGCGAGGCGAACCCTATCACAATTGCTTTCATATCTCCTTTTTTTTTTTTTTTTTTTTAATAGTATTTTCAACTTATGACTATCTGTAATAAGGACTCGCTCACTCCAGCCGTGGGCTTTGGGCACGAGTGAGTCTACTTATTAAAGTGTGCTTAATTTCTCTCGTACTGCGTTCAAATGAATTCTATTTTTAGTTTGTCTATTCTACATAATTTTAGCAAGATGAAATGTTGCGGTTAACAGTTCTTTGCTGCAATTCGTTGGGAGGTTTTTTACTTTTAATTTGTGAATTAATATTTATGCAATTTTTTGCGTGGATTACTGAGATATTATGAAGAAACACAATATTATACGAAATGCTATGATGCATTCAGTTATAATGATGCAAACAAATCGATTTTTTAATACTTGATTTTTAATGCGAAAAGTGACTTCAATTCCCTTTTAACAAACAGCCCGTGCGAAATTAAAGTTTTTTTCGTTAAATTTCAAAGCAAAATTCACTTATGTAAAACAACAAAAGAGATGTGAATAAACAGCGGTCAGAGTTCAAAAATAAGTCAAACTAGATACAATATAGTTTTATGGTAAATACATTGTATCTAGTTTGTTACATTGTATGTAACTTTATGGTAACAATTTATTTTTATGGTAAATTTGTTTTAAGAAACAATGTAACCATAAAAATAAACCAATTAGCTGGATGTTAAAGTTGTACTGGACAAAAATTTAATTAAAGAATTCTCAGTCAAGTCGACACCGTTTTTAAATGTTCTTTTTGAAATCGTCTTCAAAAGGGGGTTTCATGTTTACAACAAATGAAAAAAAAAAAAAAAAAAAAAAAAAAAAAAAAAAAAAGTCGATAACCTACAGCACTAAAAAATCATAACACTTTCCCTCGATGACTTCTAAAAGACACATTTTTACTCTACCAGCCCTACCCCTAGGAATTTTAACTCTTTTCTGTGCCCTCTAAAAAAAAAAGTTGTTTTACTGACGAGAAATTGCTTCTATAAGCGATTACTTTCCAACCCAGGTTGGCTGAAACAAGCAATCTATTTGTCAGGAGAATTGCCCCATTAAAGGCCCACCGCCTCGCAACTTGCACAAGAAGAAAAAAAAAAAGAGAGAAATTCTTATTCCGATTTTGTTCTCTCTCTTTTTTTTTTTCCGTTCTACTTCATTTCGAAGACTCATTTCGGCCATTTTCGCCGAGGCATTCCTCCTCCCAAGGTGGAATTAAATTGTTTCCGAGACTGGATACTTTGTGTTGCTTGTTATTTAATCGATGTACCTACTACGAGGCGAGATGAAACTTTTCTCGCTCGGGGTTTCATCGGACCGAATCGAATGGAAGATTCCACCCAAAAGAAAAACATTATCAGAGATAAAGAAAAAAAATGTGGCAGTTTACGTCTCATTTGCATCCGCCGACTGAGAATTGGATACGGGAGAATTTTAAGTGAAATTCGACGTTCGTATTCTTGTTGCTATTGATTACCTTTGCGTCTATTGCCGATGCTGTGCCGGTTGTTACGGGAAGCCCTGTTATCGTTGGACGCATTCCAAATGTTTTAAACAGCGTCTCCCGGGGCACCTAACTGGGTCAGGCCGCCCGTTTTCTTCTTGGGAAAAATGCGTTATTTGCATGGAAATTGAGCAGCGTAAGGTGATTAAATTTTTAAGAAACTGAATTGTTTTGGAATTGTAATGAGTAGTACACTATCTTTTGTTTTTCTGAAATCAAATTGAAGCCGAATGCGTTTGTTTTCCCACCAACTCGAGCAAAAAGGGGTTGGACGAAAATCGAAATGCATAAAGCTCCGTCTTTCAGCAACCTCTCGGTCTGGGGTCGGCTTTAGACCGCACATCAAAAGATTTGCGACCTTCCAAAAAACGGCCAGAATTATTGCTTGTAGGGGGAAATTAGAAGGTTTAAGGCTCGTTCCCACCGAGGCGAGAAGCGCTGAAGATTCACGCGGCAGGCGAGAAAATTTTTTCGACCCCTTCACAGCGAAACGTCAGAAATAGCATTACGCCATGAGTTCCGCTTCGAGTTGAAAGTGGATCGACTCGAAGCGGTGCATTTCAAACCGGTTTCAGGCGAACGCGGTGAGGCTAATGATTGGTCAACTCTTCAAGCTTAAAGCCTCCCGCCTCGGTGGGAACGAGCCTTTATATTTCAAGTTGAAATTGTAACATCCGGATACGAGCGAATGTTTGGCCAATTGTTTCAGATTTGGACGCGGCTTAAGGAAAAAAACGGCTTTGTACTACTATTACAAAAAAAAAAAAAAAAAAAAAAAAAAACTTATTTGTAGCAAAGGGTTCAGTTAAACGATTTATGTTCCGTTCAGTTATGTCCTGTTTATAATTTTTGAGTGTTGTCATTTTAACTAAAAAAAAAGTCTCATTAACATCCTCTGTACCCCCAGCCGACCCTCTGCCCAGGGGTAACATGCTTATCTTAACATATAGAAGATTGTTGCATTCACTGCTGTCAGAAACGAGGAAACTCGATGGTGATTGTGATACTATGGATCGATAGTCAATGCTTCAGGATATGTTTTCCAGGTTTATCCCATATAGCATTCAAATGAAGGGTAGTTACCTCTAAAAGACCTTTTGTGACGCACTATCCTTCCCTCAACTCCGTCGGTGGACTGTTCGTGGTCCACAAAAGGGCCACTTATATTAAACCAAAAAAAATCCGCCCCCTGTGAAGAACGTCCGTGTAGAAGGTTGTAAATCCCTCGGAGGGAGTTTTGTGATTTCCGTGCTCAGAGAAAGGTCTTCATTTATTATGCTAATCCTCAACATAGAAGACTGAGATTTCCGCTTTATTGTAATTGAAGTCAAGTCAGACGAGTAGGAGATCCCTTTTCCCACCTTTGTAGTGTCAGCAATAATTTTTAAATTAACGTACAACCAAAGTAATGTTTAAGCAGCTTTGAAATGCCATGCTTTAAACTCATACAGAAATATTTCTTTTAAATAATTTTTTTAACAAATAAAAAAAAATTATAGTAATGAACTATCAGAAATAATTTGTCAAATGTTTACAGGGTTTTTTTTTTTTTTTCCTTTTTTTTTTTTTTTTCCCCCTAGCAAACACAATTGATTTGAAGTAGTGTCAGCAATTATTAAAAAAGTTAAGTAGCATAAGTAGTTAAATCAATTTTTAAAAAAAAATTTTAAAAATTGATTTTGTCGAACAAAAAGATATTTTTTGACAACTTGTATTTTTCTGCGTATTATTGTGCCCAAAAAGTAAGACCAATTATTTTTTTTCTTTATTTATTCTTCCGAATTTATTTTATCGCCTTCAAAGTAATCAATGCACTTATGCCAAATTATTTTGCAATCCCCAATGCATGCTAAAAAGTCGTCAACAGCGTCATTTCAAAAATCATCGGAATCAGTTTTAACGTCATAAAAAACCTAAAAAAAAAAAAAAAAAAAAATTGAAATTACATAAGTCCCGGGAATTTTAATATGAAAATGGGTTTTACCTTTTGGACACAGTTGTACTGTGTGGATACCCTTTTTCGGATCAATCATTTGCATCAGTTCAGTCATCGCGGAGCGATGTCTTATGCTTTATACAATTATGAATGCTGCGAACGATGCTTTACAGATGGTCTTTTAGGGGTAACAACCCTTCAGTTGAATGCTGTATGGTGTAAATCCGGAAAAAATATCATGAAGCTTTGACTATCGATCCATAGTGTCACAATCACCCTCCAGTCTCCTCGTTTCTACTATCCAATCTCCTCGTTCCTCCTTTCCCTGCAACAATGGCCACATCGGGATTTGAACTTGGTTCTCCTATATGTTAAGATAAGCATGTTAGCCCTGGGCCCTGGATGGTTTGGTTTGTCGCTCTACGATCATCTTGTGCAAACTTTAGGCTAAACAGACCGGGACCTACAGTTTAACGCGGATTCCGAACCACTACAAACATCCATGGTCCGCCGGAACTCGAACCCGAAACCTATGGTACGAAGCTCCAGAGCGCTAGCCAGTCGGCCATTCAGACCCCTAGGGATGGAGCGCAGATAATGCCTGAATGGATTACATACTTATTTAAATGACAACCAGAAGATGAGGAGACGTGGCCGCATTGAGTTGGAAAGCGGTCCCGGAACCGTTTCACGAAAAGAAGACGGTCTGTCAGTCGGTGAGGTATTTATTGCATTTGCAATTACGCCGAAACAATCACTTGCGGCCTTAATTGTGCTGTGATTCAGCCGTCGGCGGCCTCAGTGGAAGACAAAACCGCGAGGAGAAACTCTCTCATAAAACTCGCAATGTATTCCCTGCACAAATCTTACTCACGAGAGTTTTTTTTTTCCTTGCGCACTGAAACAATGGGTGCTCATATGACCGCAGTGATTTATGGACGCATTCATTCAATAACATTCCTGCACTGCTAAAAGAAACGCTTTTATGAATCAAAATTAAAAGTGTATGCAGATTCGGGACCGGAAATGGAAGCTCGATTTGAAGTTTATGTAGAGCTGGGATGCGTAGGCCTGCCGATTCTAAGTCCATTTTAACTAAAGAATACAATGAGTCATTTTTGAGAAAGATATTAAGATCTGCGTAAAAAAATTAAAACTGGGGACAGGAATCCAGCTTCGGTTTAATTAAAAATGTACATTTAAAATGCTGTTTTACTGCAAACAACTAGAAGGTCAGATTCTTTGTCAAGTGCTGGCTAGTATTCAGTGCCTTGATGTGTATTCATTTTTTTTTATCTCTTCGGTATTTATAATTACTACTTGTGTGGGAAGAACCCAAGAAAGACACACAACTGTTGCAATGAATGATGGGAGTTGGTAGTATTTGTTCGTTAGGCCTGGCCAACAAATCGATGTCTATCAAAACATCGATTTAATATACGTTAACGAAATTGATCATTGATTTAACCGATTTTAGATATCGATGTTAATGTGATTTCTATGTGCAGCATCTAATTTTCGAATGTCCAACATCGGAATACCTTAGTTAGTTCGAGGAAGATATAACCGTCTTCCACTAGAGAAATTTGTATAAAAATCTGTTCGAAATTTGTATCTATAATCGCTTCAGCGATATCGTTGGATGTATAGGGTGATTTCCGATATTCGATGTTTGTTCGTCAGCATGTTCATGCTCATGTAATCATATGTTCAGCATGTGCATGTAATCAAATTTTTTATATTGGCGGATATATATTTTGTTGTTGTTGTGGTTGCATTTTTTTTTCAGGTCAGTGTTACTCAATGACAACCTTCTTCCTATTCATTGCTAATTTGAACATCGATCATTGTTTTTAGCCATTGTTTCGGGTACATTTAAAAAAAAAATTATCTACATGATTCTTATTAAATGAATGATTTGCACAGAATATACTGAAAAACTGAGTGGCGTCATTTGAAAGTACAATTTGGACTTGAGCAAATCGAAAACTACCAAGTAAATTTGTGTTTGTCATCGTAAACAGTGCTTGTTCTGGGAAGACATTGACACAGCCGCTTTTGTGATTCGTGACATGGCAGCTTTTCGTGTTCGAAAGCCCCTTTCATTGTCGCACTCCTGCTTGTAATGTACCGTGCTCATTTAGGGTCACAATTCGAGTAAGTTTGAGGTGACGTAAATAACAGGTGCAGATGTTGCGGACCATAAAATTTTGATGGCGGAAATTTCGTGCTTGAATTTTTGTCTCGTGACCTGTTTTCGCCTTCCTCTGTATTCTACGATATCACATTTTGAATAACATGTTATTGAAGGAGGCATTTAAATGGGTTTTTATTATCATAACACACACGCAAAATCACCTTCCAAACACGACAGGAAAAAATATTTTAAGTGAACCATTTATAATAAGTATTTGAAAACAAAACAATATCGGGTGTTTTCAAATGGCGGATCTTTTGACCTGAGATCTTTCGTCACTGAAAGTGGGCTTCCACCGGATGCTAAAATATTACATCATTATCGGTGTAAACCGACTCAACAATGGATGTTAAGGAAAGAAAAGAAGTTCCAGGAGGACTTTGAGGGATATTTGCCCAGCATTTGCGGGTCGTATGGGAGGAAATTCAGAAAACTCCAACCAGGCAGCTTGGCTATCGATGTGAGATGTTTTACACATCACAATCACACATCAGACACACATCAATTACACATCAGACTGGGACCTACAGTTTAAAGTAGATTCCGAACCACTCACGAACATCCCTGCCACCGCCAAGATTCGAACCTGAAACTTGTTTAGCTATGAAGAGGATCACTCTTTCGATTGGCTGATGTTCTACGACGTGAGATAATGTCTGAGGGAAACATACCTTAAAATCGTGAATATGCGCAAGACTCGGCTCTATTAAAGTTCCGGATAAATCTGCTTCTCAGCACCAGCATTTTGCCGATCACAATTTTGGGTGAATGTCATCGTCGAATTCTTCTCTTTTCCTCTTTCTGTAGTCAGAATGAAGAACAACAAAATCCTTTCGCCCGTCCCTTGGTACGCGCGAGAGCTTTTGGTTCCCGACGTCATTCAGGAATAAATCTCGGGCCACTTTTGTGAAATGAAAGCCTGTTTG
This sequence comes from Caerostris darwini, assembly GCA_021605075.1. Taxonomy (NCBI): domain Eukaryota; kingdom Metazoa; phylum Arthropoda; class Arachnida; order Araneae; family Araneidae; genus Caerostris; species Caerostris darwini. Next base: position 391,190 of record BPLQ01007064.1, read on the forward strand.
CACGCTGTTTTGTGTATGTCATGAAAGAACAACTGAAAGAAACTATTTTACATGATATAAAAGGCTTCATTATAAAAAGTGTAACACATAAAATTCGCAGGTCTCGTTCGAGAATTATGGTGTATCTGATTGTGTCTGGTGTAGATTCTGATTTCGAAGATGAAGAGGTTTTAAGATTTTTCCTGTTCAAGCGTGTGGCCTTCCAATTTTGGAATTTCGAATGGATTTCAATTTTCGAGTGCGAACAGTTTTTAGAGAAAATAGAGGTGAATGTAAATGGAATCAATGGAAAGAACAGAAGCAGCAAAAAAATTTTGCAATGTTATTATCGATGGTCACTGAAATGTAATGCGCAGTCGATTTATGGCTGAGTTTTTATTTTTATTTTTTATTTTTCTTGAAAATATGTAAATAGTTTTCTTTCTTTTCTTTTTTTATGGGGAAATTATAGATGGGTCGATGTTCTATTACATGTGGGATATCCGATTATAAATTGTAAAAAATGACTTTACTTCATTGTTTTTTTTTATCGTTCGCAATAGATACAAAAGTAAAAATTTGGAGACATTTTGAAAAAATTTATTCACAAAAAAAAATGAGCTGCTGGTTTCACTGTAAGGTTCGGGTTATTTTAATTTTGACACCAAGAAATAACTTTGTCACGTGGTTACTAAGTCAATATTCGTTAACATTTTTTTTTAATGTAATCATTTTAAGCATGTCACTTCACTCTAGTTAATTTCAGCACCAAAAAATTATAGTTTAAAAAAACTAAACGACACGCTTTTAGAGTTAATCAAACTAAAAAGTAAAAAATAATTGTTAACATAAGAATAAAATGACTGACGAGAAAATGAATGTCACTGTTCTAAAAGAGTGGGGTGCTTTGTATGACATTTTTAAACTAACTCTGCATTTCGGAATCAAACTAGTGAAAAATTATAACGATTGATATCGAGCACCCCACGCTTTTAGAACGGTGACATTCATTTTCTCGTCAGTCATTTTATTCTTATGTTAACAATTATTTTTTACTTTTTAGTTGGATTAACTCTAAAAGCGTGTTTTTAAACTATAATATTTAAATGAGGTCCCGGTACAGAGGACTGGAACTATAGTTCTTACAATAATTTAATCGTGAGTAAAACAAAGGCTAAATGCGAATATGTCGAGCCAGCCAGGATTCGAACAGGGAATCTCCTGATCCGTAGTCAGGCGCGTTGTGCCACTGTCCCAAGTAGGTTTGAATATCTTTCATTCTACATGGGTTAAATTGCTCTTCATAAGTTAAAATAAAATCACTCATCCTGGCGATCCTAATCACAATGAGTTAATAAACTTATCAAAATATTTTAGTGTTGTTGATAAGTCTGCAATGTTTAAATTAAATCTGATCGCTTAAAGTAGGGCAAAATAGAATCCAGAGTCAGTCAGTTACCAACAAAGAAACATGCAGGTGAGACTGATAAATGCGTGTTAAAAAATGGCGGCGCTGATGTTTCACTGGCTGAAAGCGAGAGGGGAAATCGCTCCATTGGCCCTCACGTCGTCATGCAATGAGTCTGAATCGAGCAGATTCCTCCGGGCCCATGTCACGCCACGCAGATCTGCAGCGCGATAGCTCTTTTTTTCCCCCCATCCACTACAAGTTCGCCAATTGCGGGTTTTCGCAACCCCGACCTTGTCATTAGCGGAACAATGTCTTTTATTTGCACGTCTTTCTGTCCGCCTAACAGATAAGCGCCTTTCAACCTCTTAATATTGAAAATGACGAGGGGATTATTTAGCAGTGAAATTCTGGGTGAGTTTTTAAGTGATACGATACACGTTATCAGTTTATTGCTAACTCGAAATACAGACACATATTTTTTAAACCCATATATATTTGGGCTTTTTAATAGAGAATATACTTTTACAGACTATATTCTACTACGAAAAAACACCACAATTTCTCTACATTCTGTAAGATTTAAATTATACACTACCCTTTCGGTGTTGGGGTATTCAAATGTATCATTAAACGATTTTTATATATATATACACTCAAGAGCCAAAACATTATGACCACCTGTCAATAACGAGTTGGCCCACCTTTGACGCGCAACACAGTTTCAACCCGCCTTGGCATGGATGAACTCTGAACTGCCATCCCAGGACATACCAAATGTGTTCTATCGGATTGAGATCCGGGGAGTTAGGAGGCCAGGACATTAACTGGAATTCAGTATCATGTTCTTGGAACCACTCCAACACAATTTTAGCCTTGTGAGAAGGGGCGTTGTCTTGTTGGAACATTCCATTTCCAGCTGGAAAAAGAGAGGCCATGTAAGGGTGCAACTGGTCCGCAATGATGTTCAGATACCCTGTGTCATTCATGGTCTGCTCTACCACAACCACGGGTCCCACAGATGCCCAAGAGAACGTTCCCCAAAGCTTACTACCGCCAACACCGGCCTGTGTATGACCTACTGTACATTGAAGGAGCAACTGTTCGCCTGGAAGACGGCGTATCCTGACACGGCCATCGGCGTGATGAATGACAAACCATGATTCATCTGCCCATTCAACTCTCTCCCACTGATCCATGGAACAGTCACGATGTTCCCGGGCCCAGCGCAGGCGCAGTTGGCGATGACGCTTGGTCAGCAAAGGCACACGAGTGGGACGTTTGCTGCGTAGCCCCATATCCAACAGTGTCCGCTGAACAGTGTGCTCCGATACTATTCTACTTGGCCCTGCATTGTATTGGGTTGTCAGCTGAGCTACTGTTTGTCTCCGGTTTTGCTTCACCATGCGAGACAGTCTCCGACGACCTTTTTCTTTGATAGCGTGTGGACGTCAACACCATGTCGTCTACTGCTGGTTTCACCGTCATTCATCCACTTTGCATAAGTACTGACAACTGTAGATCGCGAACAACCCACGAGTCGAGCCTTCGAGCCATTACAATCTGCCCTCTATCAAAGTCACTTAGATCCGCAGCCTTTCCCATCACACACAGAAGTTAGTTAAAGAATGATTCTTCAGACTCTCCAGCAGCAGTTAAATACCACTTCCACCTGATCACGTGCCTTCCACGTCATCCAGGCGAGTTCATTGCAAAATGTAGGGGTGGTCATAATGTTTTGGCTCTTGAGTGTATATAAAATTATTGTAGCAATGGCAATGGACGTACCAGTTGCGGAGTGCCTGTGTAAAATTAATTACGAAAAATTCCTCTTCTTGGCAAGTGTACGAATAAGTATTAATGTGGCTGAAGAATAGTGGTATAATAAAAGTTGGATGAAGTTTAATTGAGCTCTCAGTGAGGAGGGGAAGCAATAAGGGAATCCAATGAAGCATCACTAGTTCTCTGTCGTTATTTACTGTTTTCAGAAGATATTAGACAGGACATTTCAATTATTATTATTTTTTTATTTCCAATGGCAGATTATGAACAGTTACAGAACAACGAAAAATAAAAAAAAGAACAGAGAAAGCAACAAAACATGCTGCAACAGAGTTCAATAATCTAACATATCTCTAGCCTCCCAAGATCGCTCGGCGAGAAAAGTCTTGCCCAGAGCAGGACAGTGCAGTAGATGTGCGGAGTCCTTAGCCTCTCCAGAGCTGCACGCATTATGTCTCCCTCCCTTCTTCGTCTGCTATAGTGGAATGCCGGTGGACATTTCAATTAAAAAAAAAAAAGAAGAAGATTTAAAACAAATTTTTTTGTTGTTGCATTTCGTTCTGTGTATGTTTACTTTCAAGTTTTGAAAATTTTGTATTTTAGTAGTGTGTATGATCAGCATTGCGTACTGCTTTTATAGGAAGTCAATTTCGCCGCTGCTGCTTCCCGCGGTTAAAAAAATGAAACTGCAAGACCACTTAATAGACAACATACAAAAAATTATGCAAATACAGAAAATACGAACCAGAAGAGAAGAAGCGTTCGCAAAAGTTCATAAAAGCCAAAGCTATTAGTACCAATGTCAGGACTACTAGTACAGTTTGGAAACCCGCTGTAGAGCTAATCACTTATGGGTAGGAGCACTCCTACTTTATTACAGCGTTTAACCAAACAGTCCTGGCTTGCCTTTAACTTGTATTGGACCGCAGCTTGAATATCTTCCAATTATCATAAAGGATATTCTAAGATATTCCTTGTTTTAATTTCAAACACTGAATATCACAAAATAATTGCTTGGTATTTTGCTTGAAATATTGCTAATCCGTGACCATGACAGCGATTAATCATAACCAATCGTAAGCAACGTAACCCGTAACCAACCCTGTAAGCTAGATGCGTATCTGCTAATTCCGCATTCGTATAATCAGTCATCCTATAGTAGATAGGTCAGTGTGTAAAAAGAAGAATCTTTGGGAGAGCATTCTTAACTACCTTGCTACCAATCCTTCATGTCAGGAAAGCATTTCCTCTCTAGCACTGTTATGGTATTTCGAATCGTCCACATGTACACTGCACTTCTGCAAATTCGTCAAATTGTGTGTATATGCAAAAAATAATAATAGCATAAATAGTTTCATGTATAAAGTAAGGTGCAACTCTATGGTATAATACAGGACTTAATGCATGCAGGGTTTTCTTAAGGCCGTTTTTATACAAATTCGATTTAAATAGAAAAAAAACCCACCAAAGTAAATAAAAGTATAAAAGTTTTTGAAATTTCTACGATAAAGACATCTAATGTTATTCAAAGGCCATGCTCTACTTCAAAAATACCTCTTCAAAGTAACTTAATCTTTGGGAAAGAAATGTTAACGATATCATTTATTTAACTGCCAATTATGTATGTATCACTTTAATCGGAAAGCAATTACGCACATTTCTTTGCTGCAATTTCTTACTTTTCTGTTTCTTACTTTTTTTTTATTCCTATTATTTTGTAGCTCCTTTGATGTGTAAAGGAATCAGTTTCCGAAATTCCTTCTTAATCCCTTTTAACTAATGCAGCTACTTCCTCGGAGGTGGAATCGCTCGCAAAGTTTTATCTGGCGTTCATTAGAAATGATTCCATTATTTTACTGCAGATTAAATCGGAAACAAACGAGAAAGTAGTTCATAAATTGATTTGGGTTGATTTGCTGATGATTACTTTGGAACTTTTGTCTCACAACTTGTTCGTTTCTGTTGATTCTTGTTTTCTTCGATATGGACACCAATCCCGCAATGAGAAGCAGCGAAAGCATTTTTGGTGACAAGTTTTAATTACTGGAATTAAAATGCTTCTATTTCACGGACTTCAACTGACCTAGGAAGTTGACATCAGTTATTAGCAGACTCAGAGCTAATCATTACAGATTATTGTCCCAGACAAGACCAGGTACTACATCCCCTGAAAAAATTGCCCCCACGCTTTCCTAACACCTAAGCACCTTCTGGAGTGCCCAGCACTCACTCCCCATGTTTTGTAATTGAGTAGGGTGCCAATCGAGGCCAACTTAAGAGAAGTCCTGTACAGTGAAGCGGCGCCGTTGCTAGCGGCCGCTATCGTCAAGACTTTTGACTTGATCAAACTTTGATAATAATGTTTTAAATCCATGGACACGATAACAACAACAACAACAACAAAATGCTTCTATTAATGCCATAAGCGATGGGGGCTCCATCAAGTTGCTTTCAGCAATACCACTTCTTTTTAAGATAAAATGTACAAATAATGTGTATTCGTGGTGGTTGACGAATCTCGCTTTCTAACGATGGTTTGTGTAATAACAGCATGAATGGATGTAATTGGATGATAACATTTAAGGGGGATGGAGCGATCTGGGGGTTAGTGCTTTAAAATTGTGGTCTGGGGTAGCACGGTAAAATGCTCTCGGGTAGCATGCTTTCGGAGCTCGTTGAAGACTGTACATTCTGCAAGCCTCCTCAGACACTTTTGGTGTGTTGCTCTACGATCGTTTTTGTGCTGATTTTAGGCTAATTAGACCGAAACCTACAGTTTAACGCGGATTCCAAACCACTCACAAACATCCATGCCGATTCGAACCTAAAGCCTGTGGTATCAAAGGCCAGAGCGCGCTAAGCAATTGTGAGAAAAAAGTTCCAAGCTCTGCTATCCAATTGTGAGACAATTCATTCTGCACCTTGCTCCATAATTACAAAGATATTGAGAGGTAATTTATTCTATGTCTTTTACTTCTGACTCTCTCTAACTGACAGGTTATATGTGACATAGTGTTGCCTGGATTCAATCACTACGAGTTTTTATTTCCGTTAGTTTGTACGACGGGGGAAAAAATATGTTATAATTTTTTTAATGCAGCTGGCAAATACTTAGACCGTGTTCTTTTATGTCATAAGGGCTGCACCGACGTTATTCACTTAGCACTACCCCAAAATTCGAAGAAAAAAAAAGTTTGGCGGGCCAAGATAAATTTTTCTAAAATTTTAAAAGCAATATACAAGTATTACAATTCAGATTTGTTAATGAGATGAATGAAATTGCGATTTCCTTTTTAAAAGTTAATTATATATTGAGGTTCGAAGTGAGATGTACTAATTCTAAGGAACGAGGCTAAATGCTCATCTGTCAGTATACTTATGAAATAATTATTTCTAAGGTTCATAGTTGAAAACATTTGTTTACATATCTAAGATGAAGCAAGCAAGGCACTGATTTTCTGGACGTGAGATATTAAATTTGGGAAACTTGCTTTCGATAATGATTTGTAAAACTCTAACTTTGGCATATTTAGAAGCAACTGCTTGAGATGATTATTAGATTGCAACTCAATTAATTCAATACTGCCTCACTGCTTTATAATCAGAATTGAAAAATATTCATTTCTGTTTGAATGTTTTCTTTGAAAAAAAAAGGTGGAAAAAAATATGTAATCAAAGTAGAAATGAAGATGGATAAAAAATATATAAATATATATATTTTTTTAATTTGACTCCGACCGGCAAATTAAAATTTTATCGTCGGGCCGGATAGAACCTTCCGTCGGGCCGTAGTTTGCCCATCGCTGGTTTAGCTTAAAATGTGCACAAGATGACCGTAGAGCGACAAACCAAACTGCGCTGAACCCATTCTTTGAAGATGTGTCCGCTGAAAGCAACTGTACTTTTTGGGACAGGCCGGAAATTGACACACTGTTCTTCTTTTCTTTTTGCGTGCCGTTCGAAAAGGGAGGGGGGGGAAGTTAGAAGAAGCCCCGCTCCCTCTAATATTTCGCTCATTTGTTCGGGGCGGCGCAATTACTCTTCACAAATGAGAGGCGCGCGGAATGCGGCCGTAAATCAGGGCGAAAGAAGAGCTGGCCGAATTATTAAATCAATTGATGACCGCCTACGATAAGGGCGAGAGCAAACAAATTTCGCCCGGGTCAAGCGCTGGGGGCGGGCGGGGAAGGGGGGAGGGGGCGGCGCGCGGAGGAACCGGTCCTGTCGACAGCCGCATCTTTCATTCGCCCCGACTCCGCAGGTTGCAGACGGCAAAAGTATGCAAATCTTGCCATTTCAGAAATTTTAAGAGGAAAAGGTTTTATATTCGGTTAACAATCCTTCGTGCAGTGTATCAAATGAACCGGCGTAGAATATGTTTCTAGAACTGATGACACAACGATAAAAACGGATTCATTAAGTTGACGGTTCTAAATCAGCTGTGACTCGTTTTTCACGAAAGTATTTCAGCAAGATCACAGAAAAACAGATACAGCACTTCCAAGAAATTGAGTTGAATGCGCATGCGCAATACATGTGTACGTATAACTATGTTCACATAGATCGCGCTTGCGCATCGATTTAAATTTCTTAAAGTGCTGTATCTATTTTTAAAGCATACATGTTTGTAAAAATACGTATTACTGTGCCCAAAAAGTAAGACCAATTATTATTTTTTTTTTAAGAAACTCCTTATTTATTCTTCCAAAATTATTTCATCGCCTGCAAACACCCCTCCGGACACAATGAACTTATGCCAACTTTTCCTCCTCCTCAATGCATGCTAAAAAGTCATCGACAGAGATGGCCTTCTAAACGCACAGCGATTCACGTTGAATCTCTTCAATCGACTCAAAACGGTGCCCCGGAGTGGTCTTTTGAGTTTAGGAAATAGCCAGAAGTCTCACGGTGAGAATACGGTGATTGTGAAACGATATGCGTTTCATTTTTGGCGAAAAAGTCACGAAGTATCAATGCAGTGTGAGCTGGCGCATGCAGTGTTTTCGGTACCAATCGAGATTTGACGCGTTTGAGGCCCAAACTGGAATGGACCGAAATTCCAGCATCATCAACAAGGTGTCTAATTGTAAATCGACGGTTTGCAAGCACCCAATCTTTCATTTTTTTGGACGTGAACTTAGTCAACTGAACTGAGTGTCGACCCAAGGGCTCTTCGTTGTCAACGCGTTCTCCGCCTTCTTTGAACCGTTTATACCACATGTAAACATTTCTTTCCGATATAGGAATGCTCACCGAATGCCTTCTGCAACATTCTGTACGTTTCCGCAAACAACGCAAGTTCTTGCTGAATTAATTCAGACAATTCAAAAATCGCCGGAATCAGTTTTAGCGTCTCACAAAGCCAAGCGTAACTCAAACACTAATAAATATTTTGACGTCCAATTTCACACAGATGTCATGGATAGTGCCAGCTACCTAAAAAAAAAAAAAAAAAAAAATTGAAATTCTATTAACCTTGGGAATTTTAAATTGAAAATTGGTCTTACCTTTTGGACACAGTAGTAATGTATGTGTGTAATAGCTACATCCAAATATATGCAAGCATGCATACATATGTCGATATGTTTATTTTAACGAGTGGATGAGCACCCACAAAGCGTATTATATGTTAAAGGACATTCAACATCAAATAATTCAACTGATTAAAAACGGAAACGTAAATAAATAATGATATTGAGGCACGAATCGTAAACCCCGATCGTGAATAAGACAGATTTATGAAGCTCGATCCGTTTTTGTCGCTCATTCGATATCAAAGATGATAATTTTTATTCAGGTAAATAATAACTGCTTTGAATTTTTTTTTTTTACGTGACATTCATTTATTGAATGCCGGATGAAAATGTATTGAATTCAGAAGAAATATTTTATCAATTTAATTACTTTGAGTTTTTTTAAATTTATAATTTTTACTGGAACTTTTCTTTACCATTATAATTTTTAATATATTTTATACATTTGTGAAATTTTCAGTCCATTGTCGTACCAGAAAATGAACTGTGCCTCGTCCACGTGCACGTCAATTCATAAACTTCTGTACAAAATGTATCCTATGTTATAAACTCAGATATGAGGAGATGAACTGATTAATTAATAGAATTGTTATTTAGCAGTACAAGCATACTTTACTAATTTCTGGTGCCTTGCTTGAAAATTCTGCTAACGAGTATTTGATACGGGCAACAATTTTTTTAATTTCACTCTGAGATTTATTTCAGAGTGAATAAAAAATTTTTTTTAGAAATTGCAGGAAGAGGTATCATTGTCGAAGGGCGTTGACATTCTTCCGCACCTGGCCCTGTCTTTCGGAATGAACTAGCAGATTTAATGCAAAATCATTCGATGATTAGTGGCAACTTAACACTGCTTTGTCTTTTATTGTTATAAGTATACAGTACATGAATTATAAATGTTGATTCTGAATTCGTGCACATGTTGAACAAGTGGTAACATGTATTGAAATGTTAAAAAAGGAAAAAAAATACAAATCATGCAAGATGACGAATTATAAGAAAAATAAATATCATAATATTTTTTCTTTAAAACGGATAAAAGAATTCTCCCTGCAAAATCATTTCGACTGAATTACTCTGAAGTCACTTCTTTTTCCCGGGAATATTAAAGTAAAAATAAAAAATAAAAATTCGTGGATGCGAGCCAGCAGTAAAAGAAGATGGATTGCGCCCCTCCGTCTTAAGAAACAGAATCTTCGGAAGAAGCCGCGATTAATGTTATTTAATAGGTTTTTGTGGCATCGGATCATAAAAAGGATTCTAAAACATCTTAAGTTTCATGGCCATTGTTTTTATTCCCCTTTCGCGATATCTTAGAGTTCCGAGAGAGCAGAATGTTTCCTCGAAACAAGAATTGTTTTAACTTAGATTTGGAACTTTTTCAACAGCGGCGAAAAAGAAATTCATTTCATAGGAAAAAAAAAATGATTTCCGTAGACATTTTTTGTTAGCATATGCATATTTGTATACAATATAAAAAGAAAATGTTGCGATGGGATATTGCAAACGAAGTCTGTTATCAAAAATCTGTCCAGATTTATAGAATGACTTCTTTTGCAAGAAGTATGTTGCAAAAGAAGTCACTCTATAAATCAGGAGAGCAAATACAACAGTTTATATTCCTGTTAATGCATTACAGTAAAATTAATTATGGATCGTGTGAGTAGGAAGAAAAAGGGTTTTTAAGGATTTCGCATCACATAATTAATTTTGCATTGAAAGATCGTTTAACTTCAACGGACCTTTGCAATTATAGCATTGTTATTCGATGTGCGCAGTTAATTGTGAAATGTTTAAAAATCATATCGTGTTGTTACGGCAATCCACAATCACCCACCCAAGTTCTCGGTTTGAGGGTCTGAAAAAGTTCCTTTTCTAGTGCCCAGGTACTCGTTACTGTACTCGTATCTGTTTTTTTTTTTAAATGCATTTCATAAAATTGGTTTATTCTGCAATATTTTTTAATTATTATTTCTTATATCTTAAAAACTTGCTTAAACTTTGCGTAATATTAAAAGATGTAATTTATTTTTTTAATGTGGGGTGCGCAGAAGATCTACCTCCCCGTGGTGCACCTGGTAACACTTTTTAGTGGCTAAAAGATCTGCAACCTGGCATTTTTGTTAGATTAATGAACTCTGTTTCAGCATGTTTTGTACGTCATCTGTTGTTGTTGTATGTTATATATTTGTTTTTTTTTTCTCGTTGTTCTTTTTTTGCTGTAACTGTTCATAATCTGCCATTGAAAATAAATAAAATAAAAAAATTTTAATGTGTGGAATCGAAAATCATGAAACAAACAAAAAAGACAACTGAATAAGCTATTTTTAGTTTGACAAAAAAATTGAATTGTTCTAAAACCGAGGCTTTATAACATGGATGCTCTCACTTTCAAAGACCTACGCTGTCTGCATGTGTCCCTTGTAAATCGACAAAATAAATAAACAAATTTTAAGAGAATGAAAGTGTTGTGATCCGTAAGAATTTAGAATTTTCATCTGCAAAGAGATTACTCATCGCATTTTGATACGCTTTTCTGTCTACCGAAAGGCTTATCTAAATTTCTTTAAAGTCGGTTGCATTTTGCTGATTTCATTTCTGCATTTCAATGTGCTTAAACATTTGTACTTAAAAAAGTCTAATCATAGATTTCCTGAATTAAAAACTTGTATTCAATTTATTTGGTCGAAAGGGAGATTTCGCTGATGTAACGTGCGGTAAAATGCCGAATTTGTCAAGAGTGTATAAAAAGGGACTTGCGATGCTTAACGTGCCCGACTCGTGACAATGGATTCACTCCTCCTGCAGAAGGACTCCGTGTCGAATCCGTTGGCGCTCTTTCGTTCTGTACGCTCCGTTGCAGTCGCTGGTTTCGGATTCAAGGAAATAAAATTTTAGTTGTAATAGCGTATATGGAGTGCCATCATCGACACTCGGGTTGACTGGGGGAATTTTCTGTTTTATTTTTTTTTTTTCCCATGCGACATGCATGTTACGCATCAAATTCCTCCCGGAAGGCAATGTCTTCCCTTCATCCATCGTCAGCGGACTGTTCGTGCCATACATGAAACGGAGCCGGAGGCCACGCCTATGGTTAACAAGAACAGGAGAACTCACATTCGAACACTGATGATAGCCGCCGAAGGAATCCGACTTTTGTTCCGATTCTCAAATAGTCCGAGCATTTGTATTGCATTCACGGCGAATTTTTTTTTTCTAACAAAGCTAAGCTATACCCTAACTCAAGGATGGGCAAATTTTTTCGTTCGCGGGCCAAAAGTCGAAAAAAAAAAAGTTTCGTGGGACAAGATAAATTTGTCTAATATTTTAAAAAACAATATACAAGTATTACAATTTTAATACGTTAATGAGATGAATGAAATTGCGATTTCCTTTTTAAAAGCTCCTTATAGTGAGGTTCGAAGTGAGATGGACTGATTCTAAGGAACGAGGCTAAATGCTCATCTGTCGGTCTACTTATGAAATAACTCTTTTTAAGGTTCATAGTTGAAAACATACACTCAAGAGCCAAAACCTGGCCAATGACCACCTGTCAATAACGAGTTGGCCCACCTTTGGCGCGCAACACAGCTTCAACCCACCTTGGCATGGATTAATACCACCACTTAATACCAGTTAAATACCACTTCCACCTGATCACGTGCCTTCCACGTCATCCAGGCGAGTTCATTCCAAAATGTAGGGGTGGTCATAATGTTTTGGCTCTTGGGTGTATATAAGATGAAGCAAACATAGTACTGATTTTCTGGGCGTGAGATATTAAATTTGGGAAACTTACTTTTAATAGTGATTTGTAAAACTCTAACTTGTTGGCGCCAATCTACAGCTATAACTAACAAAGAACTTCCGTCTTTTAACACTTTACAGATTGAAAGCTGTCTGTGCTTGCTATTTCCGTCGATTTATGTTTTGTAAAACAAAAACAGAGATAGTAAAAAGGTCATCAGTCCTTAGAAAAAAAGGAAGAAAAAAAATAATATTTAATCAAAGTAGAAAAAGAGATGGATATATAATATATAAATATATATTTATCTCTGACCGGCAAATTAAAATTCTATCCCCGGACCGGATAGAAATTCTGGCGGGCCGGAGTTGGCCCGCGGACCGTAGTTTGTCCATCCTGCTATACCCTAACTATGTCTGCAAGTGTACCCCTCTAAAATTGCGAGTCGAACGAACCCACGATTCTTCCAGTCCACATGTAGAATGAAAAATCGGAGGACAGCTGTTCCGAAGGCGCTTATCTCTGGAATGGCGTCTTGCCTATTAGCATCCGACTATCGGAAGGGTCATCTCCGAAGAGAAATACGTCTGACGAGGAAGACATTCCGCTGGCCAGACGAAGAGCTCCTCGTAACTTACACGGGAGGGGAAGGACCCGAGGTGAGGAGCACCTGGTCGGGGTCGTGTGGCCGAGGGGAGCAGGTGGCTTCGAGCATGCAGATAAGGATGGACGGAGAAAGATCGGGCTCAAATGGGGCTTTAATAAAAAGGCAGAACATGTTTCGGCACTTCTTGACATTCTTGTGGCCCCACTTGGGGTCAATTGATTTTTGTCCACTATTCAGTATTTCGACGAATCGGGTGGGGGTGGGGACTAGCCTTGTACGTCGATCTTAAAATCACTCAAAATCCTGACTGTTTTAAGATCAACGTATCCAATTTGAGGCAAAAAAAAAAAAAAAAAAAGGGGGGCCCTAGAGAAAGAAAATTCACGTTTTGTTTTTATCAATAGAATAAATATAAGCAAGTAAAGATGCAACAAACCGAGAGAAATTCGGGGGATTCTCTTTAAAGTAAATAGGAGAAAAAGTTCAAGAGGAGATAATTTATTTTTTCAATGCAAATTTAACCTACTTTAATTTGAGAAAATATTTCAACACATTTTATCTACTAAAATGAATGGGAAAGCAAATATAAACAAGTAATATAAAAAAAGAAATTTTTTAAAGTCAATTCCTACTTTTTTTTCACTATATTGCAGAAAATTCCTTTACAAATAAAGTTGAAATTTTCCTCTTACATCTGGGGCCATCTGTTATTAGATACATGCAACTTAAATCTAAAAAAAAAAAACTAAAATTAATTAATAAATTTAATGAATGAATTAATATTCGAAAAACTGTATTAACATCCAGTGTCATCCACTACAAGTTCAAAAAAATGTATTTGAACTGGAGTGGATGAATAAAAATTATTTTTATGAACGATTGAAAATTTAAGTAAGATATATAGAGGGAGAGTGTGAGCTAATAGTAGGAATTGAAAAAAATAAGAAGAAAAGAGGAACTTCTTTGAACTTGAGTAGTTAATATTGCATTGATAGCGTCTTTTGCATGAACAATTCATTTATTAATTTTAAATATTAAGAGTGATACTTTATGGAAATTAAATGCCGGTATTTACATTCCAGAGCAAATCCACATGTCATCTATCTTCCGAAAGAGTTTTGTAAATATTATTGTCATTTGCACTTTGCATAAGATTTTTTTATTAGATTCCCATTAAATGTATGTTATGTTATTTTTCTCATATATTTTCATATTCCCTATTCACTTAGATAAGAACTATATTTCTTTTATATGTCGAGGTATATTTTCGTTTTGAATTGAGAATTTGTCGCCTAGAATGTGATTTACCAAAATTCCATATATATATATAAAGGAATTTGGTAAAAATCTTTACTGAAAAAAATCTTAAAAAGTCCTGGTGTTTCATTTTTCTTTTCCTTTCGGCTAATATAACAAATCATTATATAAACAATATTTTTCTGAAATTCAACTGGAAGTTTATACTATTTGGAAAAGAAAACTGCAAATCTTGAAGAAAAGAAAGTAGGAAAGCCAATATTTTCCCTAAAAACCCGGAACCTCCCCGAAAAAACCCCACGGGGAGAAAGAGGTCTTTATGAATGTCCCGAATTGCCATAAAGCAATCTGGAAGTTATTGTTAGAATTCACGAGAGGAAGAGAAAAAGTTCCGGAGAGGAATAGAAAAGAAAGAAAGAAAAAAATATTAGGGGGAGTGCGATTTCTTACGGTACATTAACGACGAGCGAGGGGCAGGGGGGGAATGGAGCAGAACGTTATTTTTCGAAACAGAACAAAAAATTTCAATCAAGAAAAAGATATACACGCGAGATTTGGAACAAATTGTCAACCATTTGAAAAATGCCGGTTTCTTTGAAGTATTTTTTGTTTCTCCCATTACCAACAACAAAAAAATATATATATAAATAAAAAAAATAAACAATAATTGTCAAGAGGTTTGTTTTTTCGAAGAATGTCGGGGACAAAAATGCAGTAAAAATACACACACGCGCATAAAAATATTACAAGAAAAGAAATGGAAAAAAAAAAAAAAAATTCCATAAAGTTGTTTTTGTTTGAGGCTTATTTTTCTATCGCACACCCTTGGACAACAAAGGCTGCTTCTATAGGTACGAAACAAAGCAAGCACAGTTGACATAACCTCACCCGATTCTATTCGAAATCGCTGAAGAATGATTCACAATTACCTCCTATAATTTTTTTCCCTTTATTTCTTTACAATTGCCACAGAGATGGATGTTGTTTTAATGGTAGGTGAACATGGAACGGAATTCATGAACCAAGAATCACTTCCTCGGTGCTTTTCGTCGTCAACCACTGAATGTGACAAAACGACCGTAATTCCTGCAATGATTTTGGAGATTTCCCCTTGCTGTTGCTATTGCCGGACTTATTTAGGCATCAGCGCTTGTTTAACACAATCAGCATTCTATTTATATATATCTATACGAATAAAATAAATACAAATGAAAAACTATATCAATCAAACGACAGAAGCTGAATTGTGAGTGACAATTATTATTTTTTCTTTCTGATTCATTCTTGTTCAAATTTTTAATCGTTCATAAAATACTTTTTATTCATCCATTCAAGTTAAAATACTAATACAATACTAAATACATGTAATAAGTACAAGTTTTGAACTGGTAGTGGATGACACTTGATGTTAATACAGTGTTTTCAAATATTAATTCCTTCATTAAATTTAATTAATTAATTTTTTTTTTTTTAGATTTAAGTTGCTTGCATCTACCAATAGATGGCAGCAGATGTAAGAGGAAAATTTCAACTTTATTTGTTAAGGACTTTTCTGTAATATAGTGAAAAAAAAAAATACGAATTGACTCCAGTTGTGTTAGTGTTTCGTTCATTCACTTTTGGTATTCAATGTCTCGGAACAATATATATATATAAATAATTGAACAGTAGTCGAGATGGGGGGAGAAACACACTCTTCACTTAACACTTAAAAACGACAGCGCTACCCATCGAATTTTATTCAACCATTCTCTCAACATTCCAAACACTCATAAGAACGAAATTATGAAAGTTTCAGTGAAATCGGTCCAATAGTTCTTGACATATAAGAACATTGCCTTTTACTATATATATATATATATATTACTAATATATATATATATATATGCACTTTATGCTGTTAAAATAATCACGTTAGTCACGTTGTTTGTAATCACGTTATTCTTTTAATGTTGTTTTTGTGGAACGTTATTCGTAAGAAGGGACTTTTCGAAAATTAAGAGAAAATCGATATTTTAACCAGAATCTAGCATGTTAGGTCTTGTAACTTAATTAAAACCAATCTAGGTTGGCTACTCAATTAAAAAGTAATTTCTGAACAAAAAAAAAACCCGTCAAAGTTATGAATTTCGTGAAAAAATATTTAAATCCGAAACTCGTGAATTAAAATAACTGTTAACGCAATTTTGACCTGAATTTCTAACTGCTTGTTTCAGAGTCACTTGCAAAGGAGTATTTGCATACCATATTTCTGAAAATTAAAGGTCGTACTAGTAAGGTAGAGAAATCTACAATTCTGAAAAATTTTCTAGAATTTAAAGAAAAAAAAATTAAATTTAAATGACTTCTGCGTTTGTGTTGACAGATTAAAACTAATAAAATGATTGAACACAAATGATACCCTTTTCAAAAAATAGCCAACTTATTTATTGTAGCAACATAGATAAATGAAATTCGCATTAGTTGCTATGCATTTTAATCTGCGATCACAAGTTCAAAATCGAGTCTGTCAATGCTAGTTCCAAAAAGTGCTTTGTCTACCGAACCAGTTTCGACAGTAGGAACTTCCTCTGCTGGTTGCTTGCTTTTTTTTTCTCTTTACTCCTGACAGCATTGTCCTTTGTTCGATTTTCCATTAAAAACATTTCGACTTCGATCTACATCGTTCGCGTCTTTTATTTATTCGACCGCCTTTGACGATATCAGCGAGAGACGAAGATGGATCTGGATCGAACAAAAGGTTCCATTCGAAATGCATTCTTGTTTGCGATGTCAGTGGGCTGCTCGCTCTATGTCCCGTTGATTTCGAAAGAGAGAGTCGTTTGCAAACTGTGAAAACGTTAGTTTTGGTACAGATTCACTAAACATACGCACCTTCTTTTAATTTTATATTTCATGTTCATCGCCAAGGAAAAATACTACGATAGTCTGTATCTATCAACGTTCCTCTAGTCTGTTGTCGACGAAACCGCTTATTCACTTACAGTTTTTTCAGCACAGCACTCGCTATTACGTCATCCATTTGATTCTAAATTCTGATTAATTGATTTGTGAAAATATGCTTACTAACATATTGCTGGATGTGAAAGCATCGGAAGGTGTCAGCTTTGAGATGATTTTCATGAGATCGTCCTTTCCTGGAGCAACGTCAGTTTGAAAACACTCTCTACTGCTTTGTTGTCTGGGGAAACATTCGTGGAAAATGCCAACATCAGTATTAATACGACAGGGCTGAAACACCCCTCAACGTCCTAGAAAAGGAACACCGCATTCTTTCCATTTCTTCGTTCACGCCGTTAGAAAAGATGGCATTGAAATAAAAATAATTTTTTTTATTAAATAAATAAAATAAATAAACAGAGATCCATATCACAGGTCTTAATATTAGAAAAGCATTTTGTTAATTTTTTTAAGTGTGTTGCCTTTCTTTCAGGACAAATGCGATAACACCTTTATTCTTCCTTTCAATCGAAATCTTTTGCATAGAACCCCCCTCACTTCATCGTCGTTTTCTACCATTGTAATAGCCGAATCACTCTTAACGTCCACAACTTATTAAGGCTCGCTCCCACAGAGGCGTGAGGCGGCGACGCGTCACGCGGCAGGGAAGAAATTCTTTTCGACCAGTTCACACCGAAACGTGAGAAATCGCTTTACTCCTACTGCAATTCCAGTTACTTCTACTAGATGGTAGATCTACTATTACCTAAATCCAAGTCACATGACGCGGCAAGCGTTTGAGAGTTGAAAGCTGGCCAGCTCGAAGTGGTGGATTTCAACCGGTTTCAAGCGAACGCAGTGAGGCTAGTGATTGGTCAACGCCTCACGCCTCGGTGGGAACGAGCCTTTACAGAAGGAAGCAGGTTGGAATGCATGGGTGATGTGAGTTGCCCTCATAACTTTCAAAAGGCAGAAGTCACAACTGTGAATTGTGACAACGTTTGTAAGTGTCTAGCGGCGACAGGTAGATTGTCTGGTGGGAGTTTTCCGGGTGTTCTTCCATAACTCACACTTATTCAGGGTAATCACTATTGAAAATGCCTGTCGGAAGCTTTCGTTAGGCTGTTCGTGGAATACAGTAGTCCACGATGCAAAGGAAAAATATTCTATGACAGCCTTTTTTAAGCCTCGATGAAATTGATGATCCAGACTTCTTTCGGAACACTCTATCTGATAATCTACTTGAAGGCAATTCATCTAAAACCTTGTCTAACTTTATTCTAAACATCCCTGGTCATCCCAGGTTTAAAGCTGTTGCCCTTTTCAGTCTCCTGTCGGGCCATGATTGTTTGGCCAATCATCATTTTCGAATGAAAATATTTGCAAGCCCAAAATGCATGCTCTGCAGTCTTGGAGAGGACATGGATTCATATCACCTTCCTGTCTGCTCTGCACTTGTTTCCTCTACTGTGTAGGGTCGTTACTGGGAGGATAGAGCCCTTATGGGCTAAACATGTCGCTATGTGATTTTCGTTGTTGTTTTCATGTTCCTTGTTTTCTTTTTCTTTTTTTATTTTATTACTTATTGTAGCCTGCTATTGGAAATAAAAAGCATTTTTTAAGCCTGCCATTCATTATGACAGTGTTAAATGAATGTCACTCTGTCCATCCCCCTACCGCTGGCCTCGAATAATGCGGTTTGAGAACAAGGGTCCATCAGGGCGAGTGAATGGCTGCCAAGTCCACTTCCTGGTGGTGCCCTACCTCTTGTAGAGCAAACACCATTTGCGCGTGTCCGTTTCTTTCTGCCGTGACTTATGGTCGCCCTAATGACTTTCCATCTGCCCTTCTTCTTTTTTCTTTTCTACTTTTTTTTCCTCCATATCCTTCTCCGTCGGACAAAATCGCTGACAAAATACTTTTCCTTTCCCTTTCTGAGCAGGTGGAAACGAGATCACAGATTAAACAAGTTTCTTTTTTTTTTCTTTTCCTTTTCTTTTCGCAGTCTGGACTCTCTATTATTGTTATTCTGGCTTCTGCTTAGAAGTTGGCAGGCTTTTTTTTTCTTTTCTTTTTTTTTTTTTTTTTTTGCCTTCCTTTTGATTTCTGGCAGCGAAGGGACGATTACGGTCATTGCAATTAAGTACTCTTCTCTTATTTCTGTCGTGTTTTCCTCTTTTTTTTTACATCTGCCTAGGTGGCGCATAAAAATAAAATGAAACCTTTTTATTCAATTCTTACTATTAGTTCACACTCTCCCTATATATATCTTGTTTAAATTTTCAGTCGTTCATAAAATACTTTTTATTCATCCATTCAAGTTCAAATACATTTTTTTTTGAACTTGTAGTGGATGATACTGGATGTTAATACAGTTTTTTCAAATATTAATTTATTCATTAAACTTAATTAATTAATTTTTTTTTTTTTTTTTTTTTTTTTAGATTTAAATTTCATGTATTTACCAATAGATGGCGCCAGATTAACAGGAAAATGTAAACTTAAAAAGTAGGAATTGACTTTAAAATTTTTTTTTTAATATTACTTGTTATATTTCTTTTCGATATCAGCCGTCTGCAACTTCATCAGGGTTTATATTGAATCTGAAGGAGGCATTTGTATTAAAGTTTCTTGCATGAGATGCACAATTATGCAATTCACAACCTTTTTTTTTTTTAAGAAATTCATGCACATCAAGTGAAAATAAAATAACTTAACGATGGGGTTGCAATTTGAAATCATATTAATTCATCCTATGAAAGCCTTCGTTATTTTATGCTTTCCTGTAAATTTATGATTTATTGTTCTGTTTAACATAATAATTATTTTAACCATCTGTGGCACAGTGTCATTTTCAGTTCACATGCTAATAACATATAGACATTTTGAAAAATAATTCTAGTTTTTTCCACAAAATGGCATACACGTCTTAATTATGCAATGTTTCTGAGAGACATTGACAATATTGATGTCGGTTGGCAGTAAGAGTTGCAAATTGTCTGCTTATGGAAGCCAAAGTAACCATCTTGTGCAATTGACGTTATATGTGTTTGCTAAACGGGGAAAAAATGTGCATAATTGATCTGAATTTGCATATCAACAACAACTTATTTGTTTGCATTTCAATAAACATTTTCTTACTATATGGGATATACTACTGTGCCCCCACAAAAAAAGACAATTATTATTTTTTTTTCTAAAATTCTTCCAAATTTATTTCATCGCCTTCAATGCATGCTAAAAAGTCATCGGCAGTGATGGTTTTCAAAGCTCGCGGCGATTCAAAATGATGTCCCCGGAGGGGTCTTTTGAGTTTAGGGAATACACGATGTGATTACGGTGGTTATGGAACGATATGGATTTCACTTTTGGCGACAAATTCACGAAGAATCAATGCAATGTGAACTGGCGCATTCAGTGTTTTCGGGATTTGACGCGTTTGAGGCCCAAAATGGAATTGACCGACTCTTTTGAACTTCCAACATCATCAGCAAGGTCTCTAATTGTAAATCGACGGTTAAGCACCACGTGAGCTTCGTCGTGGTTGAGGGTCGACCCGAGGGCTCTTCGTCTTCAACGCGCTCTCTGCCTTCTTTGAACTGTTTATACCACTTGTAAACATTTCTTTCCGATATAGGAATGCTCACCGAATGCTTTCTGCAACATCCTACACATTTCCGAAAAACAAAATTAAATGAAAGTTCTTTGCTGAATTCATTCAAAAATCGCCGGAATCAGTTTTAGCGTCTCACTAAGCCTATCGTAACTCAAACATTAATGAATATTTTGACGAGAAATTTCACACAGATGTCAAGGACAGGGCCAGGAACCTAAGAAAAAAAAAATTGAAATTCCACAAGCGCCGGGAATTTTAAATTGAAAATGGGTCTTACTTTTTGGACACATTAGTAGCCTTGTGACTTTCAAGTTACAGTAACTATTACACTGAATTGACAAAAGTCATGGGATACCTCTTAATATCGTGTCGGCCCTCCTTTCGCCCGGCGAAGTGCAGCAACTCGACGTGGCATGGACTCAACAAGTCGTTGGAAGTCTTCTGCAGGAATATTGAGCCATGCTGTCTCGACAGACGTCCATAATTGTGAAAGCGATGATGGTGCAGGATTTTGGGCAGGAACAGACCTCTCGATGATGTCCCATAAATGCTCGATGGGATTCATGTCGGGCGATCTAGGTGGCCAGATTATTCGTTGGAATTGTCCAGAATGTTATTCAAACCAATCACGAACATTTGTGGCCCGGTGACATGGAGCATTGCCATCCATAAAAATCCCATCGTTGTTTGGGTACATGAAGTCCATGAATGGCTGCAAGTGATCTCCAAGTAGCTGAACATAAGCATTTCCTGTCAATGTTCGGTCCAGTCGCACCAGAGGACCAAGTCCATGCCATGAAAAAACAGCCCACACCATTACGGAGCCACCACCAGCTTGAACAGTGCCTTGCTGACAGTTTGGGTCCATGGCTTCGTGGGGTCTGCGCCACACTCGAACCCTACCATCAGCTCTTACCAACTGAAATCGTGACTCATCGGACCAGGCCACGGTTTTCCATTCATCTAGGGACCAACCGATATGCTCACGTGCCCACGAGAGTCGCTGCAAGCGATGTCGTTCTGTCAGTAAAGCACTCGAGTCGGTCTTCTGTTGGAATAGCCCAAGAAAGCCAAATTTCTCCGCACAGTTCTAACAGACAAGTCTCTTGTACGTCCCACATTGATTTCTGCCAGATATTTGACGCAGTGTTGCTTGTCTGTTAGAATTTACGACTCTTTGCAGACGTCGCCGGTCTCGGTCGTTAAGTGCAGGCGGTCGACCACTGCGCTGTCCATGGTGGGATGTTATGCCTGAAATTTCATACTCTCGGCACACTCTTGACACAGTGGATCTGGGAATATTGAATTCCCTAACGATTTCCGAAATGGCATGACCCATGCGTCTAGCTCCAACTAACATTCCGCGTTCAAAGTCTGTTAATTCCCGTCGTGCGGTCATCATCACGTCAAAACCTCTTCACATGAATAACTTGAACAGAAATGAAAGCTCTGCGAAAGCACTGCGCATTTATATCTGTTCTACGCGATGCTACTGCCATCTGAAAAGTTGCATATTGCTATCCCATGACTTTTGTAACTTCAGTGTATGATAGATTTCAGTATATTTAGCATAATTCTTGTGCTTTATTTTATTTTTAGATTCATATAAAAAATAAAAGATAAATTAGAATTATATCCCAAGACTCTCTTTTTCTGCGAAAAAATGAAGTTGCCTATTGGCCAACTTTTTCGGACAGCTAAGGACACGGCGGGATGTAAAGGAGTGTAAATGTTCCAAATGCAATTTACATCTACGTTTAGCGTATACTGTTTTATGGAATTTCAGGCTCTAGGTTTTATGCTCAGAAGGGCAAGGCCTCATGACCGAGTGACTAGCACTCTGACACTCGGTGACACAGGTTTCGGGTTCGAATCGCGGAGGTGCAATGGATGTTTGTAGTGGTTCGGAATCCACTTTAAACCGTAGGTCCCGGTCTAATAGGATCGTAGAGTGTTTGGCGTAGAGCGTTAGGGATGACAACCCTATCCAGTAAAAAGATAGCATGTCCTGTCTCTAAATCTGCCGGCGGGCAGACCGCCTTGGCCCTTCAGGGGGCTGCTGCACCACTGATGATGATGATAATGAAAATTGTTTAAACTGGTAATTATTTTAAGCTGCGTATATAGATTTGTTGTCTGTAGCATAAAATGTAAGGGGGCAAGGGTGAATGTGAGAGGGAACTACTACATTAAAAAATTTCATATTCTGGATTTATTCATCTGTGATGGTTTACAAGTCATTGTTAAGTTTAATAATAAACTATTATTAATATTATATTTAAAAACTAAACTATTATTATTATTATTTTTCAATCAGATAAACATCTAAACAAATAAATTTTCTTAGTGTCAGATAATTTTTTTTTTTATTAAAAGTAAAATACTAGTTAGTTGCACTAAATCTAATCATGTATGTCGATTTACAGTAAGCTTCATAGCATTGATCAAGGCTGATTTATTTAGCATATTGTACATAAAAAAAGAATCATTCTAAAAATTCGATCCTATCAAATGAGTTCGTATTATTGCTAAAGTACTTTGTACAATTCATCTGCTTCGTTCGTCCAAACTATTAAAGAGAGAAGTAACTCCGGAGAAAGGACATTGTTTTGGAGCCCAGGACAGAGTTCTCGTTACCCCCATTCTGTTGTGGAAAGAGTTGACAACGACGAACCCAATTCCCCGATGGGTCGTCCCATCGTTGCCATCCCTCCCACCTAAATAAATGGGACGTCGTTACCCGTTCGAGACTCGGGGCCAGAGCAGCAATAATTGTTCGCATTCTGAATGCAGTAATTGGATATTAAAAATGTATGCCTCTTCGAAGGGGAAAAACAAAACAAAGGAAAAAAAAAACTCTAATTTATTAATCTTTAGAATTCGGAAGCGGATTATTCATCTTTATTTTCCCCGTGTAATGACTCGGTATTTGTTTTAATTATTCGGTCTTTCTTTAGTTTCTTGATTCATGGGACGTGTTTGAGCAATAAAGGAGAATTGCTGGAATACAGATTGGCAACGATTGGGCTTGTAGCTGTTTGTGTTAATCAAGACTGGAAGTGCAAGAAAAATTTGATAAGAGGGTTCTTTTTCGGATTGGATGACGGAAACAATTTTCCCTCTCTCTAACGAGACAGTCTGAAGCAAGTGCATTCACTCACTAATTTCCCTCTCAAATTTTTACTGCGTTCAATTACAGAAAATTTATATTTGAAACATGAGATGTTTCACTGAATTTCTGATTCGTTTCGTAATTAGGAAATAAAACATCCTATCCCTGCTTCGAAAATAATTATAAGTGTGCAAATTATTCGTTGTTGTTCATCAAAATATTCGTTAAAATACGAAATTGTTAAAAAAAAAGTATTGAGTTTAAGAATTTTAATTTTTGGAATATTAGATTCTTATTTTATAAATATAGTTCTCTGTTTGATACGGACAGAAATTTCTCTTTCTTATTTCCTGAATGTCTGTATAAATTGTAAATAGATAGTTTCATATAATTTTCATTAGGAATCGGAAAAGTCAACTTCAATACAATTTTCTGTCCCATTTCTTATTAATCTACGTGGATTCTTAAAAATAGGCCATTTTACTGTGAAACCGAAGACAAATCTCCTACAATTTGAACGAAAGGATCATCATTGAAGTGAATCGTTAAATCAATGACAATCAGAAGGGTAACATAATAATCTATGAGATGAATACTATTTCCAAGAGTGAAGGTGAATGTTGGATAATTTTAAAATAAAGGGGCTTTATTATAGTTTAAGAAAAATGACAAATAGTAGGAAGGCTTTTCGTTTTTAAGATGAACGGGATTTAAAGGTCAGAAATACACAACTGGCCATTAAAATTACTAGACCAGGAAGAAATGCAGATAACAAAATGATACTTATTGGATATACTGTATTATATCCAATAAGTATCATTTTATATTATACTGTACATTTTACATTATATATTATACTATAAATAACAAGTGATTAAATTTTCAAGAAATTTGGGTGCATAGATCCCGAGAAATCAGTATCCAGAACAACCGCCTCTGGCAGTAATAACAATACTTATAGAAACCTGATGGTACGCATTTCTGCTTCTTACCCGAGACATCCCAACAACTTTTCACCAGGCAACAACGTTCAAATGCAACTTGTGTGCGAGATATCGGCTGAACAATCGGCATCAATTAAACACATTGTAGGTGCCGCTACCGGCGCCTGCTTTGTCTGAATGCGTTGAAAAGCTAATCATTTGCATATCATAGCACCTTCTTCCTGTCGTTTAAATTTCACATCTGTAGCACGTCGCCTTCTTGGTGTAGCAATTTTAATAGCCAGTATTGTATTTATTAGGATACAGCTGCTCACACGAAAGGTATTCAAGTGATAAAAAAAACACAAACACACACACACACACACACACAAAAACCCCTTAGAAATTAAACTTCACCACTGGTAACAGATTATATATATATATATTATATATAATATATAGATTAGCTAGCTAATCTCTAAATTAACTGATTTTCTCCGTCAAACTGCGGAATCAAGGGTTTTAGGCATTAGGTGCTCATTAACGACATCCGTAACTTTTGTTTCTTTCATTTCCTTACCTTCCCCTTATCACTAAATTATTAGTTTGTTCGTCGCCGTTTGTTTTTATCTGAATTCGGTGTTTATAAAAAGAAATTTTTAGCGAAAGAGGATGTCCATGCTGTAGAAATAGCTTTACATCACACAGCAATGGAACAATCCCTTGGCAGCATTTTAGAAAATGTCACTAGAGATCTAAATGTACCACAAATAGGTGTGCTTGTCTCAAAATCCAAGTGCTATGTAATTTAAAGTGTCACCATAGATTGCACCAATAAGTTAGCATAATTTTATCACATGTTTTAAGAATTCATTTTCGTAATTTTAATAATTTTTTAAACCGTTTATATTGTAGTTTTTTTTAATTGATTGATTCTATCAACTAATTTGCTGATTGTTTGACTGTATTAACTTGATTCTTTAGATATCGAAAAATAAATAAATAACATTATGCTAATTTAAGCGGTAGAAACGTTGCTGTTGTTCCATAAAAAAATCTAATTTTGCCTTTAACGAGTCCCTAGTAGTTAATGTGCAGATTATCTAGGTAATTTGAGAAATAAAACAATTTTCGGCACTTTAACGGATCATCCTAGTTAACGCTGCCTGATGGCCAATTGACTAGTGCTCTGGCCTTTGGTACCACAGGCTTCAGACTCCTCAGAGGCGCATCTTCTTTAGATGTGTGCGGTGTCACGACCCCGGGATGACCTAGTGATCTTTTCATTCATCTTTTTGTGTTCTCTTTTTTTCCCTTTCCATAGTCAAGAATACAGACCTCACTATTATATCGTGCCCTTCTATCTCCTCACATTCATGTGCTTTGCCATACTTTTTGTCTGATTTCATGCTTTGTGCTCGCTCTTTCCTTCTCGTCATTTGAAATTAATTTTGTTGTTTGGATTGTTTTTTTTTTGCTAACAATGTCCTTTTCCCTTCATTTGTTTGGTGTCAACACACGGCTGATTGCTAATGTCGAATTTTTGTAAGCTTTTCTGTATGAGATTTTTGAGCGCCTTTACTTTAGAAGAGCAACATTCGTGGCGCATTGGTACAGCACAGTCCTTTAACAATAAAGTTGAAATTTCCCTCTTGCATCTGGCGCCATCTATTGGTACATATATGCAACTTAAATTTAAAAAAAACTGAAATTAATGAATTAAATTTAATTACTGAATTAATATTTGAAAAAAAAAATGTATTAACATCCAATGTCATCCACTACAAGTTCAAAATGAAAAATGTATTTGAAGTTGAGTGGGTGAATAAAAAGTATTTTAAGAACGATTGAAAATTTGAACAAGTTATATATAGGGAGAGTGTGAGCTAATAGTAGGAATTGAAAAAAGTATTAAAAAATAGATGTTGTTGATGTTGAAGAAGTTTGACCACGGATCGCAAATTGAAAATGATTCCCTCCAATTTAAATGCGGTATTTTTCCACTGTGAAGCAGTCAGAGGAGCGAAGGGAAGAAGCTCCCCTTTTCTCACCTCTCCTCAAATATTCACCACACCGTCTGTCTGTTCGCGGAGCATTTTTATCTCGCCAGTCCCCCGTAAATGTCTCAACCGAATTTCACTAAATAACTCCTCCAGCGCGTAAATCAAAATTATCAGCGAAAAACTTCTCCTCCGCTTCCATGTATCTGATCGAAGTGTCTGGATGAAAGATTAAAATGGTAGACCTGGAAAGAGGAAAAATAAAAAAAAACATTTTTTTAAATTCGATAACTAGACCCTCTATAAACCAGAGTTGTTTATTTATATAAATGCGACAGATCATTGAATCGATCCGAATCATGTATTTCAAAAGATTCGTACCAATACGAAACAAAACTGAAAATGACGGATTTGATAGCGAATCGGTACTCGCGTTAAACCGGAGTCTTCTACGTTTGCTCGTGAAAGTTCTGAACGAATCCCATGAAACTGGTTCGCTATAATTTAAGTGGGAATCGAACAGCATGTCATTTGGCCTGCGTCTCTGTCATCGCATCTTCTGTGTCTCTCTCGCATCGTCTGTCTCTGTCATCGTATCGTCTGTGTCTTTATGCATCTCTGTCATCTATAGTGACTCTGCTTAAAGGCTCGTTCCCACCGAGGCGTGAGGCGTTGAAGCGTATAGCTTTGACCAATCACTAGCCTCACCGCGTTCGCCTGAAACCAGTTGAAGTCCATCGCTTCGAGTTGACCCACTTTCCACTCTCAAATGCTTGCCGTGTCATGTGACTTGGATTGAGCCAATAGTAGATCTGCCATCTAGTAGAAGTAACTGGAACTTCACTGGGCATAAAGCGACTTCTGAAACTTCGGTGTGAACGGGTCGAAAAATTTTTCTTCCTTGCTGCGTGAGGCGTCGCCGCCTCACGCCTCGGTGTGAACGAGCCTTAAGTCTGCTGTGTAGCCTCTTCCAAAGGATTTATAGCCTGCGGTAACTTGCTCGCTTTTTTTTACCCCCGAATTAAAACAACGTATAAGAACGAGCTTAAGGTTGGGCATGATGTTTGAGATGTGGGCTGCACTTTAATGTTTAGGTATGTGTTAATACATACGATAAATTTTTTTTAATGGAAATCGTCATCAAATTTTGCTCGCACAATCCGGACCATCGCACCTTTTCGAATTCTCTTTTTTTTATTTATTTATTGTTTCCATTTCGGTACATTTACGCTACAATGAATATAGTAATATACAATGCAATGATAATACAATGAAGCTTCTAACTTAAAGATACCGCTTTATTATATGACTATCACTTCAATGAGTCAGCTTGCTCACCATAATGTGTAAGGAGTATCTACCAGACGATTTCGCATGCTCCGCTTATTTTCTTCATCCTGAAGGAGAAAACTTTTTTCCCGGCAGTCGATTGATATCGTTGCCATACCCGACGTAGACTTTTCAAGCGATTTACTTCTGGGGATTTTTGAGCGCTGTCACTTCAGAATCACGACGTAGTCACCACAAAGCTCCTCTGGATCCATTAGCCATTCATTGACGATCTCTATTAGCGATGAATTCCTCTGGATCGATCTTGTGAATTTTATTTTCTCCAGATTTCTGTAGTCGCAAAACATGGACTGCTTTTCTAAATGAATTAGTGTTCTAATCTTCGTCTTAAGAAAGGTCTGCTGATTGATTCTTCTTCTTCTCTATTCATTTTTAAAACTGTAAAAAAAGAAAAAAAATTATTATAAAAGCGGGTTCTGGTTCTAAAAACTGTTTCGTAAAAAATTGTCGCACATGAGTTATAAAAATTTAATCTTTAACTGAAATGAAGTCATTGCTGCATTTGAAATAAATTTACGTTTGTTTTACTTTGGAGGAATGATATACTTAATTGGCAGGCGTTTATTCTTAAGGAATTACTATTAATTAAAAGCAATGACAATTAAAGAACAAATATTTACATATGTTATATGAAACATTTTCAGATTTTTGTAATCATTCGTACATTATTTCGCGTTACACCCTCCATTAAGGATTAATCTATGGTAATATAATGACTTAGTTTGATCATTGGCTGAAATTTTATACTTTATAGCGTTAATGCAACATTTTTTCATGCCCTGCTTTGTCCATTTTTATTTACAGCCTATGTTGGCTCTAATCTATCTATGGCAACTTGTAAACATCAAACTGTAGGAGAAGTAGAAATAGATTTCTATTTTATTACTGAAATAATCTTTAAGTATTGAATGAATTTTATTTAAATTTGCTCATTATAATTTTTTGCATAACATTTTATGACTTTCCACGAGCTCTTTTGCGAAATACTTTTGAAAATAACGCATTTTGACTTTGTCGCGTTGCGCGCAGAGTTGTGTTTGAGCTTTTTACGTAATAACCATCGTTGTGACATTTTTTTTTATAAAATAGAACAAGTAATATAAAAAAAAATTTTTAAGTCCAATTCCTACTTTTTTTCCACTCTATTGCAGAAAGTCCTTTATAAATAATTTTCACTCATTTTTTTAAGTATAGCTGGCGCCCTCTATTGGTAATTATATGCAACTTAAATCTAAAAAAAAACTAAAATTAATGAATTGAATTTAATGAATGAATTAATATTTGAAAAAAAAACTGTATTAACATCAAGTGTCCTCCATTACAAGTTCAAAATGAAAAATGTATTTGAACTCGAGTGGATAAATAAGAAGTATTTTATGAACGATTGAAAATTTGAACAAGATATATATAGGGAGAGTGTGAGCTAATAGAAGGAATTGAATAAAGAGAACTACAGCAAGAATCCCTTGGGACATCGAGAAGAACTGAATGATTGCGGTGCTTCTGCTTGCACGTGACCGTGCCATCTCGTGATGCACCCCTTGTGGATCCATTTACTCTTGGGGAAGGGTCCAAAGGGGTAGAGGAGGTATTACGCGTGATTTACGCATCCCTCTCTGGACGGTTGGGGACGCAGGTTTATTTTCATTTAAATCATCCGCACAGAGTAGCCTTTCGCACGTGAGACCGAAAGGCATTCTTCAAATTTGTCACACCCTCTCGGTCGCTGAGCTCTTACAAGACGCGTTCCAGCTGGACTGGCTGTTTCTGTTCTTTAGTTTATACAACTATCTCTGGCGCTTGGTACCACAAGTTTCGGGTTCGAATCGCGGCGGTTCCTTGGATGTTTGGAGTAGTTCGGAATCCACTTTAAACCGTAGGTCCCGGTCTACTATGATCGTAGAGCATTGTGGGGGCAATGTCACTCCGCGTCCGTGGCTTATCTTCAAGTTACACGCACCCCCTGGGTAATGCAAAGTGAGTAACGTGAGTCTGTGCAGCGCTTGCTTTAAGGCTACCAAAACAGTTGTGTGTTTGCCAGCTACATTAGAAGAAAAAAAAAGTTTATATAACTCAATTAGTTATTCGTTTATCTGGATTTAGATGACCGAAACTTTATTGATAGCATAAACAAAATCATAGATTCTTTTAAAATAACAAAGAGTTGATGAATGGTTTTTAAAACTTGTGGACATTTTTGCAGAATATAACATTAGATTATAGATAGCGATGTCTAATCTGTGTTATTGAATGGTAGTGTCAAAGTTCAAATCATGTATTTTATGGATATCAAAAATGCTCGCAATTACATGTAATTGCAGTGAAACAGTCCATGAATGACAATTTCCATTAAATGTTCGTGTTTTCGAAATTGTCTTTCAAAGAAGACTTGTAATTTAATATAGAATGATTGACTTTATTTTAATATATTAATTGACATGAAATATTAATTAAATTAGCATTAATATTCATTGAAATATATTAATTGACATGAAATATTAATTAAATTAGCATTAACATTCATTGAAATATATTGACAATACTATAAAATAAAAGTATCGGAATATTTGTTTTCTGTTGTACTATTTTTAACGCACTCTATCCAACTTTAATAAGCAAAATCAAAAGCATTATTTCCATCAAATGGAATTTTATCGAAAGTTAATTTAAAATATTTTCCAGTTTTAAAGATGTCTTAATAATTGTTCTGTTTCACTTTTTGCCGAATTTTGACAACAAAAGAAGTCACTAGAATTTCCAATATCGTTAAAATCTTCTAGGATTCCTTACAACTAAGAATTAGAGCAACAAATCACAGAAAGACGGCCCTTCCAATTTGCGTATCCATAATTCATTTGACGCACACTGTAGATGCAATCTAACAAATCCTGGTTAATGTTGCATCTGTTACGTATACCTGGAATGATTTCAGGCGTTCTAAAAAACTACAGTAGAACCTCTGTAAGTCGAACTTCAAGGGAGACGCCAAATAATTCGAGTTATAGTATTTTCGATTTAATAAGAAAATATTCGGCTTGTAGAGGTTCAGATTCTTTCTAAACTATTTTGAGTTAGAGAGGTAAAATAAATAAAAATTCAAGTTACAGAGGTAATAAACATGTCTATTTGCAACTTAAAAGTTATATTATGTACTACTATAAAAAATCAAAATAATTCCGAAACAACCTTAAAATTAAAAATATTATGCATTTAAAAAAAAATCAGTTTTTTTTTTTTTTTTTTTTTTTTTTTTGCTTTAGACAATTCGATCGTTCTCTATCTATAGCAATAATCTATAGTTGAGAAAAAAAGGTTGTAAAATCAAACATTGCTAATGTTCGAGATACAGAGGTCCAATTTTTTTTGTCGAGTTACGGAGGGAAAATGTATACCAAAACGGCTTGTGGGGATTGACTCATTATTTCGACTTATAGAGGGTTGAAATTTCGAGTTCATGGAGGTTTTGAGGCTTGAAGGGAAGGGAACAACAAATTTTTAAAATTTTTGGATGTTTGCGACTTAAAGAAGTTCTACTGTATAATACTTGTTCCTTAAAGAAAATGATATATTTTCCTTTCTTGTTCTCCCGCAGATGTGCAAGAATCTCGTGTCATCAAGGAAGTATTTCCGCGTCCCTTTTTAGGTCCTGCGCTGGATTTCATTAAGCCTTTCACCCAGCCCCCCGATCTTTTGTAGCGCAATACTTATTTGCCCAATCTTCCCACACTTCCCCGGCTCTCAAGGATTCGAATGCTTATTCTGTTTGTGCTGGCCTCCAAGATATCCCACTCTTTCCTCCTCGACCCGAGAGTTGTCTCTTTGTCACTGTGGCCGCTAATGCCCCTTGCTCTAAAGGCGCTTGCACAGAGAGAAAAGAGAATCGTAATTCAGAATTCGGGAAAGTAAATTACTTCTCGTCTCTGTTTGGGCAGAATCCTTCAGGATTGTCTCGCCTCGGTGCAGTCTAATTTTCTTTTTTCTGTATCTGATCAGGAGTCAAGGGTTAGAAAGTGTGTTAGTTCTTGGGGGAAAGGTGTGTGTTTTTCTCAAAAAGGTTCCTTCGCCCGCATTCATGACCAGACGCAGTTAGCTCACTGCAAGTTTTGCATTCGATAAGGGCACTTGAGATTTTTTTTGTCTAAATTCATCTACGGTGGATGAATAGTTTTTTTTTGTCTAAATATTTCATTTACAGGGGATGAATAGTTTTTTTTTGTCTAAATATTTCATTTACAGGGGATGGATAGTTTTTTTTTAATCTAAATATTTCATCTACAGCGGATGGATAGATTTTTTTGTCTAAATATTTCATTCACAGCGGATGGATGAATTTAATGAAAATATTAGGAAGACACGAAATTAAATTATTATCGTTATTTATTTATTTCAGTTAAATTTAATGCAGTGCATTTATTTTAGTTTTAAAGTGAGCAAAAGTACCAAAGAGCCTACTTTAGCGATTGCTTGGCTCTGTGGGGTGACACCTATGTAGCCTCTCAAAATTAAGTAAATTAGAAAGATTTCCGTCCTGTTTTTTTGCAGCATAATTTGCTGCAAATCTTTTATTCCCCAATCTTAGTGATTTAAATTCATTTTACATGAACTTGAACGTAATAAGTTACCCCTATTCATCACTATCTCTATTTATGACAGTGCAAATATAATGAGAGAAACAACAAACTTCATCAGTGAGTTGCTTATAGGTTGTACTGAAACTCACAGGACGACGGCACATTTAAATTATATTTTATTTATTTTGTCGAATTTAACAAGATGGATAAATTAAAATGCTGGTACTGTCTTCTTTCAAGAACTGATTTTTTTTTTTTTTTTTTTTTTTTTTTTTTTACATGCGCATTTAAAACAGAATATTATTATTTGAGTTGTTTAATTAATATGAAAAAGGAACTATGAATTACTATTTTTGTGTAGATTGGGCCATTATTTGATATTCATAAACTGTATTTAAATGCTCGAGAAATCCTAATTTTAATCAGTAAAAATATTGATTATAAAAGAGACGATTTTTCAGAAATAGTAGTCCCAATACTCCAAGGAAATATCAATATTTTGCGAAAAATATTGGTTTGATCGATATTTACTTGATGAATAAATATTTAATTAACTCAAAATATTACTTTCGTTGATGAATATATTTTGTATAAAATCTATTAAATACCTAAATGTTTTATCCAGTGTTATTTAATAGTCTTTACTGATAATAAGAGTGAGTGTCGAATACTATTCGACACTAATTCTTATTAATGTGAGCAATGTAATAAGATATAGTACAGTATTTTTTAACTGGTGTATTCTGTAGTGCAAATAAAAGAGAAAGAAATGCATGCAAGAACTTCAGCACATTACGGCGATTGAGATCGGCGTTTCCCATCTCTTTCCCCCTTTCAGAATATTCTCGCAGACTGTACTAAAATAACATTCTATTTCTTGCTTTTTTTCGACCTCTTAATTTTTGAGTAATGTTTTATTTTTTCAGTCAGCCTTTATCCCCCCTCCCCTCCAAGCCTAAAGCTAACAGTCAAACATTCGTATGCACCCCCAAGGCGCACCCCTATACTAACTTGGTAAAAGTAAAAGAAAATTTCACCAAAAGCGAAACACGATTTTTTTTATTTCACATTCCATATCGAAACGGCAAACTGCATCTGGAATATGCCAAGGGGGTGCCATAACACCCCTACAAAAAAAAGAATAGACCTCCCTCAACGAATTTCCTCTATCTCCACCCACGCGATTCCTTGAGGGATCCCTTTCCCTTACCTTTCCCATCCGAAGGGGCCCTAAAGGGGGTCTTCCCCTCCCCCTATCTATCTTGATTTCGCGATGACAGCTCCCCCTCCAAACCCCCTCGGTGGAATGGAATCGCCCCCGAGCGACCGAGCGGGAAGATCTTGTGCACCATATTTCACCAAAGATCTCGGATAATAAATGACAGTCGGGAAAATTTTATTGCCGCTTAAAAATGCCTCCACTGTATATAGTTTTCCCCGCTCTGCGCATTGTTTCGCTGTTACAACTCGGCCCGCTGAGCACAGGACATTTATCAGAATATGGTGGGGGGGATTTCTTCTCTTCAGCCCCCGTTCCAAATTACTGATTCGGTTTATGCTTTTACTTTTCACTCACCTCCCCCCTCAATATGCTGTTTGGATGGAATTTCCCACTTCCATGTGAAGGGAAGCAAATAGAGTCATTTTTATATGCATTCGATTTTGGTGGTCGGTAATACGTATCGCTTTTATGGACCAGACACAGGGTGAGATGATGGCTATTCAGCCTCTCACAGAATCGATAGTATTCACAACTTTCGATTATAACAAGAAGCTTTTTCTCAAAAGGAAGAAAAAAAAGAGGCCCTTTATGCTGTACATAATAGAGAGTTTTTGCGTAACGTTTTTCTATCGTCCGATATCTTTTTCTTCCTAGCACGCATGCTCTTAGGAAACATTGTACATATTGCGTATCTGTAATACTGCACTACTGAGCTATTCCTATGAGCATGCGCGCTAGGAAGAAAAATATCGGACGATAAAAAAACGTTACGCAAAAACTCTCTATTCTTTAACCGATCTTATATTATAAATCCTTTGGATGTTAAAAAACACTGGATCATTTACTGTCAAAAATTTTAGAATGGATTCGTTCGTGCTTTGCGGAATAGTATCCAATGTAAGCCTGAAGGAGAATGAAATCTGGATTTTGTTTCATTATCCGTGAAAGCGTTTACGAAAAGCTCTGTTTTCTCATTTTCATAGATCCTGATGCAAAATAATTCTAAATCCTATGAGCACTCCTACGAATATTCGAACTTCAAAAGTGAAAGGAATTTTTTCCTGCAGTTACTTTCCTCTCCTCTTATTTTAGTAACGTAAGGTACAAAAAGTTTCACAGGTAATTTTTGAGAATTTGAAAGAGTTTTCTGCATGATGGAAATTCGTTTTTATCGGATATGTTTGCCGTCTTAAAGTACGTCCTCAGTGTATTTTTGTACAGAATTCAAGGAGTACACTTTCTTCTGCTTACAAATTTGTTATATATTTTTGATTAAATGGCAGCTAGCGCTGTGGCGCTCGGTACCACAGGTTACGGGTTCGAGTCCCGGCGGTGACATGGGTGTTTACAGAGGTTCGGAATCCACTTTAAACCGTGGTTCTCGGGTTAACATGATCTGTAGCGGGGGGGGTATTGTTACTCCGCGTTCGTAGCTTATCTTCAAGCTACACTCACCTCCTGGGTAGTGTTAAGTGAGTAACAGCGGTGCAGCGCTTGACTTAAAGCATCCAAGACAATTGTTTGAGTGTTTTCCAGCTGCATTAGAAAATTTTTTTTTTCATTGCTCTTCTCTTTTGACTCATATTAAGAAGTCGAGAGAAATCCAATAAAAATAAATGCATTATCTTCAGAGTGAATAAAAAAAAAAAAAAAAAAAAAAAAAAAAAAAAAGACCCGAGAAAAGAAAAATTTACGTTTTGTTTTTATCAATAGAATAAATATAAACAAATAAAAATGCAACAAACCGAGAAAAATTCGGGGGAAAAAAATATTCTCTTCAGAGTAAATAGGAGAAAAGCTCAAGAGGAGATAAATTTATATTATTTTTTCAATGCAAATTTAACCTACTTTTAATTTGACTAAATGTTTCAAAACATTGGTATCCATTAAATGAAGGGGAAAGCAAAAATAAGAAAATGAATGTGTTGTTGCATTGAGTATAAAATATTATCCCGAACCTTCTATTCCAACAAAATATAACGAAGCTTCCCTGAACATTTTCGTTCAGTGAAGAGTTTATGAAATATATTTATTACTGTGAAACTATTTTATTTTGAAACATATAATATTTTTAACATTTTTTTAATTTATTATATAATTACATTTTTCAATTCTTTCTTTTGATAGTTTTTTCTTAAATGAAGTAATATAAAAGAAAAAAAAAATTAAGCCCAATTCCTACTTTTTTTTCACTCTATTGCAGAAAAGTCCTTTACAAATAAAGTTATAATTTTGCTTTTACATCTGGTGCCATCTATTATTAGATACATGCAACTTAAATCTAAAAAAAAACTAAAATTAATTCATTAAATTTAATGAAATTACTGTTTGAAAAAACTGTATTAACATCCAGTGTCATCCACTACAAGTTCAAAATGAAAAATGTATTTGAAGTTAAGTGGGTGAATAAAAAGTATTTTAAGAACGATGGAACATTTGGACATGATATATATATAGGGAGAGTGTTAACTAATAGGATAGTGCATTATCTTGTTAGTTGTTGACATTGTTGAGAATAGTTACCATTCTCATGGACAGCGGTGGTAACATCTATTGTCGGATTTCGGAGACCTCTCTTCGTAAGTCTTTGATTAAGAGTCAATCAGATTGAGTACGGTTTAATTAGACAATGAAAGCACACCTACCGAATACCGGAAATGGACTGAATGATTACATGCACTCACGTGCTATACAGTGGGGCGTGACATTTTTGAAGAGGCCAGGGGCATTCATCATAAATACAGTTTTAGTTTTAAACATCCTTATTATTTCAATAGTGACAAATTTTGATTAAAAATGGAGATACTTTAAGAAATAATTGCAGATGCGAGTCTTTTTCTATATTGTTTATACATTCATCGTTGTTGCTGTATTTATTGCATGATAGGAAATCAATAAATAAAACAACTTTGCGAGGTTATAAAACCACATTTGAAGGAAGAAAGTGGAGGGAAAGAAACCCAAGGAATTAGACAAACGTTTTATAGACATTTAGATAAATAAGTTTATACTCCTACTGTAAAATAGTCCTCTATTTGTTAAAATAATATTAACATTAAAGTTAAAAATTTTATCTTATAAATAGGCACAAAATAAGCTCATAATCCAAACTGCATATTTTTTTAGCAGACTTGTTATTTCCCAGCACAAGCAATTTTTTTTATTAAGAAAATTGGCAAATAATTGGTTGTAGAAGACAATTTTTATTTAGTTAGCGGCAATTTTTAGTTTTTCTATTCTTGAAATTCTTCTCAATTAGAAATGTTAATTTCTGACGTTTTTTTCATTTGCAAACATTTAATTTCTCTGTTCATATACTATTCAAAATTTCAATTGAGTTGAATCTAATTCTATTAAAACATGGTACCAGAATGAAAGTTACGAAAAGATCAACGTTCATTCGTTTCCGAATTGGAGAATATGCATCCATACTGCTGTATTTCCGCTGTATAGTGGGGGGAAAAGCATTTTCTCTTTTTCGCGTTAGTTTTTTTTTTTTTTTTTTCCTTTCTTCTTGTGGGACGGATGCCCCTGCCCTTTTCAAATGCGGCTTCTGATGTTTTCTTTAACTTCATCGTTTCAGAAGAAAGTTCCGATTCATTAGTTTCGGCGGGATCCCTCTAATGGCCCGGGGGGAGGGGGGCGGTTGGAAAGGAATCCCCCCATTTTTCCCGATTGGTGCTCACTAAAATGTAGAGCTTTCTCATGAGAGCGTCCTTTGTGGAAAGAGAATTCTGCAGTCAGGACTGTCCTGCCATCCTTCATTTTCTTAAGACATTGAGATTTTTATGTACGCACATTTTTTGAAATTGTCAAAACGTCAGATATTTCCTTCAAATTGCAAGCATGGTGCGTAAGAGAGCTTTAAAAAAACCACTAGAAAAAATACGCTGTTAAGTTTAAATCTATTCCGTTAATATTGCATAAATGGTTATGAAAGCCTTCGTTAGAATATTTCACTGCTCAGTTGAGACTGTCGCATCCTATTTTGTGATGCTTTCTGCGACGCATAAAGAATATACAAACAAGTAATATAAAAAAAAAAATTTCTTAAGTCAATTCCTACTTTTTTTCCAGTCTATTGCAGAAAGTCCTTTATAAATAATTTTCATTCATATTTTTAAGTTTATGTAGCGCCATCTATTCGTAGATATATGCAACTTAAATCTAAAAAATACTAAAATTAATTAATTAAATTTAATGAATGTATTAATATTTGAAAAAACTGTATTAACATCACGTGTCATCCACTACAAGTTCAAAAAAAAATGTATCTGAATGAATCTATTTTATAGCTTATTTTTCAGTGATATTTGTAAATATTATTCCGGTTATTGGTTTAATTTTCTTTGATTAGCTCCACTAGTTCTAAAGTTTTTAAAATTTCTTATGTAAGCAATGATTCCTGGTTTGTAATCAACAGCATGATTAAGTACGGTTGAATTCTAGAGTAAATAATTTTTATAATCTTACAACACTTCATCATCATCATTATTGGCGCAACAGCCCCCTGGTGGGCCAAGGTCGTCTGCCTACTGGCAGATTTCGAAACATAAGATGACTTCTTTTTAAAAAAATGTATAGCATATGGTCAATCATTGTTAAACTCAATTGAAATTTCAGAATGAAACATTTTAGAATAGTCCCTTAACATAAAACAGTACTTTCGAACCAATTTTTTTTTCCATCTTTCACTCGGCATTTTGACGATGAGCTTTTAAAGATGCACCCCACCGAAGTAGAAAACGGTTTCTTTTGAACAAATGATTGAAATGCGCGCACTTCACATTCTAAACATGTGAATTGCCACCTCTAAAGCCAGCCCCTTCCCATCTCCCGAGATCTCAAAAATTTCTAAGATATTTCACCGAATTTTCTTCTTTCCGAGGCAGAATAAGCTTTGTCACCTCCTCTTGATTGCCTCCCTTCTTTCTTTTGGCGGGGAAAAGAAGAAAAAAACAATTTGTTCATTTCTGTTGAGAATAAAGTCTTTACTGGAAAATGTTGTGGATTCCATTCTCTCTCCTCCCTCGTAATCTCCCCTTTTCCCCTTTTTCTTTCTTTCTGAATTTCGTCTCAATATATATCTTTTCTTTTTTTTTTCCTCTCTAAAGATTTGAAATCTTTGATGGCTGGAACAACGGAAGTGCAGACAATTGTGGATGGAGGCGGTACCGTGGAGTGCGGTATCACCGGTGCAGAAAGTTGACAATTTCGTATAAACTTATTTAAAAAGAGAAATTGTCAATTTCTGTTTTTCTAAACTTTTTTTTGTCCAAGACTTAGTGTATTGTATAATAAATATGATTTATGTTTATGCAATCGTACAACATGATTGTAATTCATGGCAAAATGACAGGCTTCTGAGAGAACTTTTAATGATAACTGCATTTACATGTCTCCCGAGAGAGAGAATCTCATTGCCGGTATGAGAGGATTACGTAGGCTGCCTTAATTCATATCAAATCTTTTCGTTTTTGAAAGCAGTGACTGCAATGTGCTTTTTTTTCTAAACACTGGTGTGCCTCTTGTTACAATGTATAATACGGGCTACCCAACAATGGGCGATGAAGGATGGACCTTGACTTCCGGAAGGTGTTTAAAGGGGTGAAGGTCTTCCTCACATTTGTGTGACATATGGGAGGAAAACTGGAGGAATCCCATTTTGTAAGCTGAATGTCGATGCTTTACATATGTCGATGCTTTTGTCTGCAATGGATCTACTTGAAAATTTGAACCTAATTCCTTCGGTACACTAGCTGAACTCATTACTAGGGGAAATTGGCATCTTTAACGGACACTCTAGCTAGTGTTTCTTCCCCCTGGGCCTATAGGCATTGTTATTAATATTTCGTAATGGTTCCCTACCCTCTTTAAACATCATTCATAAAGATATGAAAAAATATTTGTTTATTGACTCTGAAAAAACTTGAGATTAAACATGGATGCTTCTAGATAGCTGAATTGTCACCGTTCTGTTGTTTTACTGTTATTACCAAATCGTCAACATTTTTCTTGCAAGTGAAACACTTATTATCCTAGACATTAGAATATTAGCTGTACATGACCCAAAGAGCAAGTTAAAATTATAGATTATGACAATCATCATAATATTATTATAATATAACTGCAATAACAAAACTGCACACTTATGTTTCTTATAACAAACTAAAAATAATTGGGGAAACAAGAGCTATGATTATTCATTAGTTGCAAACAAAATGTTACTAACTCATCTCTCTATTTCCATTTAGCACAAATTCGAAATTCAGATCCAGCTCTTACATTGCCTCTTACTTAAAACAACGGTACACTCGTGGCCCTCTAGTATTGTGCGGAGGTTAAGAACAATAACTTTTTTTTTCTTAAGAATCGAAGCGACTTGATGATTAACAAGTAATATAAAAAAAAAATTTTAAGTCAATTCCTACTTTTTTTTTTTTTTTCACTCTATTGCAGAAAGTCCTTTACAAATAATTTTTGCTCATTTTTTTAAGTTTATCTGGCGCCATCTATTGGTAGATACATGCAACTTAAATCTAAAAAAAAACTAAAATTAATGAATTAAATTTAATTACTGAATTAATATTTGAAAAAAAAAACTATATTAACATCCAGTGTCATCCACTACAACTTCAAAAAAAAAAGTATTCGAACTTGAGTGGATGGATAAAAAGTATTTTATGAACGATTGGAAATTTGAACAAGATATATATAGGGAGAGTGTGAGCTAATAGAAGGAATTGAAAAAAGGAAAATGGCTCGCGTAGAGAACTTTTCTGATTTTCTTCAACACGGCGAAGCTGGTCGTCCCTCTTGCATTTTCACACCACCCAACTGTATTAATAGATATATATGTGTTCCTGAACAACCTCCACCAGCCACATGTGGCAGTGAATGGAACCTGACCCTGAGAGGAAGGCGCCCTCCAGATAAGGAGCCGAGTAATCCGAGGCCAGTGTTAATCTTAACAATTACTCCAGGACGCATTGTTTCCTGCAGGAGATAGTTTGCGCCAGGGCGCTCTATTAGTCTCAAGTATTTCATTAACTCCTTCTAGGGTCCTCTTTTGTTCTTCGCTCCCGGGGGAGGGGGGTGGACATTGGATGAAGGGGGGGGGGGTCGGAATTCCTTGGGGAGGGAGAGGAACTCATTCACAACCTGTTCGATGGCTTTTCCTCGACCCAGGGAGCAGAGAAATTGGAGCTTGTGCATACTTTCCGGCATACTTTTCCAAGGTGTTGGCAACTGATTTCTTCGGTATTGTTGGAAGAACCCTTTTGTTGCAGCACCTAGGTGTATAACCTGGGAAATGTTTTGTTTCCTTGCTTAACTTTTATGTCTTAATTTACTTCGTATTATTCCATTGAATCTAATATTCCTTGACTGTAATAATATTGGTAACAAGTAATCTTAATTAGATTGATTCTTCCATGCCATTTGTTTGAACCTTTATAGGCTTTGCTCCCAGTTATAGACGAAGCAATATTGTTTATTATTTTTTTTTTCTATTACTAGAAAATATTAACAATTTTAAGTTATATATTGTACACATCACTTGATAACTCTGGTAAGTTAAAATCATATTTCATGTTTTACAAAATAAAATAAAAATTAGCTAGTTAATTGCTGGGATTCATCAACTTTTATTGTTACTGTGGTTAAAGCAAGATTGTAGCAAATTTAAGACACACACGCCAAATGTAAGGCTGGACTGCCCCACAAGACCTGTATGTGGAAGAAATGCCTTCCGTCAAGATTTTCAGAAGTACGGTTGTGCATTGGCATTATTTCAGTATAAAGAAAACATAAAATTCTAATCATGAAGGTATAATTCTATTCCTGCTGTTTAATTGGCATCCTATTTCGGTTTCCTTCTCCACCTACTCCACTCGTTTTTCAAATCA
Organism: Caerostris darwini; assembly: GCA_021605075.1. Classification (NCBI taxonomy): domain Eukaryota; kingdom Metazoa; phylum Arthropoda; class Arachnida; order Araneae; family Araneidae; genus Caerostris; species Caerostris darwini. The sequence continues at coordinate 433,143 of BPLQ01007064.1, forward strand.
GTGACTGCTATTATTCATAATCTGAACTTCTTGTTTCACACTAACTAGTACACAACACAAATAGTTCACAAATTACAACTATTTAACACAAACACATGCTACGCTTTTATTTCTTGTAATAAATATAAACACTCAATTTTCTTTCAAATGTTCAAGTGATGATGATGTATTTATAGAACTGATTTTTTTTTTTCACTTGTAGAGCAGGAGTGCTCATGTAAACGGATGAGAATAGTTGTTCATCTATTGTTTAGCAATGAATAGCTTGAAAATGCTGAAGATGAACTATCTATTGCAGGTGCAATATGCATGTCTCACCTATAATCAACTACACTTCTGAAGTTCTTATTGTCAAGGCAAAATCCCCCTTCAAATCTATAGATAACTGACCGTTCTCTGTGCCAAGACTTTTAAAATGTGTCATTGTTAGTGTTGCTTTCGAATGCCGGGCGTTTTAATTTGAAAATAGCAGCTATAGTATATAGAAGATTTAGCGTTATCCAGGATGCTGCACAGTTGAGTCTTTTGAGGAGCCATTTTTAACGAATGTTCCATGGGTGGTATTCTAACACCCTTCATTCAGCACAAGGATTTTCCGCCCAAAGGGTTTAGCATGTTCATCCAAGTATAGACACAATAACTTTCGGTTCAACTTAGCTAAATATTTTATGGCTTTTTCATTTGATGTTTCATACCAGCTCGCTGTCACACTGTTTGCCTCGAAAATACATAAGAAAACTTGGAAAAAGAATTTTGAAATTTGTAGTAATATTTGCAGAGAAATATCTGTCATTCTTTCTGGAACACGTTTAATTTCATCTGTTGGGAATTCTGACTATAGTTTCAGTTTCTAACAGGGTCGGTTTGACACTTCTCTCTCTATATATATATATGTAATTGTGCAAGAAATAAAATAAAAAATGTCATATTTAGGATTCTTATAGTTAGGCAAATTACTATAAAAAACAAAAAGAACTGCAGGTTTATTCAAAATGAAGGAGCACACGTTCTACGTCTGTCGCATAGCAAGGGGTGCTCATGGTGAATGCACAAAATAAGTTTAAACTTCCTTCTATCCGTTGATGTGGCCGTTCATTGTAAGTAAAATCTGATCTTTCACTCTGAATAACCCCCTGTATAAAGTAAGGAAATATGTGTGAATATCAGATTTTTTTCAATTCCTTCTATTAGCTCACACACACTCTCCCTATATACATCTTGTTCAAATCTCGTTCATAAAATACTTTTTATTCATCCACTCGAGTTCAAATAAATTTTTTTCAAACTTGTAGTGGTTGACACCGGATGTTTTCAAATATTAACTCATTAATTTAATTTAATTAATTAATTTTAGTTTTTTTTAGATTTAAGTTGCATCTATCTACCAATAGATGGCGCCAGATAAATTTTAAAAAAATGAATGAAAATTATTTGTAAGGGAACTTTTCTGCAATAGAGGGTTAGTTGCCTGGTCAAATTAAAAAGAGAGCACGTGACCCGTGTCTTCCACAAGTCTTTTTTTTTCCTAGATTAGAATGAGCATTATCTGTTACAACCGTGTTTTTTTCACACCAATTAATAAATTAGCACATCCCGTGGGCTTTCCTCAATATCCCCCCTATTCTGCCCAAGGGAGCCAAGAGGCTGGACACCCCTCTTTAAGCCGTTCCATATCTTCTGAAATTCGACGCTTTATCCGCACTTTGCTATTTTGACATTGTTTATGGGCTTGGCTTTTTTTATTTGATAAAAAAAAAAGAAGTGGAAAACGGTATTTATTTGTATTCAGACTATGGCATGGAGCCAGGTCTTAAATCTGACCCGCATTTTTTTCCCCCTTCCTGGAGATAATAAAAAAAAATATTTATACAGCACATCTTACAAAAGAAGTTCGAAAAGTTCTTTGTATGGAATTCGAATAGACTCGATTTCTATTCGAATAAAAGCAATTTATTTCGAAAACCCCTTCTTTCTTCTTATCGCTTTCATACATAAGAATAACATTCTTAAAGAAAGTCATTCCCGGGTTGAGTGCGAGGCCATGAAATTCGGAATTCGAATATCAGATTTCTCGAAAATTCCTGTTTGCTGTTTTGAAAGATAAGTATCAAAAGTATTTTGGAAGTCCGAATATGAAATTTGCGTATTTATTCGCATATTTCTTTGAGCTGCTGCCTCAAAGAATGTTTGGTTTTCAAAGCCAAAGCTTTCAAAATCGTTTCATTTCTTTGGATTTTCGATCTCTTTCATATTTTTAAGTGAGCTCTCTGGTCCCAGTGTCTGCAAGGATAATTTTTTTTTTCAATTCCTTTTATTAGCACACTCTCCCTATATATATCTTGTTCAAATTTTCAATCGTTAATAAAATACTTTTTATTAATCCGTTCAAGTTCAAATACAGTTTTTTGGAACTTGTAGTGCATGACACTTGACGTTAATATAGTTTTTTCAAATATTCATTCATTCATTAAATTTAATTAATTAATTTTAGTTTTTTTTTAGATTTGAATTGCGTATATCTACCAATAGATGGCCCCAGGAAAACTTTAAAAAATGAATGAAAATTATTTATAAAGGACCTTCTGCAATATAGTGGAAAAAAAGTAGGAATTGACTTTACATTTTTTTTTTATATTACTTTTTTTTGTCTAATTCTTTGTTCATCCCTTTAACTGTGATGTCATCATCGAAAAGGCAGTCTATATTATTTATTTATTTTTTAAAGCCTCTATCTTATCCAAGGCCGGATTTTTATCATATATTTATTAAAGTTAATGCAGTTAACATTTCAAGTAAAGATAATTGGAAAGACACAGTGAAAAAATAAACGGAAGTAGTATTTTATTTCAAAGATTAATTATTATATTGTTTTCATTATTACTCATAATTTCCGCTCTTTTCAAACTCTAGCTTTATTTCGATTGATATTCCTTTAATCTCAATTTCACCTGTCACTATCCCTGTTAGTTTTATAATTAACTTAACTTCAATAATATTTCTATTTACTGTTATAATTTTATTATTTAGAACAGAATACATTCAGGTTACTGAACTTATCTTTTATTTTACTAGCTTTCGTAATATCTTTATCATTATAAGTCATTTTATTAGGTTTAGATGGTTTGCGTTTAACATCGTCTGTAACTCAGTCTAACGACTGGAGTGACACGAAAATTAATGAGTAGATTAACGACTGCATGACAAAAGGATTCTGCGAAAAAATGTGTTAGTTTCATTTGTTGTCGATAGAGGGAAATGGAGCAATTTTGTAGCCTACATAGCTGATAATTAGTATCCAGCACAAGAATGGATTCCAAATGCAATATTCCGGTTTCTTAGATGACAACAGCGCCAACAATTCGGGCTTTGAAAACATGGGTCCCTTTATGAATTAATAACCTTGAAATCCCGATTCAGAAGCAGGACAAATAACCACGTTAACAGTTCGGCCAAGCACACGACAAAAACCATTGTCGAAACGTATCATTATAAGGAATGTTATAATCATCTCCGACACATTACTGCTAGCACCAGTACATAGGGAATAAATAGCATGACCACTGTATTTGAATACCATGACATGAAAATTCTTGCAGAGAATTCTTCAATACCATCTTGCAAGATCAATTGCAAGCAGCAACAACAAAAAACAAACAGCAACAAATGTGCTAAATGATGCACACTTTTTGCTATGTTGGAGGTCGATACAGCTTGGCCTCAAGGATTCTATTGGTAGATGCGGCCCATTTTCATCTGAAGGGAACTGAGTCCATAATAGCCCATTTTGGGAATGCAAGAAGACTCATGCAATTGAAAAATTCCATCGCATTCATTGAAATTCAATGCCATCGGAATGAGATTGTTATATTCACATCGCCGAATACGAGAAGACCTCCATTGTTGAATAAACTTTATGCAGGATAGAGTACCACCACTGATTGGCTCATTACCGGTACAGTTACTGTTGCAGTATCACTTCCTCTTAAATGGTGCTTCTTTACCCCGACTTAACTCCTTGTGACTTTTTTTCCTGCGGGATTATTCGAACATTGTTTATCGATATGACGGCATTCGAACATGGCTTATAGGCATTTTATACTAGATGGGATTCGCAAATGCAATTATATTGAATGTTGTTCATGTCCTCTTCTCATAATGTATGATATTTCATTGCAGTTTGTTATTCAATTGTTTGTTCTTCGTAATTCCGCATCAGATTGCGCAAAGCCATCATTTCCATTTTAAATGAATACATTTTTCCAGAGAAATTCTTCTTCCAGTGTCATCTTTAGTTCCTTTATCAAGTTTGGTGCCACAAGCGACTCTGAAAGGTTTCAGTTTGATTGCAGCCCTCCTATACATTAACAAGCTAAAAGATGCTTCATACATTTTTATTTTAATCAGGGCAAAAATTACATCTTATTGTCTTTCTCAGCTATACAGAAGGTGAAATTTGTAATAAGAGAAACATAAATGACAAGAAACGAGACAAAGACAAATATTTAAAATTATTATGTTTACTTGTGTTAATATGCACATGCATGTAAAGCTATAGATGATTTAATAATTTTCTGTCGCTGAACATTATATTTTACTCCTGTAAAACTTTCAAGGTCTGAATAGGGTAATAACTATCCATTGATAATTTTTACATAATCTTTTAGTTCATTTATTATTGTTATTATTATATTTAAAATGGATTCAAAATAATATGTATTTCAAACTCATCCTTAGTAAAAAGTCAAAGTCATGAGATCCTTAAGTGCCTGTAGTGCTTCTCTAAAACAAGAAAGACTCTCTGGTCTACTCTGTTTTTTTAATGTGTGAAAGCATCTTTATGAACAGCCGTGCGTGAAGTAGAAGAGTGGAGGGCACGAAACAAGTAAACATAAGAAGGAATGAGAGTGTGTAGACATTTATTGAAACATCCTATGTATTGGCTCTCTTTAAATCAGCGTCCATAAATTATCCTAGTTATCCCCAACTAATCCATTTTATTCCTACTGTGTCCAAAAAGTAAGATCAGTTTTCAATTTAAATTTCCCGGGCATATGGCATTTCAATTTTTTTTTATTTTTTTTAGGTTATGCCCTTGACATCTGTGTGAAATTTTACGCCAAAATATTTATTAGTACTTGAGTTACGCTTGGCTCTTTGTAAGACGCTAAAACTGATTCCGGCGATTTTTGAAATGTCTCTTCAATCGACTCAGAACGGTGTCCCCGGAGTAGTCTTTTGAGTTTAGGGAATAGCCAGAAGTAGCACGATGCTAAATCAGGAGGTGGAACGATATGGATTTGATTTTTGCCGAAAAAGTCACGAAGAATCAATGCATTGTGAGCTGGCGCATCCAGTGTTTTCGGTATCAATTGAGATTTGACGCGTTTGAGGCCGAAAACGTCTTTTAAAATGGAATTTTAAAATTCCAACATCATCAGCAAGGTCTCTAATTGTAAATCGACGGTTTGCAAGCACCCAATCTTTAATTTTTGGACGTGAGCTTCGGTTGAGGTGGAGGGTCAACCAGAGGGCTCTTCGTCTTCAACGCGTTCTCTGCCTTCTTTGAACTGTTTATACCACTTACTTGAAAACTGGTCTTACTTTTTGGACATCATAATACATCCATTGGTTCAATCATGCTACTAGGCGCACCAAGCGTCGACCCTGCTCAATTTCGACACCAGGCTGACCCCTGTACTCACGATGTCTGTTTGCATAGGACTTCCCCTTCAGTTCCTCTACTTTCTGCCGTACGCTACATCAGTGTTGCGTCCACCTTCGTTGTCTGTGTGTCAACATTCTAAAATTTCACCCAATATTTAACTTATTTTTTGTTTTCACACGTATAAATTTTACTTCATTGTGGTATATATTGGGTTAGATATATTCCAATGATCATTCCCGTAAGACGACTTGATAGCGAGAATTGAGTGCGTGGCGCTGGATTTCGGACAAACTTTCCCTTCCCCACTAGAATCTTTCCTTTACACCATGATTTATTTGAAATGTTAATAATATCATAACTGCACAGAATTTATAGTGGACATGGAAAAAGTAGCGCTCCATTTCTGAACCAGCAAGTCATAATGATTTTATAAATATTTACTCATAAAAAAAATACTGATTATTAACTCAATAAACATGCTTCAGTGTTTAAAAAAAAAAGGTTCAATGGATAGCTATTTTAAGCTCTTTTGTTCAACATACTTTCATTTTCTTTTTTTTTCACCCGATCCAAATAAAAGCCCTCTCTAACCTGATTAACCGGCATTTTCCCGACCGTTAAGTGTCCATAATTGCCCTGGCATCTCGGTGAATGCTCTTACAAGATTAAGCAACCTCGTGTCAACACTTTTATCTAAATTCAATCAAGCGTCAGAAGGAGGTGTGGTCCTTGCTCGGACCTGTGCTTGAAAAGCAGAAAAAAAAAAAAGAAGCAACAGCCGCTGAATAAGTAACTGGTAAATATGTTGGTGAGCCTTTGCAGCTAATTAGTGATTATAGGGGCATTATTGTACTAATGGAGGGACGAGAAATTTTTAAACCTGGAAGCTAAATCTCGTCCATCTTAATCAGGAATAAAGCGACAGGAAGGGCAAAAACGCTAAGTGCTACATGGGCGCCATTAGCCATAGCAAGATTTTTTTATTTAATTTTTGATGAGTTATTAAAATTGAATCAGTTTCTAGAAATGACACCACTTACTTTTGATCCATCGATAGTAAAGGCTAGTTTGTATTTATGTATTCCGCATGCGGTAACAGTTTATCGTGATGTATAGCATAGGAATGATGTTTAGAGCTGGAAAATAATTTAAGTATAAAAATAATTGTCTACGTGGTAGATTTTTGGTATGCATAGGATGTGTATAGCTATCTTCTATTCAAGCTATCTTGTTTTAAATGAATTGAATCACGAATAGGATTTCAGTCTGTGGATAATTTGAGTAAATATAAATGACTGGTTGAAGGGTAAAGTTTTATATTTAATCTGCATCGAAACACCGAGTTACACATTGTATGGGGTTCCATTTTTAATATAATGTAGTTGAAAAACTCAATTTCCGCTTTTTTTTTCCCCCTCAACAGAAATATTTTTGATTTTTACTATACGTTCAATTTTATTGGATGAGAGTTTGACTCTAAGCAAACTTTGTGGAAACCAGTATTTTTGAGATTCAGTTCATCTCCGCAGATTTTAAAACTGCTAACGTTTGATAAATAAAAGTATATTAAGTGTTTTTGTTATTTATTTTCAGTACACTATTGCTCTAATTAAAAACCGTGATCTAATATTTGTAGTACTATAGGGGGGGAATTACTCTACATTTTGGAAATTAATCATATATGTATCATCACCTTCACTCAGAATGGATTTTCTAGACCTGAATTTCATAACTTATAGTTATTTAAAAATTTAGCTTGCATTAGACAATATAGTATTTAGACAATACAAAATTAATTTCAATGCAGAAATATCTCATGGTTTTTTTTTTAAGATGAAATAATGCAGTATAAGCATTTTTATTCCAACCGCAGCTTTGCAGTTTAATTATTGAAAAAAAATGTGTAATTAAAAATTAATTTAATCAAATCATTCCAAAGCTGGATGTTTTATGGCATCCCATAGCATGGCGCTGAGGGTGAACGACGATGATCACGTCAGTTGGGTTAGAGCTGAGAAAAGCTACACCTCAAATTACAATGTTCGGGTTTGAAGTGACTCACGTATTCTTTTAAGGAAGGTGACCGGTGAAACTAGAATAATAAATTGCAATATTCCAGCATTTCTTAGAAGACGGCACATGGCTCATGGGACCATTGCCCTCGTAGATTCGATGGAAGAGTGTCTCTTACGAGGAGACATCGTGTGACCTTTTCGGCCAAATGGTCTGTCGTAGTTCAATTTCGTCCAATGAACTATTTAAAATCCAACGCGTAAATCACTTGTAAACCACGTCTCTAACCTGATGTGACTATTCAGTGTGAGATAGTCGCCATACCGAGACAAATGTTATGAAACGTGGTGATGCAAAGCTACAAAGACCAGTTCTAGCAGTGTGTGGTCCCAGGAATACAAATATTTGCAAGATGTCCATTTCAGAACGTTTTTTAATGAGTAGACCCTGCAGTGCTTCGCTAATGTTAAATCTGAGTATATACATAAATTAAATAAATACAATTGGAGTTCTGTATAAATTCATTTATTAAAAAATAAAATGGCATGAATTGAATTGTGTGTGATAATTCATTTTTATTCCATTAGTCTTGTTTTTAATATTTTTTTTCTTTCTTCAATTTGTTAAATTATTTGGTGAAAATGGGACGCAACACTTTTGAAGTGTTTCGTTCATTTCCTTTTTGTATTATTCAATGTCGCAGGATAAAATGTTTTTTTGTGTGCAATAGTTAAGATGTGAAAAAAAAATCCAATCCTTACTTAATTTTTAAAATCAATAGCGCTACCTATCGGATTGCGTTCAGATTACTTTCTAAACACTCTTGGCACTCGTAAGAACAAACTGTATAAGACACACACATTTAAGAACATTGCCTTTTACTTGTATGAATAATACAGTACGTCAAACTGCAAAATTATAAAAAAAAAAAAAAAAAAAAAAAAAAAAAAAAAAAACCCGAATCCTTTGTATTTACTGTATTACTTCCTTTTAAGAATTGCCAGATTTTGCTTCCTTGCTATATAATTCTTCAAATAATTATTCTCTCACACAAAAATTAAAATTCATGTGCAATGGATAACTTTCTTGCTTCATGAACTTCATTGACACATTGCCTTAAAGATTATCAGCGCACCACCAAGGAACTGTTGGATCCGAAACTTCACATGAACGTTTGTGTCAAGTACGGGCAGTCAAGAGCATCGAGTGCATCTCTTTTTTCAATTCCTTTCTCCCTATATATATCTTGTTCAAATGTTCAATCGTTCATAAAATACTTTTTATTCGTCCACTCGAGTTCAAATACATTTTTTTGAACTTGTAGTGGATGACACGTGATGTTAATACAGTTTTTTCAAATATTAATTCAGTAATTAAATTTAATTAATTCATTTTAGTTTTTTTTTTTTTTTTTTAGATTTAAGTTGCATATATCTATCAATATATGCCATCCGATAAACGAATGAAAATTATTTATAAAGGACTTTCTACAATAGAGTGAAAAAAAAGTAGTAATTGACTTTAAAAATTTTTTTATATATTACTTTTTTATTTACTGATAACAATTACTAATTAAACCTTTTTCATGTAAGTGTGCGAATAATTTTTATTTTATTTATTTATTATTATTTTTTTTTTTTTTTTTTGCCGCAGGTAAAAAAAAAATACAATAATCTTATTTAAACAGAATTTTAATGACACATGAAAATTTAAAGCTCCTAATGGCAAATTTTTAGTTCTCCGATCGAAAAATATTTCCAGCTTAAAAAAAAAAAAAAAAAAAAAAATTTAACAGAAAAAAAAAAATCCCCTCTTTCCTTGCTGACACATATGTGGGGCTCTTACTCATTCACCTGTCAATATATCGATTTTTCGATTAATCGAAATGAAGAAACGTAAAGCGACGTCTCATTAATCTTCATCGAAGTAAAAGAGAAAAGGGAACATTCCTTCCCTGGCAGTGAGCGGCCGAGCGGATCTTGCGCCCGACTTGAAATTCCTCGAAAACCCTTCTTTTCATTTTTGCTTCCGAGAATTTTCTTTTGTTTTTCCTTCTTCAGCACCTTTTCTCAGCGCGTGCTTTCGCACCACCCCCCTCATGTTACCTTTAATCAAAATTAAAACCGGCCAGCGAATAGGTGCTTTTTGAAGCTCCCCCTTTTTTCCCCTTTGCGACGGAGGATTTTCCATTTATTTTCTTTAATTATAAGCGGCAAGAGGGAATCTCCCGTTGTTTTTCTTCCCGAATTGCGTTGTGAGATGCGATTCGTTTGATGGCCATAACGTGATCCGTTCACAGCAAGAGATACGAGTCAAGACTTCCAGCGGAGAACTTTCTCTTTTGGTTTTTTTTTTTATGTTGCAACATCTTCGGAATGGAAAGCGCCATCAAACTGATGTTTTTTTTATTTTTTATTTTTTTATTTTTAATTTTTGCAGTTTCTTTTTCACGAATACTTCGGAATTGAGAATGATTATTTATTCGCCGACGGTTTAGTTTTGTTATTACAGAATTTTGTTATTTGTTTGAGTTAACGATCAGATATGATTTTTTTAAGAAATCTTGCTGCAGACATGATAATTACGTTGTTTTATTTTTCGGTTCATAATTGCGTAACTGTATTTAGGAAGTATCAGCGCGATTCACTTTGGAGATAATGAACATTTTTTGGAGATAACTAGTGCTTTTTTTTCATACATAATTACATGTTGATTAAGACACCAAACCAATTTTTAAAGGAAGTTTTAGTCCGTCCATTAATCCATCAGGCTTGTTTTCTTAGTATTAATGAGGCCGTATTTTAGTATTGAGTCGTGAAAGCAATTTGTTGGCATTCTGCAGAATGTTTCCTTTCTTAAATTCCCTGTTAATGTTTGGGGTTGAAAATAATTATTGAGTGTCCAATTTTTAAATTTCTGTTTGATTTAATGAAGCCGTGCCATGTTTTCTAACAAATGAGCGAAAAGTTCCCTGCTGAAGAGAATGTCTGTCTAAAATGGTGGATAATTTGGATCGCTTAGTTTGTCCCTTACTTTAGAAGACGTTTCGCAGTTCAATTTTTATCTCATTTTTCTTTTTTAATTTTGTAAATACATAATTATCAATCCTCCAGGAAAGAAAAGTTGGCGCAATGAGTGCCGGAAGAGAACCTGAGTTGTATTTCGTATCGTTTGAGATTACTGATTAACACATTTATTTTTTAGTTTTATTTGCATTTTTGGTTGCAAACTAACTTTTGCAAATTTAACTACTTGCAATAACTTTTGAAAATCCTATGAATTTGCAAATTTTATTGCTTGGATAGAAACGTATATTTTAGGAGAAAATACGATGATTGAAATATACACTATTATATAATTTCAATTATTAATGTTTCCAGATAAAATCTTTAAAACAATCCCAAGCTTTATTCCATAGCATATGTAATTAAAATAAGCACTATTAAAATTTCTACTTTTTTTTTTCTGCTACACATTTTCGTCTGATTATTGCCCAAGTTCTTCCTTATGCATCTCCAATTTATATAATTTTAAAACACTGCATTCGGTGAAATTATTCCTAAGAAAATTATTTAATTTAACATAAAAAACAAGTAATATAAAATTTTTTTTTTTTTAAATCAATTCCTAATTTTTTTTCACTATATTGCAGAAAGTCCTTTATAAATAATTTTCATTCATATTTTCATAGTCCTTTATAAATTAAGTTTATCTGGCGCCATCTATTGGTAGATACAAGCAACTTATATCTAAAAAACACTAAAATTAATTAATTTAATTTAATTACCGAAAGAATATTTGAAAAAACTGTATTAACATCAAGCGTCATCCACTACAAGTCCAAAAAAAAAATGCATTTGAACTGAGTGGATGAATAAAAAGTATTTTATGAAAGATTGAAAATTTGAACAAGATATACACACAACAGCCAAAACATTATGACCGCCCCTACATTTTGCAATGAACTCGCCTGGATGACGTGAAAGGCACGTGATCAGGTGGAAGTGGTATTTAACTGATATTAAGTGGCGGTATTAATCCATGCCAAGGCGGGTTGGAGCTGTGTTGCTCGCCAAAGGTGGGCCAACTCGTTATTGACAGGTGATCATAATGTTTTGGCTCTTGAGTGTATATAGGGAGAGTGTGAGCTAATAGTAGGAAATGAAACAATACAACGAAATAGTCAGTTATGACTTAGAAAGCAAACAAAATCTATTACTGTATCAGAGAGCACGTGGACCTTTACGAATTAAATCATCTTGGTTCAAAACTCAAAAACAGTGCTGAAGCAAAAGATCCCGCGTCTATGCCGGTACGAGGAATAATTGGGAAAGTTCAATGAAGAAGTTAGTGTAACTTTAATGTCGCACTTGGATTCAATTTGTGCCAGGTTGTTGCTCACTGCTCACATTGCTCAATATACAACGAGAGCTCGGACGAGCATTGATGCAGTGTTTTCGACACACAGCGTAAGAATATGTGGCCTGTATGATAGGTTTTCAGTCATCACTTGCCTCTATACGTTCAAGTACCCTGGGAAAAAACAAGATTTCGTACGGCCGATCCATGTTATTTTGCCGCACAGATTGACTGGGAAGGTAATGATGATGGACATCCAATGTAGCATAGTCAGCAGTAGATGTCCAGTCGACGGACGGGCATATGCAACTTATCATGTTCACACATTGAGTTTTGAATTTGAAATTTGCCGAGCAGATTTCAGTTTTCTAATTTAAATTTACAATAAAAAAAAAGTTTGTCACTATATCTTTTTATCTATTTATTTTTTTAATTTGTAACGATCCCCAATTCTCTTCTCCGATTTCCGTGTAACATTGCAATAGGCTACGAAACATACTCACGAATCTCACGAATAACTTCCAAACAGCATTTAATTTAACTAATTTAAGCAAGCAGCTTTTCTTAAGTTTCAAATCAACTCACGAAATCAGGTTTCGTTTATTTTACAAGGAAGGAAAGTGTATAATTTATAAATCTTGTCATAATTACCGCCTTTTCGGTTGACTTCCTACGAATGCAATTTAGAACATATGCTTCCACTCCGAGCTTTCAACATCAACTCCCCACAAGTAGGCAGTGCTCAAATAGAAACGGGGGTATTTAAGAGAGATCCTCTTTGAATAATTGAGCGCCATTACCTGGGCGAGAGGCCATCCCTCAATTACTGTTGTGAGCAGGAGAAAGAAAGCCATTAGAATTTTAAAATCCCTCCCACCCCCACCCCCCCTAATCTGGAAAAGCACTGGATTATTTAGACAGAGGGCAACTTATCTTTTTCTGGCGAGAGATGGGCCCATCGATTCGCCACGCCATCTGCCACGAGACTTCTCCATTCTTGCGAGGGATGGTCTTTCAGGATCTCTTGGAAAATTTTCTCATCAATGACTCTTCTGAATGCAGCCCCCATTCACAACTCCGTTCCATTTATGTGCACTCGACTTAAAAGTTACGTATTTGTTTCCTCATAACCACTCATGATGTTTCGATTACTTCTTGCCATTTGACCGCTTACCTATGACGAAACTATCAAATGAAAAGTTTTGTAAATGGCACAGAAGTACGTTATATTCAAACCAGAAATAAATTATAGTTTAAAAAAAATAAGAAACACGCTTTTAGGGTTAATCAAACTAAAAAGTAAAATATAATTGTTAACATAAGAATAAAATGACTGACGAGAAAATGAATATCACTGTTCTAAAAGCGTGGGGTGCTCGATATCAATCGTTATAATTTTTCACTAGTTTCATTCCGAAATGCAGAGTTAGTTTAAAAATGTCACCCCACGCTTTTAGAACAGTGACATTAATTTTCTCGTCAGTCATTTTATTCTTATGTTAACAATTATATTTTACTTTTTAGTTGGATTAACCCATTAAAATAATTTAATATTAAACTATAATATTTAAATGAGGTCCCGGTACGGAGGACTGGAACCAAAGTTCTTACAATAATTTAATTGTGAGTAAAACAAAGACTAAATGCGAATAGGTCGAGCTAGCCAGGATTCGAACTGGAAATCTCCTGATCCGTAGTCAGGCGTGTTATCCGTTGTGCCACTGCCCCACGTAGGTTTGAATGTCTTAGGTACTTTCATTCTACATGGGTTAAATTCCTCTTCACAAGTTAAAATAAAATCACTAATCCTGGCGATCCTAATCATCATGAAATAATAAACTTATCAAAATATTTTAGTGTCCTTGATAAGTCTACAACGTTTAACATAAATCTGATCGCTTAAAGTAGGGTAAAATTGTGCCCAAAGTGTCAGCTCCAAAAAACATACAGGGGAAACTAATAAAAGCGGATTAATAAAAATATCTTATGGATAATTAAATCCCGAATCATTGAACAATTTGCATGTTTTGAAAATTCTTGCGTTATTCACGGACTATATATATGTATATTCATAATTTTTATACTGTATATTGTATTGTATTTTTAATAAATTTTTGTTTATTAGGATTTTATAGGTCTATATTTTGCACACACTTACTAAAATCAGAAGGGACATTCATGTTCTGGGAATGGAATATGTTAATGGTATAGGAAAAACCTTTGCTTTCTATTTACCTAATTAATATTTACCAGTTTTGAATTTTGATTTGATTTTATCACTTGGAGAATTTTGCATTATTTTTTCAATGATAATAACTCCGTGCATCAGACTACAGATAACTCAGATTATTAAATAAACACATCTATGATTAGAAAAAAGAGTAAAATCTCATCAAAGTAACGGTATGCCAACAACTCTTTTAATTTTAGCGACAATTTTCCATTTCAGCATTCGATAAATGTTGATCGAGGGCAGTTGTAAAAGGCATTTATGAAATATCTGTGCACCACATAGCGGGTGGGTTTAATAGCTGTTATTCATCTACGTAGAAATTTTTTTTTAATATTCAATCTGTTTATATTTTGATTTGAGGCGGCTTTTTTTTTATTGTCCTATTTTATTGATGTCATCTGTTTTTTATTATTATAATTTGGACTCAATGTAATAATTCCTTCTTCATAATAATTCTTCTAATAATTCCTTCATTATATGTATTTTTATATTATGAAATTGTGCATGTTTATTGGATTTTAGTTCAGTACAAATATAATTACAAAAATTACGTAAAGATAGAAAATGATCCAATGGCTGGGACATTGTGAAATTCAATGAAATTTTTTTTGTTGCGATTTCTTTTTTTATCCTGAAATTACCAAAATAAAAGACATCATTTTATTTATTGAAGCCGGACCCTATCTTTTGATTGTAACAAGTTCGAAAATATTGAATAGAAAAATTTTATTTAATAGAATAATTTAATTTTAAATTGTTTTTTGTTGGTTAATTAACTAAACGTGTGGTATATTTTATATTTCTATCTAAGATTAAGGATGGTTTTTTTTAATGCTTAGGTTTTGCTCACCAGAAAAAAAAAACTTTTTAGCTTTGTAAACTTTTCTACCTTTTTAATACCTAAAACACAGGGCACTGATTAAATTTAAATGCCCTGACAGCTGGTATCGATAGATTCCAATCTAAAAGTGATACAGTTATTAATCATAATCCGCCAATGATTTCCTAACATGGTGCGTATTCAACTATATTCTCTAACTATATTTAAACGACATATTAAATAGTGTTATCTACCCAACTAAAATGCATTTGATAATTGTGATGACCCCGTGAATGGGTCTGTTTACCACAGTTGACAAAGTAATTCGGCGATTCATTTCCGCACCTGCCAAAATTGTCGGGGAAGATGATTTTCGGAAGTTGGAATCTTCCTCCAGCTGATATACGAAACTGTCGTTTGGAGACAGTGGCAGAGGTGGGTTTCAATGAACATCCGAAAGGAATCTCTTCTCTTTGAAGGGCATGGATACTCATTCTTATGGGCGAGTCTTTCCTAAATCAATGAATAAATTTTAATGCAAATTTCCTTCAAATAATTTTTTGTGCTGTAACTCGTTCAAATTCATCGACTTTTGATGTTTCCTTCGAAAAGGATCATTTTTATATACCCTTCCCTTACCCTTTACCCCTTTTGTTCCTTTCCCTTCAAGCCCCAAAACCTCCCTTACTCGAAATTTCAACCCTCTATGAGTCGAAATAATGGTATATATTTTCTCTCCGTAACTCGAAAAAAAAAAATTGGACCTCTGTATCTCGAACATTAGCAATGTTTGATTTTACAACTAGATCATTTGAAGCTAATTACCTCTTATAGCTCGAAGAAAAATAAGTTACCGACAATGAACGTCATTGTTTCTTAGAAAGCAATGTATGAGTATACAGTAAATAGAATAACCAATTCTATGAAATATTCTTATTATAATTCTTATTAATGCTATTGATTTCATTTGAACTCTAACAAATAAACATGCTTATTACCTCTGTAACTTGAATTTTTATTTATTTTGCCTCTCTAACTCAAAATAAGTCTAATAAGAATCTAAACCTCTACAAGTCGAATATTTCCTTACAGAATCCGCGTAAGTCGAAATCGTCCATAAGTCGAAAACTCTACAACACGAATTATTTGCTGTCTCCCTTGAAGTTCGACTTACAGAGGTTGTACTGTATTACTTTTATATATACTTCAAAATATACGCTTTAAAAATATGAATTCAAAAAAGATCATAATTGAAATTGAGGTTACACTCTACCAACGCAAATTTTTCTACATAATAAATCAAAGTCTTATAGTTATTTACGTATTATTATAATGCATTACTCTTTTCTTAACTCGTTTAGGTTCACAAGGAAACAAATGAACTCCATTTCTCGTATTAAATAGTTCTCTGTAGATGCAAAAATGTCAACCTCAGAATATGTGGATTGGAGTCATTATCTTTAATTTAAACGTGGACTGATAAGGAATCAGTATTTAGAAACACAAATGTGCTCAAATGCATTTAAAACCGTTTCCAAATGTCTGGAACGGATTTCTGGAGCTATTATTACAGAAAGTTTTTGAATGCTGTGGAGTCAGTTGCATTTCCTACTGCAGCAATGGGTTTCCGTGTCCCAATGGCAGACGGAAGAAATTGTTGTGGATCATTTGGAATCCACTGATTTTGTTGAGAGCAGAAAGACAATCGAAAGGTTGGGAAAATCGATTTAAGAAACATTCATTTCGCGTGTTTCTTCATAAAATCACATATTGTTGTTGCTGTTATTTTAAAATGCCGGATCCTTTGTCCAAAATTCATTCATCAATGGAACCGCAAGTTGGTAGCAGATTCAGCGTTATCAAAAACTGCAACTACAGCATGACTACTACTTTTCGCACCTAATGTGTCATCACGATAGGGAACAAGCACACTGAGTGTTTGCACTCTCTTCTGCCCCTTTCCGACGTTCCCAGCACCCCTCCCCGATGTGGCCATGCGCTGTCCACCAGTACCCAAATGAAATTATTTTTTGAAAATAGTAACTGACTTATTGTTGTCGTCCTATCCCTCATAGAAGGAGGGAAGAGGGATGCAGCTTCTGTTCTGTTGGAGCACCCGTAAGTAGAAGTCTGACTTCTGCTCCGTCATATGAGACCGGGACCTACGGCTTAAAGTGGATTCCGAACCACTACAAACATCCATGGCACCGAGCGCCAGATCGCTAGCCACTCGACTATGCAGGCCCCTGTAACTGACTTTCATTGCAAAATTGCTGAATTTTGATAGGAATGTGTTTGAGTTCAGTAAGACGCCCCCTTCCACTCCCCCGCCTGTGAATGCACGTGACAGGGGTGGGGTGGGGGCGAAATTCCTTTCCGGGCGGCGGACTTTTCTTTACGTGATGCAAAATGGGAGGGGAGGTCAAAGGGGCGTGAAATAAAATCTGATCTCTTGTGACAGCGATCCCCCGCTCGCCAAATTGCTTTTGCAAATCACACCCGGCGTGGTCTGGCCCTCCCTCCTCCTTCCCCTAATGGATGCCGATCACGAGGAGCACCGGAATATCGTTTGGAAACACGAGAACCTCGTTTTTTTTTTTTTTTTTTTTTTTTTTTTTTATGTTCATTGACTTTTGATTTTTGAGGTTTCATAATATGTTTGGACATAATCTATGTTTGCTTAAAGATGATAATGTTGTATAATGGGTGTACCTAATCTATGCATTGGTTAGGTATATTGATTTTTTATTTTTTTTAAAGCAAAATAACTTTTCATGTGGATTTAAGGTGAGAGGTATCAAGGACATTTAAATTAAAAAAAATAACTGTATGCACGTTTATATTTGACCCTATAGGATTGAATTCAATAAAGGAACGTAATTGTCAATATTCCGTGGGTCATTGCATTTCAATTATTACAAACTCTTAAATAATTTATTGTTGATGCTATTAATGATTTTAAAACAAGGAAATGGGCCAGCCAGATTTAATCTTTTTAAATAGTAAATAAATTCCCGTTGTTATCTTTTGTGGCAAGGTTTTGCAAACTTCCTTTCCTTTCCTTTCCTTTTGTTCCCTTCCTTTTTCCCCCTAAAATGATTATTTTTTTAAAAATTTTGTTACATTTCAATTTACTTCCTTAAAAATACTGTAGTTCTTAAATATCTTGCTTTTTTCATATTCTGCATCTGCGCTGTTTTGCTAAGTGTGCAGCATTCAAATTAAAGCCAGTAGTTAAAAATAAAGCAGTTCAAACATAAGTAAAGAAACTGAAGCCATTAAAATTGTTTTGAAATTGAAAAAAAATATATGATTTGTTTTACTACTTCTTCAACTAATGAAAAATTGCTGATGATGAAGCCATTATGGTAGAAGAATTATCACTTAAAATGATTCTAAAATGTCTAATCGAAAAAATGCATATTGTTTCATTCACAAATAGCGGAATGCTTTCTATTTGAGAAGAAAATAATATAATTGATTATAAATAATTGATTTTTATCAATGCATATGAAGCCATCAATGCTGCGTTTGTTATCCGTTACAATGATATCATGTATGTGAAAAGGAACACATCGTATTAAAGTGAAATATCCACGCATGCAGTGTCAAATTCGTCAGCAAGTTTAAAAACAGTTTAGTTTTTTTTTAAAAATTAATACTTAAATGCATATTTGGAATTTTTATTATTGCAGAAAACTATTTTTCAGGACAAATCGAATCAAATAACTAACCTAATTTTGGTATAAAAACTAAAAATTAGGTAAAATGAAAATCTCTTAAAAAATTTCTTCATAGAATGGTAATTATGGCAAGAAAATTTGAGCTATGTTATTTCGAGTAAAACACTCACGGGACTTTTAGAAACAGGAACAAGTCCATAATTTTGACCCCTAGTTAAAATGAGTTTCATATTTTATAGTTCGAATTTAAATATTTTGCAAATATTCTTAATGGATGTCTAGCATTAAAAAAAAAAAAAAAAAAAAAAAAAAGAAACATAAGGTAAGTTTTTATCAGGATATTATCCCTATCAGCTATTTCTTTTTTTTTTATCCTCAATTGGAGATAAATAATAAAAGATTGTTTTCTTTAAGAAGAGACTTTTGCTGACAAAATAAATGGACAGGAAACATTTAATTCGAATATTATGTTCATATTGAAATTATGTTTGTTATCCATGGTCGATGTAAAAAATGTTCTAATAGGAACGTAAACCTTATTCTTTATCTCTCCACTATTGAGTGAATCGAACCATTACATTTAAGGGGGTTTTTTTATCCTATCCTTACAGATAAAAGTTTTACTAGCTTTTTCTCGCTTTAATATGAAATAAAATTCTTTATTTTTTTCCAATAATTTTCCTTGGAAGGTTTCTAGATACAGGTAATTAGCTATCATTGAGATAAGAGCCATTTTTATCCCCTACACGGACATCAACGTGCAGTTTATCGCCATTTTATTTAGAGATTATTCGGACTTGTAAAGTGCGAAGAGGAGGACCCTTGCGCGAAAATTAGACAAATACTCGGAACGAGGCGAATGAAAAATGGGGTCCTATTTTTCTCGGAATGGGCGCTCCAAAGACGCCTTGATGGCAATCGAGGGAGGCTCCTTCGCAAGAGGAGCTTTTATTCGGGCCATTCCCGAATTTTAATAAAAAACATGTTCTGTAGAAGCGAAATCTATGTCCTAATAACACCGCAAGAATATTAGTTGCTATACATTTCTTTTTCGTTGTGCCTTTAATCATAAATATTTCTTAAACAAGTAATATATAAAAAAAAAAAAAAAAAAAAATTAAGTCAATTCCTACTTTTTTTTTTCACTCTATTGCAGAAAGTCCTTTATAAATAATTTTCATTCTGTTTTTTAAGTTTATTTGGCGCCATCTATGGGTAGATATATGCAACTTAAATCTAAAAAAATAAAATAAAATTAATGAATTAAATTTAATGAATGAATTGATATTTGAAAAAACTGAATTAACATCCAGTGTTCAGTCCAGTTCAAATACAAGTTCAAAAAAAGTGTATTTGAACTCGAGTGGATGAATAAAAAGTATTTTATGAACGATTGAAAATTTGTATAAGATATATATAGGGTGAGTGTGAACTAATAGAAGGAATTGAAAAAGGAATCATCCTATTTATTAGGTTTTAATACAAATCGCTTGACTTAGTTCTTCGATTTCATCAGTATAATACATTTTTTTTTGTTCGCGATTTTTTAAATGAACTCTATATATTTTGTTTAATTTTCAATTAATTTTAATTTTTGATCTTTTAGTGAAGTGAATTCTTTAGAGCTAAAAAAGAATGCTTAAAAAGGAACCCTATTATTTATTCATTATAAAATGTCGGTAAACTGTGTTCAAGCACACCTATGAATAGTACCACTCTATTCTTTTGAGTGGTACTACTCTATTCATGAACTCATTTTCTTTTGATAATTACGAGAAATAAAAGAAGTTTTTTAGTAAGCGCAATATTCATTTATTTCATTTTAAACTCTAAATGTCCCACCTTCTGCAGACAAAAAAAGTAATAATTAATAATGATTCTGCTTATAATCTACTTGTATCAGATGTAGCACAAGAGGTATGAGCTGTTTAAAATGTTTGCAGTGTTTATAGAAGTGGGTGCATTTTTTATGAGTTTCATGAAATAAAAATAAGCAGTTAAATCCAATTTAATTTGCCTGTCTAAATCTTAAATTTAAGATTTCCTTATTTTCAAATAAGGTTTTTGTTTGTTACTTTGTAACATTTTGTTTATTTTGATAAAAAAAGTTTTACAACACTCTTATAACTTCATATAAAATTTCAGTATTGTAAATTTGTTTTGTAAAATTCTACGAAAAACACATTGAACATGAGTGTTGGATGCCCAGAAATACATTCCTTTTCTGAAGAGGCATTGCCTCAAGTGAGCATTAAAAATGTCTTAAATTTTTAAAAATGTTTTTGTTAAGCCCAACTCTGTGGAATCCATAATGGGATTTTTAGAACGTTTTACACACATGGCTAACATTTTTTTATTGTTTGGATTCTTATTTAAATTTTTACTTTGGATTTCATGTTTTTTTGTAGATACGAATATTTTAATTGAATACATTGGACATTTCTGCTTTGAAATTTAAAAAATTTAAATTTCAGTTTTGCATATTTCGTCTCAACTAAATTTATTAAATTAAAATATGTTATTTAGTCAAGCCAAGACATACTGTCTTGGAGTAGATGAACTGTATTGGTTTATATATGTTTCCTGATTTTATGATTAAATGACTTTGAAACACCATTTCCAGACGTTTTGGGGAAAGAAAATGGGACCAGCTAGCTATTTCTTAATTAGGGTTAGTTATTGTAGATGGCCTTTTTACAGATTCCAGGTATTTTTGATCAGGAATCTGAAGCTATTCTCAGACATTCATAAAACTGTTTGATAACAGCTAAACATTTTATACTCTCAATTCTGAATCAATGAATTATGAACAGATAAATGTTGTTACTATTTTCAAAAGACCTGAAATCATTGGTTACTAGAAGGGCATTTCTATAATTAATTCAGCATTACAGAGGACATAACACATGAGGGACCTGCCATTTCGCATTGTAGTTGCGATTTGTCATTTGCATAGTTTGCACATTTGTTTCTTTCTTCTTGAACTCAAAATCAGTTTAAAGTATCCAACTCCTGCACAGTCGCGGGATATGCAGTAGAACCTCGATAAGTCGAAAACTTCCACAACTCGAAAAAAAATTTTTTTACTCGATATTACTCGAAATTTCAACCCTCTATATATTGAAATAATGAGTCAATCCCCACAAGCCATTTCGGTACATATTTTCCATCCGTAACTCAGAAAAAAAAAAAAAAATTGGACTTCTGTATCTCGAACATTAGCAATGCTTGGTTTTACAATCTTTACAACTCGATCATTTGAAACTAATTACCTCTATAGTTCGAAGAAAAATAAGTTACTGACTTTAAGGATTTGCCGACAATGCACGTCATTGTTTTTTAGAGAACAATGACGTGCATTGTCGGCAAATCCTTAAAGTCAGTAACTTATTTTTATTTACTTATTACTATATACTCATACATTGTTACTTACTTTAACTTATTTACTATATACTCATACATTGTTTTTTAGAAAACAATGTATGAGTATATAGCAAATAGAATGACCAATTCTATGAAATAGCAACTCGGAAGAAAAAAAATTTTCTGCTCTTTATACCTTAGATAATGCTATAGGTAGAGAACGATCGAAGTGTCTAAAGCAAAAAAAATAATAATAATAACTGACTTTTTTTAAATACATAATATTTTTAATTTTAAGGTTGTTTCGGAATTACTTTGATTTTTTATTGTAGTACATAATATAACTTTTAAGTTGCAAATAAACATGTATTTGATCTCTCTAACTTAAAATAAGTAAGAATCTAAACGTCTACAAGTCGAATATTTCCTTACAAAATCGGCGTTAAGTCGAAAACTCTATAACTCGAATTATCTGGCATCTCCCTTGAAGTTCGACTTACAGAGTTTCTACTGTACAAAAGGAAAGAAAGAACTGAACGAGGATCCTTTATCAGAAAGTTTGTAAGTTACATCGAACGAAAATTTCACTTCTTTAAAATGGCATTTTGTAATAATTAGTTAACATAAAATATCTAAGGCAGACTTTTTTTTTGTTATGAATGTGTCGCACGCCAGCCGAGTTATTGCTGACATTTCTTTTCCGACACATTCCGACACTAAAAGCGCATTACTGCGGGAGATGCATGCTAATTCTTAGCAGCAGCGACAAAAACAGCGGCATTCATTCGTCACAATTGCGACCATTACTCGCGGTTATGAATCGGAGTCATAAAACGCAACACACACACCAATGCCCCCCGAACAATTCCATTTGTTACCGAAAACATTCGCCTTCGTTTCCACAGCGAGTCTCCATTTATCACAGTAAAAAATATTTCTGCAATGTTGACGCCATTTTCCTTTCTGCCCCTTTCATCAAGGAAAAAAATTTTTTTTTGCTGAAATGGTGAAAATAGTTGTAGTGGGTGCGATGTTTTCTGGGATGGGTTTTTTTTCCCCTTCATTGACACCATTAAGTTGGTATATGTATTTTTAACTCTTCTTGCTCACAATTTCGCGTACTGCGGAACACCATAACAATAAATCAAACCATGTTCCTTCGGTTTCGTGGAGCCTTGATGTGTTAACTGCCCACATGTGTGGGTTATTTCATAAATCTTAACGATATCTGCGCTGGTATTGCCTTTAAAGTCAAAGATATGCGCGAAAAAAAGGGATTTTTTTTTTTATTGTAGGTTATTTATTTTATGCTGAGTCGTCAAGATAATTTCTCTGTTCTATTTGTTTATTTTCGTGTCGTAAGAATTATAAATTTTTTCCACAGCATCAAATTGCTGATTCAGTAGAGAGCTATAAAAAGAAAATTAGTTTGATTACATATTATTTGGAATAAAATTATTTTGGAAAATGACAAAATAATTTGAAAAAAGCGTTTTAGAAGAAACAAAAAATTAAAGAATAACAGCACTATTTTTTTTGCGAAAATTTTCTTGCATTTTTAATATGAATTATGATTTCAAGAATATAAAAATAGTTTTTTTTTAATATGTTATTTTTTAAATGTTTGTTTTAATCAAGTGTAGTTTACTGGATTTTTTTTAACAGTCTCTAAAATTTTTATTAATGTACGACTAAGATTTATAAAAATTTTATTTTTGTTGGCAATATTTATTTTATTTTAAATGAATGTTTTAGTAATGATTGCTATTTTCTTTCAGAAGATGTTTAAAAAATTTTATTTGATATATTGTGAAAAATTAAATAGTGAAATATTTATAAAACATAGTGAATATTTATAAAAATTTGTTTCTACTGTTCAGAACATTACAACAATTTAGAATGTACGTGCATGTATAATCATGTATTTATTATTCTAATATAATAATTTTTTTATAGGTGAGTTTGCAATTTCTTTTGATGCATGTATTTCTCTATTGTTGTCACCGTGATGTGGTAAGCGATATTTTGCTTATTATGTTGCTCGTTAAAAATAATTATGAATTGCATATATATATTTATATATAAATAATAAAATGTTAACAAACCCCTAACTGTGAAAAGACAATTATTACGGAGATTTACCTTTGTTTGCGAAATTAAAGCTATTTAGTTTTGTTATTTCGGAGATTTACCTTTAAATCACAATTTGAATATTTCGGAAAATTATACATTAAAAAAAATTCTGAATTTTAATCCTGTTTTTAAAACGACCATTACGAACAATAATCAGAAATCCATTCAGTGTATAGAAGAAGTTAATCTCAGATCAAAATTATTATGCACTTTTTTTTCACAATAATAATCCTTTTTATCGTAACAATTCTGAGCTAACCACTATTTATAAATACGGTATTACACAAAAAGCCTTTTTTTTTTATTTTTCGCATATCAGAGAATTTTCAAATTATTTTGGCTGTAAAAACATTTCATTTCTTCACATCTGGCGATGCTCATAGATTGCAGGTTTTTACATGCTTCTTTTTATTATAAACGAAAAGAAGAGAAAAATGAAGTACCTCCATTTCAAAATGAAATAGAGGTAGACACACTAAGAGTTATAATTTTCAAAATGTGGCAGACGTATTAGAACAGTAAAAATATCAGGCAGTTTAAATAAAATTAATTAAAAAAAAATTTCACAATTTAAGAAAATCGATTTTGAAGGTGTAAATTAAAATTTGCTTTCCAAGGTTATTCACTAAAAGCGACGTAAATAAATCTTCATTTACTGTTTCAAATTTTCGCGTTCAAATTGTACAATTGCCTTTTGTAAGCTTCTGGACCTGGTCTGGAATAGTCGAATGGTTTGTTGCACAAAATGCATAAATGGTTGGTTTGGCGTATTCTGGGTTAAGGCTATTCCATATTTTCTATATTATTCTATTAAGGCACTTTAATTATTACCTGGCACTTCACCATTGATGTCTGTAAAGGAGACTTTTATTTACATCCAACTAAGTGATAATCTATGGAAAAAGAGGCTCAACTGTACAGTGGCAAAAACAAAAACTTTTATGACAATTGTGCAAATAATAATGTTGAAAGGAGGGAATGGGATCGTTTTTGCAATTGGTCGCATCTTTTGAGATGTTACGCTGCAGAAGATGGAGAGCTTTCGTTCCAGCAGCGTTACGAAGTATTGAGAAGTTCTATGGTCGCATCAAACAATATCATCTTTTTCTAATGTCATTTTTTTATCGATTGCCGCAGAGAGGAGCGACACTTGGAATAATGTTCGGTATTCTTTCGATTCATCGTCCAGTTTCATTCACGTTTCCTCGGTGGTTTAAATTATTGCTTTTTCCTAATATAAATCATTATTTGCATTTAAAAAAATCCCTAAAAAAGGTGAAAAATGTAGGGTGGACGCGCTCATAAGCCAATAGTGTACTGAGAAAAACCCAGTTTACAGGAAATACAAAGTGATAAATAAAATGCGCGAGAAAGGAACGCCATGCATATCGAGTGAAAGATCCAATATTCTGAAAATAAAGAACTGTTTTTTCTTTTCTAATTGGGTGTGGCAGAGTTTCACAGTTTTTTATGACTTTTCAAATTATTGCAAGTATCATTATCGATGTAATAACGCAAAATCGCGCCCTGTGTCCAAGTCTGTTTAATTACGCAGGAACAGTTTGCTACCCTTTCAGTTGATGGTCCTGGAACGTATACGTTTTTGTATATGTACTGAGTTTTTGATTAAATTGTTTTGTAAAATTTCATTCTACGCCTAAAGGAATTCTTCAAGAGGGCGGAGGTGATTCCCATTTCATTTCCCATTTAACTGAGCGGGAAATATTCTTTAGAACTAAATAATCAACGGTTTATATGAAGCAAGAGATATGCATGTTTAATTTTTGCACTACTAATAGCTTCTAACTACATCTGTGTAAAATCTAATTCATGTTTGCTGAGATTATTTTGTGTTTCTACCTGGTGCACAATAAAGCACCACTCGATGGAATGTCAATTTCTATCCATGTTGAAGACCTATCTTCAATGGCATTTTAACCGCCTATCTGTAAAATCCATTTCGTGTTCTCTGTGAATCTTATATGCTTTTATCTGGTGCAGGACAGAGAGCCACGAAAAATACTGACAGTTTTCATCAGAGACGTGAAGGCCTCTCTCTCCTTCTCATCTCGAGCGACAGAAATCACGACTCTCGGAGCATCCCCAGCCACCCCCCTTCCCCCCGAAATGTTTTTCCATCCTGCTATCGAAAAACATTTCCTTTGAAAACATCCGCTCCCTCTTTCAAAGAGGCCGTCTGCCGTTGATAGGGGAATCGGCAGAAGTTAATTCCGCTAAATTTAATGGGATCTTCCCATGCATTAGTGCTTCCGCTGAAAAGACACCAAGGGTTAATGCATGGAGGGCGTAATGAGCGCGTTTTAGACTCGCATTACGAACAATTAACCCCGGCCCTTTGCCCCCTTTTTTTCCCGAAAACCCCCTTATTCCGAATCGATCGGGCGCCGTCTTCTAAAGGCGGGGGTGGATCAAGCAGTGGGATGCATTCGGAGAAGGATTATTTCGAACAAGGCTGCTTTGCGATGTCGAGCGCCTGCGAATAATTGTCGGAAAATTTAGCCGTGTGCCGCGGTGTAGAGTATAGAAGAAGCAAACATTACTACACTTTAATAAATTTAAGAAAGTAAATTTTTATTATACATAAAGGTAGAAAATTAAAAGTTTACAAAAAACATACTTTTTGGTACTTAATCATGATCAAAACATGTTACCTGCAGCCAGCCGACCATCGAGCTCACAATACTTGATTTACATATCAATTTACACTTCCGTGCCCGACGTCAGGACCCATCGCATGCCTTCAGCACATGACGTCGGATCCGAATGCAAAACGAAAGAGAAATATTTGCATGATTCCCAATACTTTGGGCAACAATAATTACCGGCTGGCGCACCCAATTTAAGCAGGAAAATATAGTCATTGAAGAAGTTGTGGTTGCTATCCTTTTTTGTATGCCAGGCACCTTGGCCTCAGCATTATTTACCACTAGAATAGCGGATATGTAACCAATAAACCTGTCAACGAGGTATTGACTACATTACATCCCATTTTGCTACCCAGCTATCTAAGAAAAACTCACAAGGCTTGTATCCAGGGGTTCAGCAAGCCCTCTTTTTCTCTTGGAGCCTAGCCGCAGACAAAGTGTCAAGTTGACACGACTTCGTATAGGCCATACTTATTTTACACATTCACATTTACTTCGCTCAGAGCCTGCTCCTACTTGTTCCACGTGTGACACTGTTTTCTCTGTCGAACATATACTGGTCCAATGTCCAAGATTCAAAAGAATCAGACACGGCCTTTTTGGTTGTGAGCATCCAACTTTATTCGACTTGTTGGGAGACGCTCCCCATGCAAATCTTTTTTTATTTCTTGTAAAAATTGGATTTATGCCTTTTATTTGAACTTTGTTTGTTGCACCATTTTATCTTGTTTTCGTCAGTGTATTTTACTTGCTTCTTAATTGTCGATATTTTACTGCGTCGATTTTATTAAGATTCTTATCAAAATATTAATGTACCACCCCCATGGTTTTACTTGATACTGTATTTTACCTGTTCTCGCAATTCTATTTTTCGACTTTTAACCATTCCATTTTACCAGATTTTTAAAAGCACTGTTGTTTGGCGCAGTATGGCCAAATCTGGTTCTTGTGCCATAAAGCCCCAACCAACCAACCTGGAGCCTAGCGGAAGGGCCCTCGTACCCATTTCAGAACATGAACACAGGAGGCTTCGATCTGGCGCCGTTTGTAATATTTCGTAAAGTATATCAGTTATTGCGCTCAATCGAAGAGGAAGTAAGGCATTCAGGAAACAGCAGTTATCGTTATTTTCGAAGGCAAGGCAGTTATTCGTCATTAGAACATTGGATATGTAGCACATTCAGCCTTACCCAGAGTGTACAATGAGGGACATGCTGCATTGCACCAACATTGTGCCATGGCAATTTTTAGTGAAAACTCCCCAAGAGTGGTTTCTGAAGGGTTCGCGCTTTCCTCTCCTCTTTTCCTCCTTCACACCAACAGAAAGAAACTCGTACCCATTCCCGGAATAAACACAGAAATCTTCGGTTCGACTTCACTTTTTATGTTTTTGACTCCTACTCCAGAAATTAAGGGCGCTTTCCACCAGGCGGCTCTGGCCTCATTAAATATTAGAAAATTTCACATTTCTAATCAGCACTGTGATGTGAAATAACAAAATAGAAATCATGAGAGTTTGTATTGCGCGAATTCGATCTCATGGTCTGTTTGCTATCTTTACCTGAGGCTTCTCAAATGGGTGCGTTAAACCAACAGCTATTTTCTTCAGTGGGAAAGACTGAAATTGAAACTCATTTAGAAGCTGTTAAGGATTATGAAAACAATCTAAAATTAAATAAGTAAATATTTTTATATTGTAGGCATAAAAAATGTCCTTTAAATCTTTTTTTCTCTAATTGGTATTCTTTTTTAATTACATTTTTGGAGAACCTTTACTGTTCTTGTAAGAAGCACCACTTTTTTAGCGGTTATTTTATTTTCGCTAATCTGATTTCTGTCAAAAAGAGTAAAAGTTCATTTCCTTTCATTTTGTTTCTTCTCCAAGACAAATGCATTGCACACTGTGTAACTAAACAGCATTTTCCCCCGTACATTTTGGATGTGTTCAACCTCTGGAGTGAAACATATCCAAGTAAACTGCATGTACTAAAAATGATAAAACACTTTGATTTATGTGTATTAATTTGATGTTTCTAATTTGAAAAAAAATAGTGATTTAATAAATAAAATTTTATGAATTATTAGGACTGTGCACAATAGTGTTCATAACTGCTTCAATAAAGACTACTTGAATTAAATCTTTACCTTATTTTTCAATAAATATTTTAAAGAATGCATGCTAGTTTATACGAATGAGTTCGTAAATAAATGAATCTTTATAAATACACATTCATGACATGATGATTATTATAATTGAAATGAAGAACAGCTAAAAAGTTTTGCATTTATTTCATACAGGAGGTCAATGAAAAACATAAATATCTTCCGAAACGTAACCAGGAATAGGTATAAATTTCTTGATTTTACAATCTAGTTTTAAAATTTGTTTTTCAATTTTAAAGTGGCACTTACTCACCTAATTTGCATGCTACATTCTAATGCATCATTCTTTTTTATGTTTACTGAGTAATTCTTAGAATTTTTTTTTTTGTTCCGTTTGTAATAGCAGGTACGAATTACAGTAAAAAAATACAGATGATGATAACGATGCTGAACTAAGTTCAAGAGAACGAAGGTTCTAGTCCACTTGTGATGAGTGTTGCTGTCATTGCATTTTCTGCACATGCAGTCTGATAGATTTTTTTTTTCTTAAAACACGCAAATTTGGGACATTGAGTCAAAAATTCTCTTGAAAGAAATGTCATGAACAATGTAAATAAAAAAAATATTTTGAATAAAAAAACATGGCACGCATCGATTGATAATAGGATGTTTTTTGAATGCGGTCCTTTTGTGCTAAACTTCCTGCCCTGAGAAAGTAGATATATGGCAAATTCAGCGTTAATCAGAAAGATGAAGTAGGCTTGCTACACAACACTGACATTTCACCACCAATTTTCCACACCCCAACACACACTCTCACACCCCCTCGAGCCTATTCTGACCTACTCGTTTATCAAGATCATTTCTGGTATGGACACACAAACTTTCGATTCGGATGTGGTTGTTTGTGTTCCGAAACTGAATCTAAATTAGGGTGCTCCTGTCGTGTATTTGTAGTAAAAAAAATAAGCAGAAAAAAACATTTCGGCTTCTATGACTTTTAATGATAAGAAATGGTTGAGGTGTGGGAGCTGACAGCAAGTTTAGAAGGGCGCAAAAGTAAAAAGTTGAAAACCCGCTGCCCTTTGTGATGGATGGCACTTCTTCTTTCGGTGGCTGGAGTCCTCAGTCAGTCACAACTGTGTGTTGAAAGGTTCGCTCTCTTTTTTTACCCTGTTCTCTTTCCTCGGGCCATTAGACGTGCAAATTCTTCCATTAAGAGAGCAGCTAATGATTTCCGACCGTGCTGACTCGATTTCTCTTCTTTGTCGCGTCAGGAAATCCGACAACGAAGAGGAATCGAGAAAATCCGAAATTCCAGTTTTGGAATTCTGGCGGTTGATATCTGGAATAATGAACCGTATCTTTTGCAGAGTGTAAGCATGTCCTTGTGTGAGGTTCGCGATATCACCACAAATATATGAAGCCGACAAAAAAAATTAAATAAATAAAAGAGTTATTATTTAAAACGTGGTCTCCAAAAGTAGGGTACGTTAGAGTAAACTGAAGAGGTAGGTCGACCTAAATGTGAGAATCAGATCTTCGAATTGTTTTTGCTGAGGGCATCCAACGAGATTTTTCAGATATTTCTGAACAAAAGTTTCGTATTGGGATTCGAGGCGACAATGTTTTGGTCAAGATGGATTCGAGCCAACTTTCGTTGTAAATATTCCATGGCGCAAGCAAACGTTTGTTGTATTTTGTGAATCGCTCATAACTGTGCTTTATGTGTACCTATAAAAATTCGATGGAAATAATAAATGGGGGTTTTATTTTATGTGGATGTGTTATTTTCATTTTACTGCTACTACATTTTAAAGACCATAACCAATTGGAAAAAGTCTATCAAATTTAATGTTAAATAATTGGATTTTCAATGACATACGCAAACGCCTTTTTAAAAAAGCGTTATTTTGGGGGCGTTTTTTTAAAAAATTTTTATTGTAAAAATCCATATGTTGCCTGCTGATTATTACAATAAATCAATAATGCAGCCTACTCATTAGTAGAATGACTCATCATGTCTGTGGTGCAATTTGAATTGTTTATATGTCACTCTAGAATAAGTTTGCAATGATCTGCGCAAATGGCAGGTGTCTGCGAAATATTTTATTTTGTGAAACTTAGCTTCGTTGCCTCTCATTTTAATGAATTGAAGTAATAACGTAATAATAAGTAATTAGTAATAATTTATAAATAATAATTTATAAGTAATAGAAGTAATTACGTAATATAAAACAAAATTTAAAGTCAATTCATACTTTTTTTTCACTTTATTGCAGAAAGTCCTTTATAAATAATTTGCATTCATTTTTTTAAGTTAGACAAAATTCTTTCTCTCTCACACACACTTTCTCTCTCTTATTAATTTATTCACATGATTTTCATTTTGTTCCCTCCTTGAGTCAGACTAGAACCCAGAATGAAACAAAAATCTGAAGAAGAAATTTTTTTTCCAGCGATCTACATGCTTCGCCACTGACATTCATTCCTAAATTTATATCCTGCTAAATATCTTACATACGAGAAATTTTTTTCTCCCCTATAAAACTAAAATTTATTATTTAAATTTAATGAATGAATTAATATTTGAACAAAACTATATCAACATCAAGTGTCATCCACTACAAGTTAAAACAAAAATGTATTTGAACGTGAGTGGATGAATAAAAAGTATTTTATGAACGATTGAAAATTTGAACAAGATATATATAGGGAGAGTGTGAGCTAATAGAAGGAATTGAAAAAAGAAGTATGATTTTGGTTTATGGATAACGAAATTCATGTAACGGGCGTCGCCCAATACAGGATGACATTAAAGAACCAAGCTGGTAGCTCATAATTTTATGAAGTATTTTAGTAAACATCCAAGTCGGTAGCTCAATAATTGCATTGTTGCTATAGAATTGCTATTATTGAAAATTTGATTTCTGCTTTATACGGTAATTTCAATAGTAATGCGGTTACTGATTAGTAATATTAATAAGATCTTTTTTAATAATCTTAAGGGTTTTTCTTTTCGAATTATCGTCTAAGGACCAATAATGTCTATTACAATTAATTTAATTATCACCTGGTGTAATAAAATTCAAGTTTCGTACCAGAAATAATTATTTATAAGGAATTACAACTGATAAAGAGTGTTTACAAGCGATACTATGAAATTTTCACGCGGATTTCATATATATTTTTTTTCCACCTTAACATGTTTCGATTGAGTGAATTTTGATTTAAACTTCGCTTGTGACAAACAAACTTCTGCGCTGATTTTATTAACTCAATTTTAATAATTTATTAAATTTTCAGATTATTTTGATTATTGTCTATCGTTTTACCACAATTACATTTAAAAAAATCATTTATTGATAAAAAGGATAGATAGTATAATTGTTCTTCAATTTTTAAAAGTTCGAAATCATGAGACAAATTTGTCTCGGTTTTTTTTCTTTTATCATTATATATTTTATTGTGCAAGTATTGATTTTCTTTTCTGTTTACAGAAAAACTTGTCATTTTTTTTAAATCTGAGAAAATTTTGAACTGTATACATGATTGACTTGATCGAAATTTTGTAATAATTTTCCACTTGTGTTTTGATATTCAGTTTAATATACAGCTGAACATTGCAATGAAAAACAAGTAATATAAAAAAAAAAAAAAAAATTTAAGTCATTTCCTACTTTTTTTTCACACTATTGCAGAAAGTCCTTTATAAATAATTTTCATTCATTCTTTTTAAGTTTATCTGGCGCCATCTATTGGTAAATATATGCAAATTAAATCTAAGAAAACCTAAAATTAATCAATTAAATTTAATTACTAAATTAATATTTGAAAAAACTGTATGAACATTCAGTGCAATCCACCACAAGTTCAAAAAAATGTATTTGAACTTGAGTGGATCAATAAAAAGTATTTTATGAACGATTGAAGATTTGAACAAGATATATATAAGAGAGAGTGTGAGCTAATAGAAGGAATTGAAAAAAGATGCTTTCGTTTGAATGCGGTGGGAACTTGGTCTTCACAACTATCTAAATAGCGCCTAATTACACGCATTGCGTGTTTCTCGGAGGTCGGGTGCAAACTGCATTAACTGCAGACGACGTTAAACGAGGGGGAATGGCTCGCGGCGGACTTGGAAATAACTTGACGTAATTACACGCTGTCCATCTAACGAGCATCTCTCGGCGTTCTCACACAGGGTGACTCATGTGGCGGAAGACATTTCGTCGAGAGAAATAAAAAGAAACATTCCCCGTGGACACATCGGCAGAGGGTGGATAAAATAGGTAATGGAATAGACACGTATTGAAACAGAACCTTTGTTAACGCAGAGCACGACCTGGTTAATCAAGCAGGCTACATAAAATTTGCCCTGCAAGTCACTGAAATGTGCTTACGATGTGATGTTTGAGACCTTTCCACGTCTAAAAAGAATTTGTGGGACTCAAAATAATCAAAACAGCTAAATTGGAAATCTGAGGTGTCTATTTGGCTCCTTAAATTTTCATTTATTGCTACGATGTGCAAAACTAACACAAATAGTGGCTATCGTAATTTTTTTTTTTCCGAATCATATCTAAAATTCTTATGAAGTTAATGTTTTCATTTCTAATGTATCTATTTTAATTTCTAAATAAAGTTATTTTTTTATTTTTCATTAATTCTCTAACCGTCTGTGGGGAAACGTGATACGGACTTCTAAACGTACCTGAGTAACTTAACTTACTTCTTTCTTTTTTTATTTAACTTAATATTGTAAATTTTTCTTTTTTTATCTAAATTCACGATGTAATTTCAATAATGTAAATTTAACTATAATTATTATGTGTAGGTTTCCAGGGTATATTTACCCCATAGATACTCCGAAACAGGTACTTCCGTTTCCGAAATGTGTGGCAAATGTGAAGGGATCGATGGAATTCAGTTTGTGGCCATTCGACCCTGCATTCACGCTGTCTATCCATGTTGGATTCGTCTTGATTTCGTTTACCACCTGCAATGCATTTTCTCGAATTTGACTTGCACCTTCATAGGAGCCGACGTTTTAAAATTTTCCCAAATATTTACACATTGTATTTCATTGTGGCTTCTAGAGTTACAATGAGTAGGATCTCGCTGAGACTTTTCAAATGAACCTTTGACCACTTCTGTAGCACGTCTGGATCCTGAAATATTATAGTGGAAATTGAGTGGGGGAGGGGGGGCGTGCCGTATTCTAGGACGATCCACCACCCTACTAGAATCTTTCATCCTTCATCTACACGATGACAGATTTAGATTTTCCAAATTTTTTATAGTTTTGATGATAATATTTCAGACTGGACAGGAAAAACATAATTCAGTAATAACAGTAATGAGTTGCATCTACTGTCACAATGTTGAATTTGTGACCTTGACGTTGTTTTCATATGGTAAATTAAAGGGTCATTTCGATTGGAATCTAGGGATTCTCCCTTTCCGCATGACAAGCATAAAAAAATTACTTGGAATTTTCCCGAGAGACCACAGAAGAAATGTCGCTTAAGGTTAAAAACTTTTATCCACTCATTGAATTTCTGGACACATGATACGGAGGATATATCCTCTGGTGACCCAAAATTTTTGGTAGCCAATTTTTTTCCTAATTTCAGATAAACTACATAACATACTACAAAACATATATTACCATATTTAAATTATTCCAAAAAAAAAATTAACAGTTTAAATAATGCTTGTATAATTTACTTAACATATTTTCCGTAGTTGGCTCTTGTTGGTTGTCCTCTTATAGAGCAAAGTTCCCACCGAAAAAAAAAATGTCAAGTTTTGCTTCATCGATGGTGGTACTGGACTGTCCATCTTTAACAGACTGGACGATTTGAAGAACTAAAACTGACATTTCTTTTTTTTTCTTTTTTTTTTTTTTTTTTCATACAAAGTAAAAATGTCCGACAGAAATCGACGCTGGAGATGCAGAGAATATTCAATTTTATCACAGAATTATTTTTTTTTTCCCTAAACATGCAGTGTCAGTTAATCGATATCATTTTATAGCACCGTCTACCGTTCTTGATGGTCTCATAAAGTTTGGGATCAAAATGAACCGGCGACACTGTTACAAAACGAGTGCTTGTTGCTGAAACTACTTCACAAAGTAAGTGCGAATGCTTCGTTAGAGTTCAAAAGAAGACAAGTCACAGACAAAATTGCCCTTCCTCCCAGCCATGTTCCCGATCCGTCTTCTGGGAACGGAATGCGTCAAAGTGCCACGGGTATCAAAACGACCCTCTCTGACGCTTATTACTTTTTCCCAAACTTATCCTTAACACCCCGTGACGTGCAAGAAGAGAGGAACGGAATAATAAAAAAAAACAGTACTAGTTTGTATTGGAGCAATTACACGAAGTAACGCTAGTTACTGGCAGATACAAGGCTTGACACACGGAGGGCATATTTCCCAATTAGAAACTTAATATATGTTCTTCCTGACAAATGCGGGTACGAGTTTTCGTGAGCTGAGTAAAAATAGTGAGCGTTGCGAATGTCCATGATGAATGAGTGGGCCTGCTCATAACTCACGCGAAAACACTTCTTTTCGGTCATATCGTGCAGATATGAGTTATGTCTCGCGACATGAAGCCACCGCCGTGAATGACGACCGCCAGATGTCATTAGGCCCGCTGAAATTTAGGATTGGTAAAAAGGGAAAAAAAGTCACCGAGGGAAAAAATCGGTGACAAGGAAAAGTAATTAAACGTGATAAAAAAAAAAGAAGAAAAAAAAAGGGAAACATTAATATCTAGGACACTTTTTTTCCCCAAAATTTATGTATGTATGTATATATATTATATATTCTTTTGTCATAGCATTTAACCTCTTTGTTAATTTCAATTTTAAATGAGAAAATTTTCACGCTTCAGTATGAAGAATGTTATGAAATATAAATATTGAAATATATAATAAATCTATAGAAATAAAATATAATTATAGGCGAGGAATGTTTAAGACTAACTCTAACTTAAACTAAATAAAATGGGCTGTTCACTTTGAAAAATATGAGCATGGATAGTTATGTATCGAAAAACATAAATTAATAAAACAGTAGCAGGGATTTCGAAAATAGTGTTTTTCAAATTTCGATCTTAGAAACAGGACTAATTGTGCGTCCTATAGTTATACTACTAATTAGTTAAATATTTATTCAATTCCTTCTATTAGCTCACACTCTCCCTATATATATCTTATTCAAATTTTCAATCATTAATAAAATATTTTTTATTCATCCACTCAAGTTCAAATGCAATTTTTTTTTAACTTGTAAGGGATGACACTGGATGTTGATACAGTTTTCTCAAATATTAATTTATTAATTAAATTTAATAAATTAGTTTTAGTTTTTTTTTTTTTTTTTTTTTTTTTTTTTTTTTTTTTTTTTTCATTTAAGTTGCATGTGTCTAATAATAGATGGCGCCAGATGTAAAAGCAAAATTACAACTTTATTTGTAAAGAACTTTCCTGCAATATAGTAAAAAAAAGTAGGAATTGACTTTAAAATTTTTTTTTTCATATTACTTGTTTGAATCAAAACGTTATAAAGTTTCATGTCTTATTCTTACAATTATTTAACATTTCCAATGTAACGTAACAAAATAAATAAGGTGTACACGAACTCAAATTTCGCAACGCTGAGCTCAGACTTGTGACAAATTTCCCCCTTTCGTACATTTAGTGTATTAATATACATGGATGTGTTCGATGACATATAAATAATAAATAATATGCTTTATTTATTTATATTTATTGCTCATTAAAAATTTATTTTTCTAATATTTTATATTCGTAAATTCCCAATTTTTTATTTATTTATTTATTTTTTTTTTTTATCAATATACATTTATTTCAGTACTCAGAATCTTCGCTGTACTCCATTAAACTATGAAAGCATGAAATGAGAAACTTCGCTTTCGTCAAAAGTCGATGTCGTTAAATATTGCTCTGAGAAGGTTGACGTTATTAAGAGGTATCCTTAATTAAACATCCTCATTCTAGAAAGAATGTTTAATTGTGTATTAAAAAAAAAAAGAACTTAGCGAGTAATTAATGAAAAATGGGAGAAATTCTGCATTCTCCCTTAAACAGTTTCCGTATTATAATTAGAGTGAAGTGAGATTAAGAGATAAAAACGTAAACATACAGAATCCTTGAAAAAAGAACAATCAAACAATTCAAAAGAACAACCTTCAATAAATTATTTTTCCTCGACCAATGGTAAAAGTGACGCATGACTCTAAAGTTCGAACTCTACAGATATCCCAGTGTTATTCTGAGCGATTTAATTGAATGCCAGAAAGAGCTAAATATTATTTAGAAAATTTAAAAAAAATGCTATTCTTAATGCTGACTAGTTTTGTTTTTTAAAAAATCATCTGCCTTTATAAAAGATATGTGGCATGTGGACGAAAATTAAAACATGAATTCAAGCATGCAGGATTAAGTGTGCAATAAAATTAAAGATTCGTTAAGATTAATACAATTCGTAAAATTTATTCTGACATGAATCGCTTTATTTCTTTAAAAAGTATATTTCGCAATTTACCGGATAGTGTAGTGATCTGTTTTTGGAAATGGATGAGCACTTAATTCGCAAGCAGGTCCAGACGGAAAGGTTTGTTTGTCGCTCTACGGTCATCTTATGCGCACTTTAGGCTAAACAGACCAGGACCTACAGTTTAACGTGGATTCCGAACCACTACAAACACCCTTGCACCGCCGGGTCTCGAACCCTAAACTCGTGGTACCGAGCACCATAACGCTAGCCACTCGACTATTCAGGCCACTAGACGGAAAGGAGGAGATTGTTGAGTTTATTTCTTTTTCATATATATATTGAAAACTTTAGAAAATTCTCCAAATGCTGATACTTTCTGCATATTTATGTGTGAACCAGTAACACAATTTGCCATCCATTTCTGATTTCAGTCCTCAAAAGTAATTTTTAAAATTGCTTATTAGAGAAATTTCACCAAGATTGGAACTACAACAATACAGGGCGAAATATTTTATCCAGAATCGTATCCAATAATTATAGAATTCTTTGTAAAGAAAATTTTTTATTTATAAATGAATATATTTCCATTCCTAATATGCCTTTAAGCCGATAATTTACGTTCATGTGAAGTACCTTTTCATTATACAAATACTTCTTCTCTAATCATGGCATCTTAAATTTGGCTCTAAACAATCTTACATTGGGCAGCACAGGATTATAATTTGCGATACATATAACAAATAGAAAATCATCAAATGAATTCATTTTAGAGAAGAAAAGGAACAATTAACCATTTAAAAAATCCATTATCCCATAAGTATTAACAATTTCTCTGCGTGCATACTTTCATTTTAAAGATATTTTATTATTTTATACTCTATAAACAGTACACTTTTAAAATATTTATATACCCTGCCGTACCCTATATTCATTATATGCTGGTAATCTTGTACGTCATGTTTTCATATCGTGTTTATTCATTCTATATCATATATCATAGTACAGAAAACAGAAAATGCAGTAATTAATTTTTGTAATTTGAGAACAAAATAATGTGTATATATATATATATATATATTGAGACATTATTCATTTATCTCAGCGTCAGAAACAAAAGCTGTAATATTTTTTCGAAAATATTTTTGCGGAGATAACGTTTACAATCCTTTGTTACTGGAAATATCAACAC
Source organism: Caerostris darwini (assembly GCA_021605075.1). NCBI lineage: Eukaryota > Metazoa > Arthropoda > Arachnida > Araneae > Araneidae > Caerostris > Caerostris darwini. The sequence continues at coordinate 471,903 of BPLQ01007064.1, forward strand.
TGAAAATTATTTTTCTTGTGGGGTCGTTCATTGCAACATGTTTTGCTTTTCGAGAAGAGTGTTATGTTCGAAGATAGATGTTCAGATGGTTCAAGATGTTCAAGTTCAAATGGACTCTTTCCAGAAAAAGACTGCTCGAACCGAGAATTTAAATGATAATTTGATAATTGCTCCGTCGACAACTTGCATTCAGTGTAATATTTAGTGTATTCATTTTTAATTTTAAATAAATTTAAAATGGATGAAAAATTGTAATAACGAACAATCAAAATGTTCACTATCAGTTAAAAATCAAGTCAGGGTCAAATTCTTCTCCATTTATACTAACGCCAAAAAATATGTGAAAAATGGTAAATATCACCAAAGAATGTTTTCTTTTTAATGTTAACTACTATTTCATCCTTGAAGCAAATAGCGTTATTACTTAAACCAAGAATTCTTATTCAGATTAAACTATGATCAACACAATTTCAAAATGCATATGGGCGCTAGTTCAAAATTTTTCAGCTAAATCTTAAATATAATAAAAAAAGAAAACATTTCCAAAATTCATGAAAGTGTCATGAATTAATAATATCAGTAGATAAAAAAAAATCTATAATGTATTGATTTTTTGGAATTTCTTTAAAAAGTATTTTTTAAACTTATATTTGTTATTAAAGGCCATAAATAAACACTTTTTTTATTTTTCTGTGAATGTTGCGTAGTTGCTAATGAGCAAGTCTTTATTATGGAGGGCATCATCAAATTATCTCTTATTGAATAGGAGCTTTAAATCACAGTAAACAAGTAATATAAAAAAAAAAAAAAAAAAAAAAAAAAAATTTAAGTCAATTCCTACTCTTTTTCACTTGCAGAAAGTCCTTTATAAATAAAGCTGAAATTTTCCTCTTACATCTGGCGCCATCTATTGGTAGATACATACAACTTAAATCTACAAAAAAACTAAAATTAAGGAATTAAATTTAATGAATGAATGAATTAATATTTGAAAAAACTGTATTAACATCCAGTGTCATCCACTACAAGTTTCATAAAATGTATTTGAACTTGAGTGGATGAATAAAAAGTATTTTATGAACGTTTAAAAATTTGAACAAGATATATATAGGGAGAGTGTGAGCTGATAGAAGGAATTGAAAAGTAAACAGGAATGAATGGAGAAAAGCGGAAAAAGAAACATTTTGTGACTTCGAATGCATTGCCTATTAAAAAGTGACACTTTTTTCACAATAAGGTAAAATAGAAAATAATCTGTGTGAGAAAAATAATGAGTCAAACATGTAATTCATTTTTTTTCGGACTACACGTTTATTTATAACTTGGATCATTTGTCTTGAACAGAAAAACGAATGCATTTCGTGTCAACTGGTGACATTTAAGTGAACAAGAAAACGTATTACCTCTCTCTGTCTACCAGAAGAATTAATGAGACGACTCACAGAAGACAACAGCTTTCTCCATGACACACGAGCGATTTCATTTTATTAAACAAAGGAAACCACAAGACTAAAAGAATTCTAATGAAAGCTTTGGCTCCGTTTTAACAAGTCTTTTCTCTCTCATATGAAGACAGAAATATCTCCTGCTACAGATTAGCTGCATTGTCAATGTCTACGCTTCTTTAAATCAATGATATAATTTTGAATCATATATGCATATATATATGCCAATGCAGTTCTGACCGTTCATCTTTTTGATTTTTGTGTTTATTAAATAATTTTCAGTTTCGTTGCTGCAACTGCGGATCTTGAATCATTTTTCTTTCTTCTTTGAGCGGTTTGAATGTGAGAGACTTCAGGATTTTTGTACTGTGGATGCTATGATGGTTTTGCTACGCGATTTGCTTGTATTGAAATACCTGTAGTGGCTTTTATGTGAAAAACGGGTCGTGCTTCTAACTCCCCCCCCACCTCCTTGTCCTTCGGATTTGGAGAATTTAAGTCAATTCAGTCAGGTTTTTTTTTTTTTTCCCAAATTCAATTCTTCCACCTTTTTATTTGAGGGGTCTAATTTTGAGGCTCTTTTAAGATTTCTGTAATGCGAATAGTATGAGGATTTTGTGAGACAATTGGATTATGATTCCATGAAACAGACGATAATTTGCGTCTGGCGAATAGTGTTGTGGTTTTTGTTATGCGAAAAAGTTCTAGCTCATTCCTTGTCAGTTCTCAGATATTTCTTCTCTCTAAAAGAAGAAATGTGAAAAAGTTAAATATATTTAAACGTATAACAAGGAAAATTCAAACCTCGCAGAAAACTGTTGATTTTTATTTTCCTTATATTCGACTTAATCGTGTACAGATCAACTATTTATTTATTTCGGCAGCTGTAAATACTCATTCCAAAACTGTCCGAGCAAGAGCCTGCAAATCAAGAATTAAGGACATCCAAATTTTGGTGAACAAGGTCTTGCGCAGGGCAGTTGATGCACCATGGTACATGTGAAATAATGATATTTTTGCAACTTTGGCTATTACTACCGTTAAAAATTTTATTCACAAATTTTTATAATAACGCTCCTAACAATCCAAATCCTTTAGTTAAAAGATTACCTGAATATGGCAAAACGCTACCTACCACCAATAAACGTCCGCGCACCTCTCTGAACATACTAAATAAATAAATATTTTATTCAGCTCTCTCTATGTGTTGATTATATTCCCCTATTTTTATTTTTATTTTAATTTATCTTCATTTACTGAGCAAGTCATTTCTCTTATCGTTTACCTCCAAAGGAACCACCAAGATAGAAGGTATATGGAGGCTAACGCTGTCAAAATGCCTCAATAATGTCAAACTGTCTGTGTCCGAGCATGAAGAGAAAGCCAATTCGCATTAATCTGCAATAGATTTAACTCATCCGTAAATAGTTAAAGACTTTAAAAGCAGCTAAGTTCTTTGTTCTTCTTCCTTTTTTTTTTTTTTTTTTTTTTTTTTTTTTTCTTGTTCAGAAAATGAGAAAGACACAAACAGGGGAGGGAATAAAAAACACTTTCTAAGCAAAAACACTTAAACCAATCGCCTCTTGTGCTCGTAATTAGAATGAGCAGCACCAGACAGAAAGGGGTGGGGGAGTGGAAAGGAGTGAAATTGGTTTTCGAGAGAAAAGACCAAAAAGAGTTGAGTGAAAGAGAAAAAAAACAAAAAAAACCCGAAAACTATTCGGGGAAAAATCAACAAAGGAAGTTCTAACTTTGTGCTATAACCTGTGCTATTAAAACAGGTTTGTGTTGGAGCTGGCATTCTTTAATTAAACAGTGGATTTAATGACATCTTCTTTTGTGGCAAGAAAATAGAAGAGTTTTTCTATTTTGTTTTCCAAGAAAAACTTTTGTTCCTCTTGTGCTGAAGTTATGTTTTCTAAGAAAATGGTTCATTCTTTGGCGTCCTTACTGAGTGAGAGAGACGGAATATTCAATTTGCCCCATCTTTTAGAAAAGTCGGTTCAATTTCTCTCTAATTAAGATCACAAAAAAAGAGGCCATTTTTAATGTAAGAACTGTTTTATGGAAGTTTACGCTTCTTATCTATGCTTTTTTTTTATATATAAATTGAATATTTCTTTACTTTCAAGTTAATTGCAGAAGTAGCAATGAAAAGTAGCCTTTTTTTTAAAAAAATAAAATTCAAAACACACACACAAATAATTTTAATTTTTTTTTTTTTTCATCACTTATCTTTTTATGTTGAAATCTTCGCAAGAATAAAAATACACAATCAGTGTTTCAGGAGATTTGTGATAATTAAATCATTAGAAAATTATACATTGAAATATTTTAGCTTTATGCGTGACTTGGGAATTTTTTCATGCAAGTAAAACAATCATTTCAACATGTCATTTAAAAACAAGTTCATAAAAGTTTTTCTGAAAGTCTAATTGAATTTCATTTAGAAAAGAAATTGTTAGAAACAGAGAAATTTCATTAGATCCTGAAAATGAATGACAAATAACCTGTTCACTGACAAATAACCTGTGACTCAAATGAATCATTCGCTTTCATGTTTATGTGGAATATTTTTATGCTTCAATTTGGTGTAGGATACGAGGAAATTTTCTTTTGGCATCAAAACAACCATGCTGGCTTGCATGAGAAAGGAAAAGGTTTAAATTTTTTCTTGGAGGCATGCATTGCGACTGCTGCTTTCAGAAATGGAGGACTCGATGACGACAGGGACAGAGAACATGTGACTTGCGACATGAAGAGCCAGGTTGTCTGGTGAAAACTTTCCATTTTTCTCTCCTACGACACTCAAATGCTTAAGATCTAAAAATTATCAGTGATAACATTGACCCACCGGAGATTGTATATTGTGGAAACATAAAATCCTTGGTGAAAAACGTATCTCGCGAATTCCTACAGCTCTCAACAGAGATAGTGTGATGATGAAGCACTGACATTCATATTTTTCTTCGATCAATAGTCTTACAATCTTAAAGGTTCGAAAAGTGAGAGCGTTTTCCTGTTGGATTTAAGCAATCCAACAAGCAAGTAGCAAAATATGAAAAACTTATACTAGGAGAACTGTGAACAGGATAGCCACTTTCAAATGTTGGGCACTTCGACCTGTCAACAGATGAGTATGAGTTTTCCCGCCAAGTGCGCTGTTCTAATTTTGAGCAAATACCGCCAGGAAAGACAACTCCTCCCATCAACATCCTCCTCCTCGAAACTAATGAAGAGACATTCTGATGCCAATTGCTGCCATTTTGGCACTTCTACTTCAAACACATCGAAGCACGATTTTCCTTACCTTTCGCATTGCATCCCTCTTGCGCATTAGCTCTATTAACGTAAAAATCGAGAAACTGTATGTTTATTTTCCATTTACAAAAATAAACTTATTTCACAACTCTAAAACAAATTTAGATATCTTTGAATTTGGTAATTCACTAAAATAGACTTTTTTCATACGTCAAGCTGAAAATTCTGAAATGAATAAATTTTGCCTCATAATTTATTATTTCCCGTCATCTTCTTGGAAGCGCTTTATACTAAAGACATTTGCGTTGCATGAAAGTTTTCATTACCATAGGTTTGGGTTGTCGTTCTACGGTCATCTTGTGCACACTTTAGGCTAATTAGACCGGGACCCACAGTTTAAAGTGGACTCCTAACCACTACAAACATCCATGGCAAAGCCAATCATTACCATAGGAGTCCAGAAAAAGCTACATAATTTTTAATTGAATCAATTTCATGAAGTCATTAGCTTATTGAAAACTCCGTCAAGGAAAGCGGCCTGATGATCCATTAGCTAGCGCTCTGGTTTTTGGTACCACGGGCTTTAGGTTCGAATCCTGGCATGGATGTTTGGGAGGATGCGTGGCATTGATGTTTGTGAGTGGTTCCGAATCCACATTAAATTGTCGGTCCCGGTTTAATGAGCCCGAAGTGTGCACAAAATGAATGGTAATGAAAACTTTCATGCCACACAAATATCTTTGGTATAAAGCGCTTTCAAGAAGATGATGGGAAGTAATAAATTATAAGGTAAAATTTATTCCTTTTAGAAATTTCATCCTGACGTGCGCTCAAAATGACCGTAAAGCGACACACCAAACCATCAAGAAAAAGAAAATAATTAAAAATATATATGTTATTCTAGAATGGTAATTAATATGATTTTCTGAATCTTGCAGATATTTTTTTTGGTGTCGTATTCCAGTTACTTATACTACTAATAGTTCTCCAGTTGATGGAATTAGGACAATGCCTTCCGGGAGAAGTAACTCATCCGCTTTTGCGTGTTACATGAGAGAAAACTCAGAAACCCCCTTGCAAGCAGATTATCTGTCATTGCAGCAATATGCTGTCACAATCGCCCTCGAGTCTCTTCTTTTCTCACAGCAGTAACTACAAAGATTACCTCGCTATCACCACAGGACCATGAGTTGAGTTTGTAGAGAACATGAATTGCATACTATGATTTAAGGTCACTAAAATTTTATTGTATAAAACTCTCATAAGACCAGTATTAATATATGCATATGAAACATGGTGTCAATAACAGCAAGAGAAGAGAAAACGTTGGCAATCTTTGAAAGAAAAGTGCTACGAACTATTTTTGGTGGTATCCATGACAATGGAAATTGGCGAAGAAGATACAATTTTGAACTTTACAAACTTTTTAGAGATACTGACATTCTAAAATTTCTTAAACTGAACAGAATGGGGATGGGTCCGTCATCTCATGCGAATGGAAAGTGATACAGCTGCTCTGAAGGTTTTCAATGTAACCCCTTTTAGACAGCGACCCAGGGGAAGACCGAAAAAGAGATGGGTCAACTGCTTAGACTCTGGTTTTAATGTTATTAAGATCAAAAACTGGAGGTCCACGGCCAAGAGGAGAACATCCTGGCTGGATCTTTTACAGAAGGCCCACAACGGGCTGTCGAACCAGTTATGATGATGATGATTTAAGATTCTTGACGAAAAAATCGGAGAAAGTTATCAAAATCTTATCAATCCAATGACTTTAATATGTATATATATAAAAGTTTCATTTTAAATTCTTACCACCTTTATATCCGTATCCACTTCCAAGTATAATTTGACAAAAGGTAAAAAAAAAAAAAAAGGTTGTATTCCGTCGGTTTTTTTTTCAATCGAGCTTTTCACTTCCTTCGGCAAATGGCACCATTTTCCTCCATTTTACAATCCGGAATTGTGTTTTCTCTTTCCCATTCTTTTCCTTGTCTTTCATTTCCCGGCGAGGCCAGAACGGAAACCCCTTTTTTCGAATCGACTGATTTGCAGGCGGCCCCACGTCCTCGGGCGCGGCACGTGCGGATTTCGCCTATTAGCTGCTGTCCTGGAGGGACTTTCACTTACCGGCGTTCCACCCGGTCGTGCCCATTCTCGCCAATTGGTCAGACTTTTATTTCCTTTCGTCTTTCACCTCCTACGCACTGTCGATTCTGCTACAAAACATTTCCTCAAGCCTATGGTTATTGGAGAGATGCTTTTGGGATTCTAGAATTCCGAGGCACTTTGACCTAAGTCTTTGACTAGTAGAAGGATACTCATATGGTAGATTCAGCCTTATACAGCACGCCTGAGAACTTGTTAAGGCTCGTTCCCACCGAGGCGAGAAGTGCTGAAGATTCACGCGGCAGGCGAGAAAATTTTTTCGACCCCTTCACAGCGAAACGTCAGAAATAGCATTACGCCTAGTGAAGTTCCCCTTCGAGTTGAAAGTGGGTCGACTCGAAGCGGTGGATTTCAAATCGGTTTCAAGCGAACGCGGGGGGAGTGGGGGGCTAGAGATTGGTCAACGCTTCACACTTAAACGCATTTATTGATAAAAAGGATAGATAGTATAATTGTTCTTCAATTTTTAAAAGTTCGAAATCATGAGACAAATTTGTCTCGGGTTTTTTTCTTTTATCATTATATATTTTATTGTGCAAGCATTGATTTTCTTTTCTGTTTACAGAAAAACTTGTCATTTTTTTTAAATCTGAGAAAATTTTGAACTGTATACATGATTGACTTGATCGAAATTTTGTAATAATTTTCCACTTGTGTTTTGATATTCAGTTTAATATACAGCTGAACATTGCAATGAAAAACAAGTAATATAAAAAAAAAAAAATTTAAGTCATTTCCTACTTTTTTTTCACACTATTGCAGAAAGTCCTTTATAAATAATTTTCATTCATTCTTTTTAAGTTTATCTGGCGCCATCTATTGGTAAATATATGCAAATTAAATCTAAGAAAACCTAAAATTAATCAATTAAATTTAATTACTAAATTAATATTTGAAAAAACTGTATGAACATTCAGTGCAATCCACCACAAGTTCAAAAAAATGTATTTGAACTTGAGTGGATCAATAAAAAGTATTTTATGAACGATTGAAGATTTGAACAAGATATATATAGGGAGAGTGTGAGATCATAGAAGAAATTGAAAAAAAGAAATGTTTTATTTTATGTTGGCCGGCAACGCAGGGTCGCATCTGCTAGCATATAATTGCTGTTGTGGCTTTAATGGCCATTTCTGCGTCGGTTCACTCCTGCGATGAAGAATCATTCACAGAAACTGAAAATGATGAGACAAATGAATCCGGAGAGAAGTTCGCTGCACTGATTACGCGATGCGCACCCGTCGAGAAAATCCAGGCCGTTCGCGAAAGCACACGACTCAATTATTCAATACACATGCGGCCGACTGTCGCATTCAATTCCAAATGGAATTCTGTTTGAACCATTCAAACGAATGCGTTTACGAAATGAATTGAACCGACGAATCATTTTCCATGAATTTATGAGTCCACTCATTTTTGAATAGAAATATTGCATAAACATACTAAACATTTTTCACACGCTATGAATTTTCACATAGTGTTACAAATTAGAAAATTTCCAATTAGTTATAGATTTGAACGTTGCTTTTTTTAATGATTGTTAAATTTATTATTCGGTATATACAAATTTTGAATTCATTAATAGCTTTCGAAAACAATCTTGAGTTTGTTTCCAGCCGTTTCATCACGAGCTATTAAATGAATTACTCAAAAATAGCATTTTTTTGTCCGAAAAACAGCAATGTTTTTTTATTTAAATTCCTTGTATTAGTTCACACTCTCCCTATATATATGTTGTTCAAATTTTTAATCGTTCATAAAGTACTTTTTATTCATCCACTCAAGTTCAAATACATTTTTTAATTTTGAACTTGTTGGATGACACTGGATGTTAATACAGTTTTTTCAAATATTCATTCATTCATTCATCAAATTTAATAAATTCATTTTAGGTTTTTTTAGATTTAACTTGCATGTATCTACCAATAGATGACGCCAGATGTAAGAGGAAAATTTCAACTTTATTTATAAAGGACTTTCTGCAATATAGTGAAAAAAAAGTAGGAATTGACTTAATTTTTTTTTTTTTTTTTTTGTATAATACTTGTTAATGTTTAAAACAGCAATGTTTTATTAATGTTTAAAATAGCAATGTGGTTGTTGGCATCTTTTTTAACTTTTAACTTCGATGGGCTCAATGACTTGATGGGCTGTCACTCAGCTGTCCTTTAGAATGGTATATTTCTTTCAGTTCAATGCATCCATAGGGGATTCTAGCTAATGGGTTGTGCTGTACAATTTTAGTTAGGAGTGTTTACGTCAAGTCAAAAAATGCAATTTTTTTAGATCAATTTTTGCGAAATTTTAACCAAAAATATTCTTGTATGCATATATTTATTTTCATGTTTGTTCGATGTTTTATAACCTAATTTAAGAATAGCTTCCTAGAAAATTGGGTCTGAATGAGGTGGGTTACCTTAAAATAGTCCTTGTAGCTAATATTTATGAATAAAGTGCGAGTTATTGTCACAAGAATTGAAGCGAGCTTAGCAAGGCTTAGTTGCTTAAATCATTACGATGTTCCAAACTCAAGATGAAGGAATATCGGGTGTGCAAAAACATAAAATCCTTTATGAGTATTGAAGATAAAGAAAAAACTGAAAATGGTTGTCCTTTATTGATTTATTAATAATAATAATAAAGAAAAAAAGATCGGTGCATGGCAAAAGCAATGTTTTTTGAAGTTTTAAAGCAAACAGGCGAAACAATGCCAATTCTAGTTTAGAAAATTTCAAAAAGGCTTGAAACAAAACGACGCAGAAAAGGAATGTGAAAAGGAGGCATTAAATTGCAGAATTTAATTTATTTTAAATTTTGTCTTTTAATGAACAGATAAGAACCAAACACATGATTTTAAATAAATACTGAAAAAACCTCCTGAGGAAATTTGAAAGTGACGAGAGAAAAAAAAAGAAATTAGGAAATACAAATTTGGGAAAAGTGATAAATAACGAAAAACGGCATCATTCAAAAATGAAAACCATACATGTTCATGTACACTTGACGTAAAAGTGGGATTTTCCGCCTCATGGAAACAGCATCATGTTTTATTCTTCGAGAGGACCCGACCTGTCCTATGGCAGATTTAATTTACAAAAATAGGATAAGTAATTTATTTGGACACATTAAAAATGAAGACATCGTCTGCTTTAGTATAAAAAAGTTAATATTTAAATATTAGAAAAAATTTTTTATAAAAAAACATCTTGTAATTGTAAATTAAAATACTTCTACCACACCACACCACACCACATCACTGTACCTAGATGTGTGAGCTACCCCTTTACAGTTTGGGAAGGATGTTGGTGAGAAGTCTGATTGGGAGATGCTCGGTGATGCTCTACGGTCATATGAGACCGGGACGTACGGCTTAAAGTGGGCACCATTGGGATTCGAACCCAATATCTGCCTAACATATTAGCATCAGCTTTGTTGGCCATTAAAATAATATCCATCGCCAAATATTTTTTTCCCCCAAGAATTCATTACATTTTTTTTTTTGAATCATTAAAAATAGATTCTATTTTAAAATTGCACTTAGGAAACGGTTTATTGTTAGATAATGCATAACAGCGCTCAAATTGAATCAAAAATTTTATCTGTGAATATTAAAAATTAATAAATGGCGCACATTTAGAAATCATATATAAGATTAGTTACAACAAAAATTGAAACCAATTTTAAAAACATTATTAGGAATAATTATTACAACAATAATTTATGTGGGGTAGTAGGAAAGTTGGTAGAAATGAATAATTTCATCCCCTAACTAAAGGAAACTATAAATAAAAATGGATGACTCAATAAAATTAGCATTGCTCTCGGTTAGAGTTTATTTTAAAGATTTTTATTTTTTTATTTCAAAGATTTGAAATTCTTGTTAATTGGAGTGTCTTTAAATTCATGATTAAAGTCTACTTTTATTATTCTCTTAATTTTTTGGGATGCCTAACAATGAATCGCATGAAGGTTTTTTTTCAATACGAATTCGATGCCACGTCGAAAAGTATTGCGGGGAAAGGTGATGTTTTAGGAGAGGGGGATGGGGGGGAGAGAATAGCAAATTAGCTGCTTCTTCAATTAATGATTCTGAAATTTTTCTCTCCATGCAGAAAATTACCATGCGAATGGGAACACTTTCTATGGCAACTCTATTGCAAAGTGAGAATAACCATAAAAAATTACTAAAGAAAAGAAACATTTCACGGTTTATCCGCTGGACGTACGAGAGTTTTTTATTTCGCTCCTCTTCAAACATTCTCTTTTTCGAAGAAGAAAGCAATCGCGGCCAACCCCCAGCAGGCCAATCCCAAGCTTAATCTCGTTATCCCGGCAAAGAAGCTGATTCAGTTTTTAAAGCGAAATCAGATTAGAGGCCCAGCAGGGCGGCGGCCTAATTAAAAGAATTCCCACCGACTCACTTCTCGTCTCGCAACGCATTTTTAAACGCGTTGCGCGATAATTTATTTACTCTCGCCGCTTTTTTTTTCCCCTCTCTCTCTCCTACTTTCACAAAAGCAGAAATCAGTGGCGAAACAACAAAGCAAAATCATTTAGAACTTTAGTGCTTCCATTTTTTTTTCCAACAGTGAATAGATCGGTATTTGATGAATAAACAGTAATTAAAACGATGTTTTTAATTCTTAAGCAAAGGCGTTTGTTTTTTGGGTCTTAGCATTCACAAAGAGTTAATTTAACATCGATTTTCAAGTTATTTACTCGCTATTATTTTCGACGAAACAACACAAAGTGTATTTCTGCACCAGATTTATTGTCTAGGACGGGTAGGGCACAACACCAAGTTGGCTTGCAATCCTATTGAAATGATGGGTTTAAATTGCTTTCCTGGCACAGCAGTATTCACAGAATACATGAGAAACAGTAGGGCAACTCTTTAGAGAATGCGCGACTCATTAATCAGTCTTTCAACAATGGTAAAATGGTAGTCAGGATCTGCAGTATATTTTTGTTACCTAGTGCTTTCAAGCAGACATTGCAGCGGGACTTGGGCTGTAGTTGGCGTTCTCGAACTCGGATTACCCATACCAGACATAGTACAGTCTCTTCCATGGCCATACCAATTGTTCTCTGGAAACAAGTCTTGTTAGATAGCTCTGGTGCAGGCGTCTGTGATCAGTCATCCTTCTGCCACTGTGTTAATATGCGAATGAAGAATCTCTGCAAGAACGGTTGGAATTTCCACTGGGCACGAGGAGGAGGTGGAGAAGAGCCTCTTAAGCCAACTCTGAGGAGGAGTTTTACTATGTTAGCTCAATGTGGATTCAATCTCCTTATGATTCCCCCTAAATAACTTTGAATCTGCTGTTTAGTAGTGAATAACTTCGGTAAAAGTACCAGCCATTCGAAAATAAATGAACGATGTTCTATTAAATAAAAATTCGATTCATCAATACTTTCAATAAATTCCACTGCAGAGGAATCTACGGACACTCGAAGTTCATGTGGCCCCAATTTCCTAAATGTTGGCTCTTTAACATAAAGCACACACGCAAAAAAAGTAAAAAATCTAACAATGTATGAAAAAAAAACCATTTTATTAAATTTTATTGTTTCTAAAATTTCAAAAATCTTCAATTGTAACATTTTTTATTTCTTCTCTTCTTTCGAAAGAAAAGTTTCGGAAGGATTTGGACTCTCTTCTACATTGTAATTAATCTATTACAATGTTTTCTATTTACACTTCGTTGGTTCTAACGTTAAATGGATATAAAATGAATAGAGTATTTTAGTCTCAAATTAATATTTTATCCCAAAGGAAAAAAAGAAGACCGTACGCAGTTTCTAAAAAAACAATCTTGAATGACAGGAGACAAATAAAGGTACAACATCTGCAGTTTTTCCAATTTCGAATGAAAACATTAATGCAGAGTTAAAATACTCTCCCTGTGTGTGCTGACAAGGTTTTATTAATTGGTCTTTTTTTAGAATTTTGTTTTTGTATGATGATTTTGCCTGTTTTGATGGATCTATTTATATAAATATTATCTTCTTGAGTAGCTTAGCATTTTTTATAAGAAGTTTCGAAAAGCAAGATAGATATTTAAATAAATAGAGGTGCAAATTAATGCTTTATACACTGAAGTGACAAAAGTCATGGGATACCTCTTAATATCGTGTCGGCCCTCCTTTCGCCCGGCGAAGTGCAGCAACTCGACGTGGCATGGACTCAACAAGTCGTTGGAAGTCTTCTGCAGGAATATTGAGCCACGATGTCTCGATAGACGTCCATAATTGTGAAAGCGTTGATGGTGCAGGATTTTGGGCACGAACAGACCTCTCGATGATGTCCCATAAATGCTCGATGGGATTCATGTCGGGCGATCTAGGCGGCCAGATCATTCGTTGGAATTGTCCAGAATGTTCTTCAAACTAATCGCGAACAGTTGTGGCCCGGTGACATGGCGCATTGTCATCCATAAAAATCCCATCGTTGTTTGGGTACATGAAGTCCATGAATGGCTGCAAGTGATCTCCAAGTAGCTGAACATAAGCATTTCCAGTCAATGTTCGGTCCAGTCGCACCACAAGACCATGTCCACGCCATGAAAAAACAGCCCACACCATTACGGAGCCACCACCAGTTTGAACAGTGTCTTGCTGACAATTTGGGTCCATGGCTTCGTGGGGTCTGCGCCACACTCGAACCCTGCCATCAGCTCTTATCAACTGAAATTGTGACTCATCGGACCAGACCACGGTTTTCCATTCATCTAGGGACCAACCGATATACTCACGTGCCCACGAGAGTCGCTGCAAGTGATGTCGTTCTGTCAGTCAAGGCACTCGAGTCGGTCTTCTGCTGGAATAGCCCAAGAAAGCCAAATTTCTCCGCACAGTTCTAACAGACAAGTCCCTTGTACGTCCCACATTGATTTCTGCGGTTATTTGACGCAGTGTTGCTTGTCTGTTAGAATTTAAGACTCTTTGCAAACGTCGCCGGTCTCGTTCGTTAAGTGCAAGCGGTCGACCACTGCGCTGTCCATGGTGGGATGTTATGCCTGAAATTTCATACTCTCGGCACACTCTTGACACAGTGGATCTGGGAATGTTGAATTCCCTAACGATTTCCGAAATGGCATGACCCATGCGTCTAGCTCCAACTAACATTCCGCGTTCAAAGTCTGTTAATTCCCGTCGTGCGGTCATCATCACGTCAAAACCTCTTCACATGAATAACTTGAACAGAAATGAAAGCTCTGCGAAAGCACTGCGCATTTATACCTGTTCTACGCGATGCTACTGCCATCTGAAAATTTGCATATTGCTATCCCATGACTTTTGTCACTTCAGTGTATATCATAAAAAAAACATGAAAATATGCATTAAAAAAACTCGTTAGAATTTTCATTCAAATAACATAGTCTTGGATAGCACCAGACGTAATGCCTGTGGATAGTTATAAAACCAAATATATCTAATAAGCCTAGTTTGTCGCACTACAATTCAGCAAATATTAGGATTTTATATTAGGATTTAGGATATAGTAATATTTAGGATTTCTTGAAAGAAAAATTATTTTATTAGGTATTTTTGAAACATCTGCCCTTCTTTCGAAATCACAATTTTTGTTTCCTTTCATATATCATAAAAGGACGTGAAAAACATGAAAATGGACATTAAAAACACTTTCTTTTTGGATATTAGACTAACTTACTTCAATCTGAAAGTCAAAAGATTTTTTTTTTTTCTTTCTTATGATGCAATCTATGAAGAAACTTCGTGGTCTGAATTTTTCTTGATGCTCATCTGAAACCTTAGATGCATCTACAGTTGCAAATGTTGACTTCCAAAAGAGAACAACATGTCACGCTAGAGGGGCAAACCCATCCACAAAAAGTCACACCACAATGACAGTCTTGCTCAACCCCCTATCTCGATCTCAGAAACATACCACCGCGACATGGCTGCTGATGAGTATCTATTGACTCCGTGTGACAGCGTTATCTTGTAAACTGTCGGATGGGTGTGGGACAACAACGAGTCCTTCTTGGTGATGCCATGAGGCCACATGTTGGTCGCGCTACTCTAGGAAATCACTTCTGACAGCCACCAGACATCAAAGCGGTAGCCAAGAACGTGTGGCATGGCACGAAGACGCCAAGTTTTCAGTGCGCCAAATGCCTGCGGTTTTACGCAATTCGCACTCGTTTCCGTATTTTTTTTTCAATTCCTCTAATTAGCTCACAGTCTCCCGATATATATCTTGTTAAAATTTTCAATCGTTTATAAAATACTTTTTATTTATCCACTCAAGTTCAAACGCATTTTTTTTTTTTAACTTATAGTGGATGACACTGGATATGCAATTTTCTCAAATATTAATTCATTCATTAAATTTAATTAATTAATTTTAGTTTTTTTTTTAGATTTAAGTTGCATATATCTACCAATAGAGGGCGCCAGATAAACTTAAAAAAATGAAGGAAAATTATTTATAAAGGACTTTCTGAAAAAAAAGTAGGAATTGACTTAATTTTTTTATATATATATATTTTTTTATCTATATTACTTGTTTTCTTGTAACCTGCAAGCACTTTTTGGTTCAGAATATAAATACAATATGGAGAAACTGCATGTTCAATTGTTATTTATTGCTGGTTTGTTTGTTGTACACTTTTTATTTCATTTATTTATTTTCTCGGATTTAATACATTCATTTATTAATTTTTGTGTTTCGGAGTCGGAGGCACCTACGTAAAAATTAAATTCGAAAACCAACAATCAAAATTGAAACTGAAGATCACGCGAACGAGAGATGGAATCGGTAAATCTATAGGCCGGACTGACCTTCTACTGAATTAGAGAAAGTGGAGAGAAGCGGAAGAAAGAGAATCTTTCCAGATTTAATACTCAGGGAGTGTTCGCTACAACACAGAAAACATTTTCTCTTTTCGTTATATTGGGTGATCAGCTGTAACTTTATGGTAGACAAATAAATGCGATTCAATTTAAGTAAATTGTCGTGAAAGGAAATCAAAAAAATTTTTTTTACCAGTTTTGAATGAAGTTAAAAATTTAAACTTAAATTACTTTTAAATTAAATTAATTATTTTATTTAATTTTTAAAATTTTATTTAAATGTTATATATTTTTAACTCCCTTAAAGTACCTTAATTTTTTTTGTTAATTACATGTGATTCATTATTGTCGCATTCCTCTTGGGTTCGAGTCTCACCGAAGTGAGTTATGCTCTGTAACCGAGAGAATTGGATTCGATGTTCATTGCTTATGTCACGAATGCGAACCATAAATCTTTCGACGGGAAAGTCCTTCCATTCGTCTTGAAGAGAAGGGAGGGAATAACACAAATATACTCCAGAGGCTGTTTGTTCCGAAATGAGGTGGCAAAATGTAAGTGTAGTGTACGTGACTCCTTGCGATACATCCTAACTAAATTTGAAACTGCTATACTTATATCTGCTATCTAAAAGGTAAATAAATGAGGGTTATAGTAGGAACAACATATTGTTTGTTCAGATAATTAATATATTTTTATTTATTTGAATTTTATTTCGTTATTTTCAGATTTTGAATTTTTTTTCTCATTTTTTTTAGAATATGTCATATGAAATTTTGAATATGAATATCCACCGAATTTTCATACATAATGATAGAAAAATTCCAGTCAAACATGGAATAATAGAGAGTTTTTGCATAACGTTTTTTTATCGTCCGATATTTTTTTCTTCCTAGCTCGCACGCTCATAGGAAACATTGCACCTATTGCGCATGCTTATCTGTAATACTGCACTACTGAGTTATTCCTATGAGCATGCACGCTAAGAAGAAAAATATCGGACGATATAAAAACGTTATGCAAGAACTCTCTAATATGCGAAAATAATACTAAATTTCCTTTATTGTTCAATATCGTACATTCGCTAAACTATGCCTGAAACTTGTTGAAAAATTAGTTTATCAATTGCTTTTATTCTATAGGTAATTTAGTACTTCAATTTACGCAGCAATTGCATACAATTCTAAAGATGCCCTGAACTTCGAAAAAAGCCTTACTTAAGTTGAGAGAAAAAAAATTTTGTGTAAGTGTGTTCGGTGGGGGAAAAAAATCCCTCTTTAAAACAATACGTATTTTTTTTTCTTATTTCTGAATCAATATATTTTGAATTATAAAAGTTCTCAACCCATAATTTGGGGAAAATAAATGTCGTGTTATTTTTATCCGTCCAACAACAGGTTGATAATAATGATTCAGTTTTCTCTCCAAAATTTCGTAATTGAATTGCAATTTCAAAACATACATTAAAGTATTGTATGTTGTAGAATATATAATATTCTAGAATATTGTATATTCTAGAATTTAATATGAATAAGTTAAAAATAAGATTTGCAAAGGGTTAATTTTTTTTTTAGAATATATGTTGTGTTGAAAGTTATTCAATGGGAAAACCAAAATGATTTCAACAATAATTATTGATTTAGACGGAACACATTAAATTATCCGTATCATTTTCAGATATTAAATTTAAAAATAATATTTGGGAATAAAATAATATACGGGATTATTGGATCTATTATCTTAGAGGTGAATAACCGAGAGTCACAGTAGGAACAACATATTCCTTGTTCAGATTAATAATATATTTTTATTTATTTCCTTATTCTCAGATTAAATTCTGATAAGAGAAAAGCTGACTTTTTTGCCTGTGTTATTGAAAAAACATTTATAAAAATTTTAAATCTAAGCGCATTCGTAGAACATAAAGTGAAGGCTCCAGATATAAAGATGTGAATTTTTTTTTTTTTTTTTAAACGAAGTACTTTTTCTGCAAGGATTCCAGCAGCCAATCAATTCAACTCCAGTGATTCTTCCGATCACCTAATTGCATTAAAATAAGACGAGTGCCTACATTAAACAACCATCTCGTCCGATTTCTGGCTTAGAATGTGTGCTGCATCTGTGCGTGGGCGTTTACCGAATCGGTTTCAATGCTGCCAGAATCGATGGCACGTGCACAAACGATTTTACACATCGCTCTCGAACGTAATTACCTGCGAATTCAAAAGTGAAGCCATCGCCTTCTTCCAATCCATGTCCTTAAACAATAAGGAGCCAGCATCGATTTGAGAACCAATTCTTCGGCATGTTTCTCACCGATCACGTGCATCACACCACCCCCCACTTTTATACTTCGCAGATGTTATTCCCATTCACAGTAGGAAATCGATACAAAATAACTATCTTCCATCTCTGGCTTCCTCTCTGTTCTTTCTCACAACCCATGACCGATTCTCTGTCTTATTTTTTTCTTTCTTCCGCCTTTCTCATCCTCTGGTTTTTGCTCCCATCTCTTGGCTAATGTTGTTCTTTCTTTCTCGCTCTCTCTCTCTCTTGCCTAGGGATGAAGAGATTGCACAGGCAGATGGATGGATGGCAGGAGTCTCGGACGCAACAGCAACTATGAACACAACATGAGTGCTGTGTGTAAAGATTTAGTGAGGGACTAATGGATATCCAACAGTTTTCATACATTTACGAAGCAAACAATACGAAAAATTTGCCTTTAGATTTTATTTTTTCAATTCCTTCTGTTAGCTCACACTCTCCCTATATATATATCTTGTGCAAATTTTCAATCGTTCATGAAATACTTTTTATTCATCCACTCGAGTTCAGATACATTTTTTTTTTAATTTGTGGCGGATGACACTGGATGTTAATACAGTTTTTTCAAATATTAATTCATTCATTAAATTTAATTCATTAATTTTAGTCTTTTTTAGATTTAAGTTGCATATATCTACCAATAGATGGCGCCAGATAAACATAAAAAAATGAATGAAAATTATTTATAAAGGACTTTCTGCAATATATTGAAAAAAAAAGTAGGAATTGACTTTAAAATTTTTTTTTTATAGATTACTTGTTATGTATATAAAAGGAACTTGTTATATCTTTTGTTAAACCGTTTTAGGAAATTTTTCAAGATTGCAAAAGACACTTTCTGTATTCTCTAGAATGGCTCAGTAACAGGAAATGTAACATTCGAAGACAATTTAACACTTATTTGATGTTTTAGAACATCCTTTCTCACATCCAAACTCACTTTCTGAAAGGGATTTTCAATGGACGTTCAGCCGAGGAGAGCAGTGCGTAATGTTTTATGCTCAAGAGTAATTGGGTGCTTATAACATTATAGTGCGAAGTGAATTTTTGTATAGAAAAACAAACTAAATAACAACTACAGTGCGAAAAAAACCGTGTAAGGTTATTGATTATCACTTTTACCAACGTTGACAAGGCATTATTTAAACAACATTACTAATTTATGTGTATATATATATACACACAGTCTGTCTATCTATCCATCTATCTTTATATATATATATATATGGTTATTTGATTATATTATTTGGTTATATATACACTGAAGTGACAAAAGTCATGGGATAACTCTTAATATCGTGTCGGCCCTCCTTTCGCCCGGCGAAGTGCAGCAACTCGACGTGGCATGGACTCAACAAGTCGTTGGAAGTCTTCTGCAGGAATATTGAGCCATGATGTCTCGATAGACGTCCATAATTGTGAAAGCGTTGATGGTGCAGGATTTTGGGCACGAACAGACCTCTCGATGATGTCCCATAAATGCTCGATGGGATTCATGTCGGGCGATCTAGGTGGCCAGATCATTCGTTGGAATTGTCCAGAATGTTCTTCAAACCAATCGCGAACAGTTGTGGCCCGGTGACATGGCGCATTGTCATCCATAAAAATCCCATCGTTGTTTGGGTACATGAAGTCCATGAATGGCTGCAAGTGATCTCCAAGTAGCTGAACATAAGCATTTCCAGTCAATGTTCGGTCCAGTCGCACCAGAGGACCAAGTCGATGCCATGAAAAAACAGCCTACACCATTACGGAGCCACCACCAGCTTGAACAGTGCCTTGCTGACAGTTTGGGTCCATGGCTTCGTGGGGTCTGCGCCACACTCGAACCCTACCATCAGCTCTTACCAACTGAAATCGTGACCCATCGGACCAGGCCACGGTTTTCCATTCATCTAGGGACCAACCGATATGCTCACGTGCCCACGAGAGTCGCTGCAAGCTGTGTCGTTCTGTCAGTAAAGGCACTCGAGTCGGTCTTCTGCTGGAATAGCCCAAGAAAGCCAAATTTCTCCGCACAGTTCTAGCAGACAAGTCCCTTGTACGTCCCACATTGATTTCTGCGGTTATTTGACGCAGTGTTGCTTGTCTGTTAGAATTTACGACTCTTTGCAGACGTCGCCGGTCTCGTTCGTTAAGTGCAAGCGGTCGACCACTGCGCTGTCCATGGTGGGATGTTATGCCTGAAATTTCATACTCTCGGCACACTCTTGACACAGTGGATCTGGGAATGTTGAATTCCCTAACGATTTCCGAAATGGCATGACCCATGCGTCTAGCTCCAACTAACATTCCGCGTTCAAAGTCTGTTAATTCCCGTCGTGCGGTCATCATCACGTCAAAACCTCTTCACATGAATAACTTGAACAGAAATGAAAGCTCTGCGAAAGCACTGCGCATTTATACCTGTTCTACGCGATGCTACTGCCATCTGAAAATTTGCATATTGCTATCCCATGACTTTTGTCACTTCAGTGTATATATATATAGAGAGAGAGAGAGTAGAACCTCCTGTAAGTCGAACTTCAATGGAGACGCCAAATAATTCGAGCTATACAGTTTTCGACTTATGGACGACGACTTAGCTGTCTTTATAAGAATTATACATGGAAAAGATATATGGCTTGAATTCCTCGAGAGAAATTTTGGTTTAATGTTTGATTGAAATTTTTAATGAAATCAATCAAGTTACTTTTAAAGCAGATGTGTATAAATGAAATTCAAACAATATTTGAGAAATTCAAATAATACGATTTTTTTATAGGACTTTTGAAATTCTAATTTGTATCAATGTTGCAATTCAAGTATTATTTAAGATATTTTTTTACTACTATTTTGATTTAAAACTTCTTAACTAAATTGTTAAAGTTATCGACTGATGCGTTCCATGTGTGAAGAAATGTTACAAACTGTTAAGACTGTTTCAAAGCACACTTCCTCCGATCTTCAACAGCAACGCCCAAAGTTTGTTTAATCTTTTTCCCACATAATCCCAATTCTAATACGCTGAATAAACCCCAAACCTGTCTCTATTTGACCTGTCACTTTTGACGTCCACCCCCCTAAAGCATCATTATCTTCTCCATAAGGATAAATAAAAAAAGAGGCCAACATTGGCCAAAATTAACTGTCGCTCCGCAAAAATTTATAAAGATCTATCAAACGCTTCCCTACATCGCTGACAAGGAGGTTATGAGACCCCGTCGACTCCAAACCACCCCAACCATTTGCAGCGAGTACATTGTTGAGACTCTTCTCATCCCCCCCCTTCAGCTTTTGCAAGGGGGAGAGGGGGGAGGAGGAGGAGGAGGTGGTGTTTATTTTCTGCCTGACCCCACCCCGCGTCTTCGGGGGGGGTGGAGGAGAGAGAACTAAAGTGAAGAGATCGATTTTGATTTTCACTATCCACGCTTTCCTCTGCGTAACAGCTGGTACTGATGGCATCAAGACGAGGGGGCAGAGGGGTTGGGCCCACAAAGGTCATAAGATCTTGGGGCCACCCTCCCTGTTAATTCTTATGCCCCCCCTTTCTCTCCGAAGGCTCTCCCACCCCACCTAACTCTCTTGCGTGAGAACATGCACAATTCCCTCCTTGTATATAGGCTACGGAAATGTGTTTTCGGAGTTGTGCATCTCCCACGTTTCAAGTTAACGAAGCTTTCCAATACCTTTCTTTTTTTTTTCAATTCCGTCTATTAGTTCACACTCTCCCTATATATATCTTGTTCACATTTTCAATCGTTCATAAAATACTTTTTTATTCATCCGCTCGAGTTCAAATACATTTTTTTTTTTGAACTTCTAGTGGAGGACACTTGATGTTAATATAGTTTTTTCAAATATTAATTCATTCATTAAATTTAATTCATTAATTTTAGTTTTTTTCAGATTTAAGTTGCATGTATCTACCAATAGAGGGCGCCAGATAATAGCAATGTAGTGATAATGCAATATAGTGAAAAAAAAGTAGGAATTGACTTAAATTTTTTTTTTTTTATACTACTTGGGCAACGGGCGTACCTGTTACGGAGTTCCTATGTGGTTTTTAGAACCACGATACCTCCACATCTTAAAATAGTTAAAGAATTAGCATAAAATGTAGTTACTTCAATTAAAGCATGTTAATAAAATAAAAAAGAACAAATAGAATTTAGGAAAAACACCTCTTGCTTGAGAACAATCAAAGCAAGAGATCGGAAAAATTTATACTACTTGTTTTTTTTTAAACTTGTTTTTCGTTGAGACCCTCCCTGCAAAATGCGTGACGAAGTATGGACAAGACTACGTTCGCGGATACTTGTTTTTTGATAATTAGAATGCATTCTTTATTATATAGAATTCTATTTATTATATTTAGTATTACGATTTTTGCATTTATTGTTTTATTAGTCTTCTCCAATATATTGGATTGCATGAAAAACATAAACTTAAAAAAGTAATAATAATAATATACTCGTACATTCCTTACCAGCTCTAAATCGAAGGAATATTGGTTCTTCAGTGCTTTTGGAATACGTCGCTAAATATGTTTTGACTTGGCGTCAATCGTCTAGAGGAGGGAAAAAATATGGATTATATTACCTGAGGATATGTATACAGCTGCCTTCAAGATATTATTATTAATGCTGTTTATTTTTGGCTGAACTACCGAAAACATTGTTACGACCTTGTTTTGTCCAAAAAATAAGAATTTGATCAATTTTGTTCATAAGCAAGTAAAATAGAATAAGTTAATTAACTATGAAGTAAAGAGAAAACAAATTTAAATAAAAAACAGAGGGGTTTTTTTCCCACTAAATTGAATATATCTGCATCGAAAATAGGATGATTTAGTTTAGCTTTACAATTTCTATATACGTAGGTTAATTTTTTTTAAATTCACATTTAATAGAAGCTGACTGGCTTTATGCGGGCGAAACGAGTGTAAGTCCACCTTGTGTGCAACAAAACACCTTGCTAATATTTAGGATTTTTGAAAGAAAAAAATTTTTATTATTCATTTTCGTACCATCTGCCTTTTCTACGAAATCATAGCTGTTTTTTTTTTCTTTTTTTTCCGGTGATTTCCCAGCATTCCACGGTTTGAAGTGAATGGCTTCCAACTTTTTTTTCAGTGTGTCTTCTTGCGCGAGGCAATGGCTGAGCAATCCGGCGGGGCTCTTAATTTGGGAGTGGGTGGTCAGGGAAACCAGTGGGGCATTTCGAAGATGTCTTTTTAATCGGCCCTAGGGGGCGTTCCCTAAGTGTATCGTTATCTCTGCGCAGACGATTCTTTGTTTTCAGGCGGCTGCGTTTTGCGTCGATTTTTAAAACTCTGGTTTTTTTTTGTCTATTCTCTTCGAAGCTTTTCTGAATCACATTTCTGCAATTATCATGAAGTCTTTCTAAAATGTCATCCTTTTTTTCTCAGTGCTATTCTAGATCGGTTCACATTCGACAATAAAAAGTGAGCATTACTTTTTTAAATTAAAAAAAAAACGACTTGCACAGAAGACTACATGGCCATACCTAAGTACCAAACTTGTCATGAGAAAATTAAAGCGAATGCTATAAATCGGAGATCGTTAGTGTTTTAGAGTTATTGTAAATGAAGAATTTTGTTTAAAATCTACAGACTAAATCTTATCGTGCCCTTGCTGTAGAAAGTGAAGAATAATGAGGCATCTTTTGGGAATAAAGGGAAATCATTAACCAGTTTTTGGATTTAAATTTCATGGCAAAAATGCGGAGTTTAATGCATCCATCCTAAAAACATAGATAAAAATGATATTCAGTAGATTGTTAAGAGTTAAAAAATACAACAATAAATAACACAACGATAAAAAATATATCATTCTTTATTTCAATCGTTGTTTTAGGTGTAAACGTTTGAATATGAAAAAGTTAATGTAGTGGAAATGAAATGGCATGATAAGTTTCTCGCATGCATTTCTCTAAAATCGTTACTAGGTATTTTATATTGAGATCTGGATTACCTTCAGCAACGACTTCAAACGATTAGCACTATCGAGTAATACACATTAATCTTGCTGTTCATCTTTGGTTATAGTAATGTATTCCATGTTAAACAAATATCCTTCTGTCAAATTATATTCTGTAAGTGATTTCTGAAGAATTCTTTTTTTGAGTGTTGCAAGGAACTAGAAACACATAAAACAAATCGTTTCACGCTCAACATTACAGATATTCATCGAAATAGTGGTTATAGTACAATCTATCGAAATTTTTTCAACAATTCTTCATTTGCAATAATTCTCCTAAAAATCAAAATCATAAAATGACTTCTAAAGTGGAAGACTTTAACTGTGAATGGCTTCCCCTTTGGTAGTTCTATTCCAGAAAACCTTTAGTTTCCTTTTAACACATCAGAAACGAGAGCACTTAGTTCGTAACATTCACCTGTCTTAACCTTCTCAAATAAATCCTTATTAAACACAGTCTGCCTGCTCAACATAAGAATTAAATTTTTTTCCTTCTCTCTTCACCTTTAAAGACTCTATCATCTGAAGGACTGCAAAGAAAGTCATTCGGCTTTATTGGAGAAAGTATTTAGAAATATTTTTCACTTGTTTTGGAAGACATTTCGCGTGCGCGCCCTTTTTTTCCATGAAGAAAAAGAAAATCACGTTTAATGACTTCAAAGAATCTTTTCATTCCGCAATTATGAAATAATTATTTTATCAAAGAATAATTTTACATTTCGGTCAGCAGAACTTTGCATTGATTCTTAAAGTTGACTGCATAAAAATACATGATGAAAGACAAGTGAATTGATATTTTGTAAAAGCGAACATTGCACTCATAGAATTAAAAGAAGAAAAAAATATGGAAGAATTATATACCGTACATGTCCGAATATAAGCCATCGATCTACGTATAAGCCGAGAGTATGTTTTTAATACGCTTTTATTAGTTCCACCTGTATGTTTGTTTGTTTGTAACTGACTCTTTGGGCTCGATTTTGCCCTACTTTAAGCGATCAGATTTAATTTAAACGTTGTAGACTTATCAAGGACCGACGACACTAAAATATTTTGATAAGTTTATTATCTCATCATGATTTGGATCGCCAGGATAAGTGATTTTATTTTAACTTAGGAAGAGCAATTTAACTCATGTAGAATGAAAGTACCTAAGACATTCAAACCTACGTGGGACAGTGGCACAACGGATCAGTAGATTCCCTGTTCGAATCCTGGTTGGCTCGACCTATTCGCATTTAGCCTTTGTTTTACTCACAATTAAATTATTGTAAGAACTATAGTTCCAGTCCTCCGTACCGGGACCTCATTTAAATATTATAGTTTAAAAACATTAAAAAACACGCTTTTAGAGTTAATCAAAGTAAAAAGTAAAAAATAATTGTTAACATAAGAATAAAATTAGTGACGAGAAAATGAATGTCACTGTTCTTAAAAGCGTGGGGTGCTTTGTATGACATTTTTAAACTAATTCTGCATTTCGGAATGAAACTAGTGAAAAATTATAACGATTGATATCGAGCACCCCACGCTTTTAGAACAGTGACATTCATTTTATAGTCAGTCATTTTATTCTCATGTTCACAATTATCTTTTACTTTTTAGTTAGATTTACTCTAAAAGCGTGTTTTTTAGTTTTTTTAAACTATAATTTATTTCTTCAAACAATTTCCCTAAAAGTCTAAATCCGTTTATAAGCCGAAAGGGGGAAGAAAACCACACACAAAAAACCCTAGGGCTGTAGACAAATTTGAAAAGAAGACAACTCATTTTCATAAGACGATCAACTCATTTCATTTACAATAAATTTGTTTTTCGTATACTTATGAAATAAAAACTCTCTATATTTAGCGATACTTGGCGATGTATCGCTTGCACCCGACTAACGGAAGATTATTTACTTCTTTTGCGAGATGATAGGATCCATTTATACGCTGAACTTTGTCATTAAGTTTTAAACAAAATTCTGAAAATTCTCGGCTTATGTACAAAAATATACGGTATACAATGTATAAAAAAATTAACCACAACACAGATAAGTTGGAAGCATTACTAAAAAAAAAAAAAAAAAAAAAAAGCTCTTTAAGAATTAAGCTATCAAAATACAAAGTGCGAACATAATCTGGAATTAAAAAAAGAGAAAAAATTATAAATTCTCTGTTAACTTAAGCCAATGTTTGAAGATAAGATTGACATAGAAGACGGAATAATTCAGAATTGTACTGTCGAAGGTCAAAGGAATTTGACCTTTCTCGACCATCCACCCCTCTCCCTCCGAAGTAAGCGAGCCTTATCATCGTAAAAACATCAGAATGCAAATTAAAACATTCCATTTGGGGGGATATACGATATTCATCACGAATGCTGAGATAAAAATAGTCACATTCATATAAAGTATGCTCAACGAAAAACAACGCTTTCGTCTTCAAAAGTCACATTGCGGACATTAAAACAACTTGCAATGAGTGACGAAGAAAGATAAGCGGAAGACATGATCTATAAAAAAAAAAAAAAAAAAAAAAAAATACAGACATAAAACTGTTGGAAGATAAAAAAAAATAATCTGAAAAGAGTTATCTTCACAAAATAAATATACATTTATCTGAATGCATTTTAAAAAAAATAC
This sequence comes from Caerostris darwini, assembly GCA_021605075.1. Lineage (NCBI taxonomy): Eukaryota > Metazoa > Arthropoda > Arachnida > Araneae > Araneidae > Caerostris > Caerostris darwini. The sequence continues at coordinate 498,531 of BPLQ01007064.1, forward strand.
TTCTGGATAATATGTCATCATCTTACTCTTCTGTCTGTTAAACTAATTAAAATACATTTCAAAATTCCCTATAGGCAGAATGCACGTTTGTTGCCGAAATTATATTTTTCGCTCACATGGCTTAAAAAAAAAAAAATGGGCATTCATTACTTAATATAAAGACAATGGGAACAAAATAAATTACATTCTAATCCAAACAGATAAAGTTTCTTATGGAAAGTATAATTAGTACATCAATCAAATGTTGTAAACCAGAAAAAGAAAAATTAAAAAAAAAAAAAAAAAAAAAGAAACGCCAGCATAATGAGCAGTATTCGTTTCAATTCAGTTTAAAAACCTAGAATCGTTCATTTCATTTTCAAAGAATTGGAAGTAACAAGCATTTTTTATAGATAAAATGCATTAAGTAATGTTTGTATACCTTATTATAGCTTCTTCTAATATGAAGTTATTATGTTATGTTCGATTTTATGTTTTGGAATGAGTGAGTTTCAAAACAGCAAATAAATGTATAAAAAAAAAAAAAATTCTTGTAAATAAGGGAAGTTTAAAATTATTAAAATCAAACAGCTGCAAAAAAAGTAAGTAAGGAGAAAATCAAAATTGCTTAAAGAGTATTTTATACAGGTCCCTAATTGTACCGAATTTAAACTTAAATTCTTTAATTTTTAATTTTTACATTTTTTCATTTTGTATTTTACTTTTATTTATTTTTAGTATTTTTAACTTTTTTTGAGTACCATCTATCTAATTTTAGAAACATTATCTTGTAATTTTTATTTACTAACCTAGTGCAGCCAACTCTAATTGTAATTGTATCTATGAATTAAGAGAGGGATGGGCTAACTCCGGCCCGCCGGAAGGCTTTATCCGGCCCGCGGATAGAATTTTAATTTGCCGGTCCGAGGTTTATATATTATATATCCATCCCCTTTTCTACTTTGATTAAATATTATTTTTTTTCTTGCTTTTTTTCAAAGGACTGGTGACCTTTTAACTTTCTCTATTTTTGTTCTACAAAACATAAATCGACGAAAATAGCAAGCACAGACAGCTGTCAATCGGTAAAGTGTTAAGTTAATCAATCGGTAAAGTGTTAGTTATTAAAATTAAGGTGTTAATTATTACAGGTTCCTAATTGTACCGAATTTAAACTTAAATTCTTTTATTTTTTCATTTTGTATTTTACTTTTATTTATTTTTAGTATTTTTAACTCTTTTTGAGTGCCATATATCTCATTTTGAAACATTATCTTGTAATTATATTTACTAACCTAATGCAGCCAACTCTAATTGTAAATATATCTATGAATTAAGATGAGGAGGTTAAGGGGTATATCCCCATTGGCACTCCGTAATCGGTACGCCAGTTGCCAGTATTTTATGCACACTCACCGTAGCACAACATTCTAATGAAGAATGCACGAAGATTCTAACGAACAAGCGTAACACATCAAAAAATATAGATGATCCACACGATTCAATTTCCAAAGTATGTCCGCGACGAACAACCCATTCATCAGTTTACTAATGCAAGGGGCGCTGAAAGCAACGGAATCCGGAAGAGGTTCTTTTGCGGGAAAAAGAAAACGAAGAAAAGGAATGGAAGAGATCCTTCTGACGCGGGGATTCTTTTTTCTCTCTTTGAATCGGCGGGGAAGGACAGGAGTGATGCGACACCCATTAAAAGGTCAACGCGAAATTATAGGCATTCCGTGTGGCTGATCCATTATCCGATTCGATTTCATCGGCACCGATACACGCTATTGTTTCGCCCTAACGAAGGACGGTGTCACATTTCAACACCTTCACCGGGTAGCGAAGGAAGGGACACATTCGCAGCAGGTTTTTTGGGGAAGACATCTTTCGAAGATTTTTGAGGCTTTGCTTTCCGATGACAAATATAAAAAAGATATCTTTAAAATAATTTAAAAAAATTTTTTTGATGTTGTCACGGATTTTGTTTTTTCATCGTTTTCCATTTAGCACTATTTCACTGTGAGAAACAGAAGAAATTTATTTTTTTTCGAGAAGAAATAACTTCTTCAATGGCACGGGGCCTGAATGGTCGAGTGGCTAGCATTCTGGCGCTCGGTACCACAGGGTTCGAGTCCCGGCGGTGCCATCGATGTTTGTAGTGGTTCGGAATCCACTTTAAACTGTAGGTCACGGTCTGTTTGGCCTAACGTGTGCACAAGATGACCGTAGAGCGACAAACCAAACCAAATCTTCAATGGTACATTTTTTTTACGCTAGCGTTTTTCATTTCCTGTGCTTTGTAAACTGAAGACTGTGGTGCCGAGGGCCAACTGGCCATCAGGCAGCTTGCAGTACAGAGGAATAATGAACTTATATTCCATTATGGTATAGACTGCACATATTTAGAAATTAGTTTTAGACATGTATTTTAGGTCATATGAGATGAAAATTTGGCGATTTTTTCCAACACTCTTTATTGTTGGCGATTACTACTGTATGCTGACGCGAAGGGAGAAAAAGGTCTGCTATCCTACAACGATTTTCAAAAGAAAGGGTTCATTTTTTCAGCTGTCAATAAATGTAAATTTAATTTTTTTAATACTTATTATTTATATTCAATTTATATAGTTTTTCTAAAAATGAGTCAGAAATAAAATATTACTTATATTTTTTAATATTCGAACGTTTTGTGATGTTTTATTATATTTCATACAAAACGATCAGATTTATAAACAAAATAACATTTCTGCCATCTATTTATCTTTATAAAGCAGATTGTTCCATAAATGCATGGATTGAGAAAAAAGAATTTCCCGGATTGGTGAGAAGGGCTTCGTAACCTGTTTGTGTTTTCTAAATAAATGCGCATGCAAGAAAAAGAAGCCAAGTGGCGATGCATTCACCACTTTAGTACGGAAAGGGCGGGACATGCTTTTTACAGCTTTGTTCCAGCTTGTTGACTTTTATGTGATAAATCCAAATAAGAAAGTATACCCTGAAAAATTATAATAAAAAAATTCACAGAATAAGATACACTTACTAATTGTAGGAAAGCAGATTCCACTGACTTCATTCTTATCGGCTGCGTTTTTTTTTTTTTTTTTTTTTTTTTTGTACTATACGGTAGAGATCATTCCCTTTTTGTCCGTGCGGAATTATACTGCGCGTTTCAAGTTGTTTCCAGCAAAGTCATGAAGGGTATTTCATTGCTGACTTAACAGATGAAGATGTTGGAATACTATGCGGTAATCACTTGTAATGATGAAAGTGGAGGTTTTGAAAAAAATAAAATTTCAAATTGCGCTACAGCTTGAATCATCATTTAAAATTACTCATTTTGAAAAGGAGTAATCTTAAAATCATGATTCAAGCTGTGAAGATCAATGATGATCAACGATGATGAAAGATGAATGATTGATCAATGATGATCAATGATGAATGATTTGATCATCATTGATCAATGATCAATGATGATCAATCCTCATAAATTTTTTTGCACAGGAGGATTGATTGGGAATAAAACTCCTGTACGTTAAAGCGTTACAGACTACACTAAGTGTGCATATGAGTCGATAATAAAATCTGAGGAATGCAGACATAAAATTGCCAAATGTATCGCACAAAAGCAGAAATCGACTTTGGGTAAAAAAGCTTTTTATAGATCGTACTGTAGGATCGATACACTTCTGCTCGTGCTAAATTAATAGTTGTCATGCTCTCTTTGAATCTTATCTAGACACTTCGAAGAAGATCTATCGTAAAATACCAATGCACAATTTTTCATTCACTAGGTTATTATTGAATACTTTCTATTTGTATTGTGCTGATACTGTGCTTTTTTAATAAATAAAAGAACTTCGCACACTCAGCAAGTTAAATCAAACTACTTAAACAATAAACAGCTATGAGAATTTGCATCAATTTCAACAATTATTTCATAATTAAAAAGGATTTTCATGAGATTGGCTTGAGTTTATTGAGAGGCCATTCGCAACTTAACTGCAGCAATCCGTGCTGATTCTTGTGGTTGCTACACAGCCCCAATGTACACTCAAGAACCAAAACATTATGATCACCCCTATATTTTGCAATGAACTCTCCTGGATGACGTGGAAGGCACGTGATCAGGTGGAAGTGGTATTTAACTGGTATTAAGTGGTGGTATTAATCCATACCAAGGCGGGTTGAAGCTGTGTTGCGCGCCAAAGGTGGGCCAACTCGTTGTTGACAGGTGGTCATAATGTTTTGGCTCTTGAGTGTATCTAAATAGTCACCGCTAAAATAATTTTAATAACTGATAAAGTTTAGCAAACTTTTCTATGCTTGTTTGCTACATTTTTTTTCAATTGATAAGAGATTATAAATTGTTTAAAGAGATTTGCTGAAATACACTGAAGTGACAAAAGTCATGGCATACCTCTTAATATCGTGTCGGCCCTCCTTTCGCCCGGCGAAGTGCAGCAACTCGACGTGGCATGGACTCAACAAGTCGTTGGAAGTCTTCTGAAGGAATATTGAGCCATGCTGTCTCGATAGACGTCCATAATTGTGAAAGCGTTGATGGTGCAGTATTTTGGGCACGAACAGACCTCTCGATGATTTCCCATAAATGCTCGATGGGATTCATGTCGGGCGATCTAGGTGGCCAGATCATTCGTTGGAATTGTCCAGAATGTTCTTCAAACCAATCGCGAACAGTTGTGGCCCGGTGACATGGCGCATTGTCATCCATAAAAATCCCATCGTTGTTTGGGTACATGAAGTCCATGAATGGCTGCAAGTGATCTCCAAGTAGCTGAACATAAGCATTTCCAGTCAATGTTCGGTCCAGTCGCACCACAGGACCATGTCCACGCCATGAAAAAACAGCCCACACCATTACGGAGCCACCACCAGTTTGAACAGTGTCTTGCTGACAATTTGGGTCCATGGCTTCGTGGGGTCTGCGCCGCACTCGAACCCTGCCATCAGCTCTTATCAACTGAAATTGTGACTCATCGGACCAGGCCACGGTTTTCCATTCATCTAGGGACCAACCGATATGCTCACGTGCCCACGAGAGTCGCTGCAAGTGATGTCGTTCTGTCAGTCAAGGCACTCGAGTCGGTCTTCTGCTGGAATAGCCCAAGAAAGCCAAATTTCTCCGCACAGTTCTAACAGACAAGTCCCTTGTACGTCCCACATTGATTTCTGCGGTTATTTGACGCAGTGTTGCTTGTCTGTTAGAATTTACGACTCTTTGCAGACGTCGCCGGTCTCGTTCGTTAAGTGCAAGCGGTCGACCACTGCGCTGTCCATGGTGGGATGTTATGCCTGGAATTTCATACTCTCGGCACACTCTTGACACCGTGGATCTGGGAATGTTGAATTCCCTAACGATTTCCGAAATGGCATGACCCATGCGTCTAGCTCCAACTAACATTCCGCGTTCAAAGTCTGTTAATTCCCGTCGTGCGGTCATCATCACGTCAAAACCTCTTCACACGAATAACTTGAACAGAAATGAAAGCACTGCGCATTTATACCTGTTCTACGCGATGCTACTGGCATCTGAAAATTTGCATATCGCTATCCCGTGACTTTTGTCACTTCAGTGTAAGTTGGAATTCAATCGTGTGTGTTATAAAAAAATGAAGCAAACATTTTATTAAAATAAGATAAAAGACAGAAAAATAGTGAGCAAAATGAGTGGTATTCTAAAATGAATGAATGATTCAAGCAGTAGCGCATTTTGAAATTTTATTTTTTTTAAAACCTCCATTCTTCTCATGACAAGTGATTGCAAGGTTTATTATTATATTATTATATAGGTTATTATTAGATTTATTATTATATAGCCGCTAGGGGTCGCCATTGTGACCAGTAACTGGGACCTTAACTGTGTGGTCCAGTGTAGTAAGTACATGCGGTTAGATTTTGAGGCGACTTTGAGAACGCTAGGAGCGTCTGAGCGAGATACACGGTCAGGGACCGTACGTGATGTGTTCATGGTTTTTAACTTTTAACGCTATTGTAGAAGAGGCACAGGGTGCCATATGTATGTAGTATTGTTAATATTGTAATATAATAAATTAATAGAAAGAAAGAGAGATTGGTCTTTCATCCACCAGACGCCACCTGACACAACTAGTCTCTAAGCATAGAGATAACATCATGCCCGCAAAGTATTCTAACATCTTCATCTGTTATGTCAGCAATAAAATACCCTTCATGACTTTGCTGATGTTAACTATTTGAAATTACAATTTCAACGAGTGCAAGTCAAACATCAAGTGCAAATCAAATTTTTTGGTAAAAACGCAGTGGCGTGGTTTCAGGTTGAGTGAACGTGGAAACCACGTCACCTCCTAGAAGTGTCCCCGGCAGGCCTGCGGTAAATGGGTGTATGCGTTGGTGCTCCCGAAGAGCAACCCAATTAGGTGGGCCTGTGCATTTGCATAGATTCAAATGACGCTGCTCCTAATGAGATTAGAGAGGGGCGACCGCGAGAGCGGAAGAGTTTGTCGCTGTGATTAGCTCCGAGAATTTTCAGTCTCGCTGATGAGTGCGCCGTCCGAACGCCTCAGATTCGGTTGTGTTTGACGACAAGACCATAAAGCGTTTAAAACAGAAATGAAATTAATTTTTCAAACATACATCGCCGCAACAGAAAGACATTCGAAAAGTAAATAAAATAGATCCGAATGGGTGAGTCCCATGGGTCGCCATTGGAAGGAATGTTTTGGTTCGGTTTCTTGTAAAAGCTGGCTTCTAGTTTCTAGTTAGAGAAACTTTTATCTGCCATGCAATTCTTAAGGCTCGTTCCCACCGAGACGTGAGGCGTTGAAGCGTTGACCAATCACTAGCGTCACAGCGTTCGAATGAAACCGGTTGAAATCCACCGCTTCGATTTGACCAACTTTCAACTCTCAAATGCTTGCGCGTCTTGTGACTTGGATTGAGCCAATAGTAGATATGTAATGTAGTAGAAGTAACTGGAACCTCACTAGGCGTAAAGCGATTTCTGAAATTTCGGTCTGAACGGGTCAAAAAAATAATTTTCCCTGCCGCGTGACGCATCGCCGCCTCACGCCTCGGTGGGAACGAGCCTTTATGCCTGATTTCTTGCGCAGCTAGATAACAAAAGTGCACAGGTTAGAATGCGCTGGGGGCTTACAGAAAGGAGGAGACATGATAAGGATTGTGACAATGTGTGTAAGCATCTAGCATCAAGCACTGTCTGGTGGCTTTATAAAGGTTTGTGGGGGTTTCTTCCACTTAATATGCACATGAGGATCCATTATACGTTGATGATGCGTTTGTTGTCGAAAATCTTCCAGCTATCATGACATGTATGATAAAGTATGGTATAGTCTTTAGAGATATATAATCCTATGTACCTTTAAACTGGCAATTCCGATACATCTTCTAATATATTACTACTCTACTGAGTCTTTTGAACACCGTCTGTGCATAAGGTGAGAATTATAGAACATTTTCTAGAGCTAAGGTGTAGCATTAGCTTCTATTCTCTCACTTATAAAAAACGTAAGAACTTTTCCGTTAGCCAGGCGCAAATTTAGCTTGTTTTTATTTCTTACGTTTATGTATATAAAAAAAAAAGTTAAGTGAAATGAGTTGTTCACTTTACGAAAATGAATTGTTTATTTTCGAAATGGTTTGTAATGCTGGTGTGGTGCGTCGCCGCCAAAATGAAACTTCTCATGTTGGCTCATTTTTTACTTCGATCTTCTTCTTCTAATGCAGCTGGCAATATACCGGGATCTTTTATGCCATAAGGGCAGCACCGACGTTACTCACTTTGCACTACCCGGGGGGATGGGCGTGTAGCTTGAAGATAAGCCACAGACACGGAGTAACACTGCCCCCGCAACGCTCTACGGACCTATTAGGACCGGGACCTACGGTTTAAAGTGGATTCCGAACCACTACAAACATCCATGGCACTGCCGGGATTTGAACCCGATACCTGTGGTACCGAGCGCCTGAGCGCTAGCCACTCGGCCATCAGGTCTCTTCGATCTTGAAATTGACTTTTTAATATTTTAACCATTTGTTTATTGTCTCGTTTTTATCGCTTTCTACCCATGACAATTATTTTACTTTTCTTCTGATCAGAATTTTAAATATAAGCACCTTTGTTTGGCGCAGCATAGCCAAACCTGGCTCTTGTGCCATAAAACCACAGCCAACCAACCAATCTCATGTTGACAAAATGGGCGCGCGGATAATAGAAAATTCCAAAACGTACACCATAAGCACATAAAAGTAACAATGGAAAAACTAAATTTACTTTGACATTTTAACTTGGTATCTGCACTAATCAACACGCACAAAAAGTAAAATGATAACTGAATGGAAACAATATGCTAGCTTACTAAAATCATAACTAATCGTCGATGGCGTTTTATTCTGCAGTGATTTATTGGGCAGCATTTGATGAACTGCTTAGTAACATTTTAACCCTCATGGTGGCTTGTTTATTTGGTTTTGCCAGTTTCTGAGCATCGGTTTACTCATGCCAAAATCCGAACTGGTTTCCATGGCAAAGAGAAAACCAAATTCGACTGGTTAGCTCCTCCCAATGAAGTGGAGAGACGAGCGGTTAGAGCTCCATTGCGTTATCGCCCCTAATCAATTTAACCTAATGGCGCCCTCAATCTCTTTGAGCTCATGCAAATCTCCCGTCCCTCCATTAAGGCCTCTTCTCGTGATGGGGACGTGGAAACAAAGCAGAAGAAGAAACCTTTGTTTCCCGAATACTCAGTGCGGGAGCGCTCCTTCAGGTCTGCACTTCTCATGAAAATTTTGAATAAACTGAAATCACATCCTTTCTGTTACCTGCTTCAGTTTACGTTAAAAGTCAGTTACAGTTTTTATTAATACAATGCTTGTTAAAAATGCAGATTAATTCGCATCCTTGACACGTTTTCAGAAATTTAGAAAAGGAATCAAGATTCTTCCAATTTCGAAATATAGTAAATCTTCCGAAAGCATTATAATTTTGAGTGTGTTAGTTTTGAGGTGTTAGATTTGGAGCATTATTATGAAAATAGTTTCTTTGCTAAGGGTTTGTGAAAAATTACTTTTGTATAGGAAACAAAATTAATCTTAATTGAATGTCCCTGATTATTGTTGATCAATTTCAGTTTCTGAATTGATGTTGAAGCAAGATTCAGATGTATTGGACTCTACGTATTTAAAATGGAATTCTTCCTGTTTAGAATATAATTGAATATAAATAAATAAATCATTTCAATATCATGGCGTAAATAAAAATTAATTTGATAATTTATTTTTATTTATATTGCTTAGGTGGAAAATACATTAAATCCAGAGCTAAAGATTTTATGCGAAACATTTCTTTACTGAAATGTAGTCTGCTTTTACACTCCATGGCTTTCTAACTAGGCTGGCTATTCCTTTCCAAAAAAAATCTCTCAACACAATGTGTGAAACACTAAAAGCTCTGATTACGAGAACATTACACGAAGGAAAAAGTAAAAATAAATGAAATAAAAAAAGAGAGAGAGTATTGGCGGACTCCCAATCATGAAATAAACTTCACTTCTGCGCTAGAACCGGGCTTCTTCGTCATCATTTAACCCGTTTACACCGCCGAAAAATAAAAATAAAAAAAGGTTCCGGAAACTCGTTAGCTACCTAATACCTCCCGACTAAAGCACGGCGAGATCTTTTAAATCTTCAGCACTTCTGCAATAATAGCCAACCGTAAAAGATCCTGGAACTGGGGAGGGGGGGGGGAGAAAAAAAAAGGAATAAGCCCTTGTTCCCGCTGGCCTGCCAGCTGCGGACATAAAACTAAGACCGTTAAAATTTACTCCCCTGCATTAAAAGGGCCGGGGGCAGTAAATCGCCATAACTGCCGCCGGTCGAAAATTCCAGGGCGGCCCCCTAATGGCCCTTCTGCAGCCCAGGGTCCTCCTCGGGCCAACTCCACTCTCGACTTCATGTCCATTCTGGGAAAAGAGGTTTCCACATAAAAGGGATTTGGTTTCTTGACCCCCCTTTTTTTCCTTCTTCTTCCCCTCCCCCCTTCTTGAAATAAAAATGTCCAGGGAATATTCGACGGGTCGGTTATGGGAGTGTGGGCAATGGCCGTCACCCCGTGTGGGTTTTTCTCGCCGCCCACTCGAGTAAGACAATAAATTCTGTTAGATGGTGAGGGTCCACGGTGGTGTTTTGAAGCATGGATTCAAAGAGATTGAGATTATTACAGAAGACATCGTATTTATGGGCATCACTAAAGAGCTCATAACAGTACACGATAAAGGAAGCTTGAAATTTTGTTTTCAGACTTAAATCTACATCTTTCTGGGGGCCTGATGACCGAGTGGCTAGCGCTCTGGCGCTCGGTACCACAGGTATCGGGTTCAAATCCCGGCGTTGCCATAGGTGTTTGTAGTGGCTCGGAATCCACTTTAAACCGTAGGTCCCGGTCCTAAGAGGATCGTAGAGCGTTGCGGCGGCATTGTTACTCTGCGTCCGTGGCTTATCCCTTATGGCATAAGAAAAACACGGTCTATTTGCCAGCTGCATTAGAAAAAAAAAGGGTAGCACACGAGGAGTCTAATTAACTGTAACTACTCATTAAAAATGGGATATGGACTACAATTACAGATGGGATTCGGATTACGCCATGAGTCGCTGCATCGTGATAGGTGATAGACAATGGGCTGAGGAAGTGTCGACTCTAATGAGAAGTGAGGGATGCTGATCCTCCTCTTGACGGATTTTATTAAAGGAAAGTTTTTGGAGAATAAAATAGGAAATACTGCGATGAGTCGACAAGAAGTATTGTTATTATTTTTTCTGGGAGTGACTGAACAGGCCGGAGATTCCGCCTGTTTACAAAGTGAGTCCCTGTGGTTTCGTATATAACGCCGTGTGATAATTAAGGTCTGCCACAGACTGGGTGCATTAGATCCGTCGTAGATTCGGAGTTCTGTATATATATATATATATATATATATATATATATAGTGCATGCAAATAAAAATTAAAGTGAACATGATTCATACCTATTCACATGAACCTGAAAGTGGCCCACTTCTTGATGCTGTTAGAGGTCTAGTATAGGCTAAGACTTACACCCTCTTCCGTAGTATAACAATTTAGCTCTATAATGTTTTAATATTCTATATAATAAAACGGAGAAATTCGTCATGAATATGTCATGAATTAATTATTAACTTTTCTAGTGGCACTATTTTTTACTAGTTTCTAATATAAAAACATTATAAATCGAAAAAATGGTCTACTTTTCTTATTGCACGTTTTTAACATCTTTAAACACACAATATTGTCATCACTCCACAAATGACTTTAAAGGTGGATACAAAATTCTCAAGTTGTACAATGCCAACCCATTAGAAACCTGAGAAATAAACTTACTATTGGATGACATTCTACTACATGGGGTTTCAGTATAAAGTGGAAATCCCCTTTAAAGCTTTCGTTATGATGATACTAAATTTCTTAAAAGTAAATATGAAGGAAAATGAGGCGTTTTTCCTCCCAATCTTATATTATATTCCCTGTTACTGGATATATCATAAAAGCTTATCCAAAAAAAATGTCATTTGCAGTTTTTAAAAATTTTCAGGAATTTTCCATCAAAAGAAGAAATGACGTGTATCTTCCGCCATACTTGTACTAACTCGTTAAATTAGAAATCCTAACTATTCATCAAATATCAATGACGGAAATGCTTTGGTTAAAAGAACCCCCCCCCAAAAAAAAACCCAAAAAGAAAATCAGACTTCAATTCTTTACAATGTAATTAACACACGCATGCGTTAAAAGAGAACGAACAAATAATAATAAACTATTCAACCTTCATGTAGATAGATATCTTGAAAAATCTCGAATAAAAGATCGATGTTAAACATAATGCAATTTCTAAAAACCTCTAAAAATTGGCTAATGGATACAGGGTCGGATTTTCCTATAGGCTAACTAGTCTTCAGACTAGGGCCTCAAGATCAAGAGGGGCCTACATTCAAATTGTTACATTCAATTGTTGTTGTTTTTATTTATTATCCGTGTCACATTTTTTATAAAGATTAGTGCCCATCACAACATGTTTCATTTAACATATCGATATATATCACAGTAATGATGTATTTTATTTTCTCTCATGTACTTTACAAATTTAAAAATGGGAGGTGAAAGGGCCTCATAAGTGGAATAGCCTAGAGCCTCTTTTGATCTAAATCCAGCCCTGAATGGATATACTAAAAATAAAATAAATTTTTTGGTAAAAAAATGTTCACTTTGTCATATCTTGCCACATTCTTATTTCTTGCAACACCCTTTAAGGAATGGCCCCACCCCCACCCTGTGCTCATTTATTTCATATGATTCACAACTTGGACATTCATAATCTCGCTCTCCCTCCTCACTGATTAATGATGTCAAGCTCGCCTCTAATGGGAAGCTTAGGAAGAAGAAAAAAATCGCCAAAACCGAGAGCACGCCAAGAGAGGGCACGCGCTGCTTTCGTGAGTGACAACAAATCTTTAATTAACAAATTTTGTTAATGAGGTGCTTTAAAAACTCATCTGTGCCTTCCAGAAAAATATTACCCTAGGAAGGATGTTTCTTTTTTCATTTCGGTCTGTGATTGAGGTTTTTCATTAGTGTGTCTTCTGGCTGTCTTCGCTCTTGTGACAAATTTACGACACGTCTTGCTTTCTTTCTCTTTTTTTCCCTTTCTTTTTTCATTTCTTTTACATAATTGGATGTCCTAAAAAAGAAAAAAATTGAATGAAAGAAAATGTTGGCTTTTCGAAACTTCACATTATTCTGTTCTTGCACGCTGGGCTTAGAAGATCTTATATTTTAATAAAAATTAGATTAGAGCGAAACCTTTGTGAATGAAATGAAATTTTAACTTTGAAAAGATTTATCAACGTTTTGAAACGACGCGGTAGCTGATGACCTGAGGGCTGTAATTTATTACTATTGAATGTGATATATATTAATATTTCTGCTGTAAAGGTTTTTTTATTTATTTTACACGTTGTACAAAATAATATTAAAGAAGTATATTTATGCAAAACTGCATCCTGTACAATTAAGATTGACCTAATTTCTAAATAAATCCACCAGATGGCACAAACAGACGTACGACGCAGAAAATGGGTTTTATTTATTAAAAAAAAAAAAAAAAAAAAAAAAAACTTAATTTATTCGTAATTTTTCGGTTAGGTACAAGTTTAAAGAGTAATGACCTAAGAGCAACAAATTAGAGCCCTAAATGTTATGGTATTTAAGTTACACTAGAATGCCATGTACAAAACATCCATTGTTATATAGAGTGAGATTAGATATTATTGGATAACATATTTTTCAAATAATCAAGCGTTTATTTTTCTCATTAGACAATGGTGTAAGAATTTATTGTAAGAATCAACCAATAAATTCGCATAAGCTCATAAATGAAATCCCAATTATTATTATTACTATTTGTGTTTTGCTAAAATAACTAGCAAAAGCAGAACAAAGCAATTTACAACAATTAAACCAATCTGTATTATATTTCGACAAAAAAAAAATAGTATTAATATTGATAAAAAAATTTTAATGTTGTGAACTGTCGTTCAGTATTTTTCTTAAATATTTTAAATAAAATCTTATGACTCCAAATATGTTATTTTTTTTATAGTTATGTCTATGATGCTGATTATTTTAACTCTATTTCTGTAATTGCACCCCGAAAAAAATATCTTAAATAAATATTTATGCGTGCAAATATATATATATATATAGGTTATTAAATGTTGATAGGAATCTTATCTTAAGGCTTCAAAATAACATTTGCACTCGTGTTTTTTTCGTGCTCCTTTAATATTTGGAAATGTAGGAAGTACAGTAGAACCTCTGTAAGTCGAACTTCAAGGGAGACGCCACATAATTCGAGTTTTCGACTTACGCGGATTTTCTAAGGAAAAATTCGACTTAAGGTAAAATAAATAAAAAATCAAGTTACAGAGGTAATAAATATGTTTATTTGCAACTTAAAAGTTATAGTATGTACTACAATAAAAAATCAAAATAATTCCTAAACGACCTTAAAATTAAAAATATTATGTATTAAAAAAGTCAGTTATTACTATTTATTTATTTATTTGCTTTAGACAATTCTATCGTTCTCTATCTATAGCATTATCTAAGCTATAAAGAGCAGAAAATTCTTTTTCTTCCGAGTTGCTATTTCATAGAATTGGTTATTCTGTTTACTATATACTCATACATTGTTTTCTAAGAAGCAATGATGTGAATTGTCGGCAAATCCTTAAAGTCGGTAACTTATTTTTCTTCGAGCGACAGAGATAATTAGTTTCAAATGATCGAGTTGTAAAGGTTGTAAAATCAAGCATTGCTAATGTTCAAGATACAGAGGTCCAAATTTTTTTTCGTGTTACGGAGGGAAAATCTATACCAAAATGGCTTGTGGGGTTTGACTCATTTTTTCGACATACAGAGGATTGAAATTTCGAGTCATGGAGGTTCTGGGGCTTGAAGGGAAGGGAACAAAAAAATGTTTCGAGTTTTGGAGGTTTTCGACTTATCGAGGTTCGACTTAAAGAGGTTCTACTGTATTTGGAAATAATAAAACCTATTCAAAAATGGAATGAGCAGTAAATGCGAAATTGTTCTGGTTGTTTACATTCATCATTTTTTGGGAAGAACACTTCGGCGTAATTCATTCTTAAAATTGATCGATGTCGACATCGGAAGATGAAGATGGATAACGTCGCTCCTGCTTCGTTATTAACTTAGCAGCGCAGGACGTCGATCACAGACGATCGATTCGCCCCTAGAAGAAAAGTTTCAACAACAAAGTCAAAACAGCACCGTCCTCTTCATTTAAACCTCAATTCTTATGGACGAACTCTTTCTAAAGATGTGTCAAAAGGAAATATTCCTTCTGCCATTGAATACATCTAACTAATTTTTTTATACAAATATAATTTTTGTAAGGTATTACTGTTATCTCTATACTAGAGAATCTCCAATCTTTTTCTTTATATTAATTTATTATATTACAATATTAACATACACTATATTAACAATACTACATACACATGGCACCCTGTGCCTCTTCTACAATAGCATTAAAAGTTAAAAATCATGAACACATAAGGTACGGTCCCTGACCGTTATCTAGTTCAGATGCTCCTAGCGTTCTCCACGTCGTCTCTAAATCTAACCCCGCTAGTACTTACCACACTGGACCACACAGTTAAGGTCACAGGTGCTGGTCACAGTCGCGACCTCTCGCGGCTATATAATAATAATTAAACCTTACAATACAAATGTTTCAAAACAAAAAGTGTCATTTAAATGTTTAAACTTATAATTAATATTTGAAAATTGTTTTTGACGTAATGAAAATTATACAGTTGGTTGACGTTATTAATTATTTTATTTTTACCTTTTCCCCTTTCTAATAGTTTTATTTTTTTAAGCAAGCAAAAGCTTTTAAAGCAAGCCAATTTTAAAACTGCTGCTCCAATTTTTAAAAATATTTTCCTTTTTCTTGAAGTAACGAATAAAATGTAGTATGTTACTCAACTATTCCTTCTATTTCAATATTCGACAGTAATAAAAATGATTTTTTTTTTTTCAACTCTGTGTAGTTGTGTCAAAAGTTATTTTTCGTATGTTAGTGACGAAAAATAAATTTAACAAAACAAATATCAATTATGTGGCATGACACTATGTACTATTTATGCATTTTGTCAGGAGGTTTCAAAACAATATACGATGCGATAATTTAACAGTAAAAAAAAATTTCATCTTTTGAAGGATGTTTTCTGACATAATCTCTAAAAGCACCTAAATTCAAAAGGGTTCAGAGAAAAATATTAAATTGTATCTATATTGTTATTTATTTATTTCCTACTTCGAAAATGCAATGATGTACACTCAAACTAATAATTAGTGGATACATGTAGAAAAAAGCGAATAAGTGTCGTTTTAAAAATTTCCATTTCCAAGTAATCCAAGATCATGTCTACAACAGAATACCCGCAATCCAGTCTAATAATAACGTAACGTTAAAAAATAGTGCGAGGAATCCGCAGGCAGGAAGAAATGAGAGAAATCCTCATGCATTATTCAGGGAGCTCTTGCCTCCAAGACGGCTCTTTCGCTCCCGGTCAACAGAGAATTGTTTCTCGAGTAAGCCTTGCACGGCTAATCCGCGGAAGACGAAAGTCTCTTTTTAAGTTGAGTCCGCACATGAAGGATCGGGTGGGAAAAAAAGGGGCGTGGGTGTTCGCCGAATCTTATTATTCTCTTTTAAAATTATCCTGAAATGGATTTTTTGACCACAGTAACGTAACCCACTCATAAAATGCCCTTTTCCTACTCTGAAGAGCATTTTGATAAATGAATGAAAATTACAACGATGCTTTTTAGTAGGCCTAACGGTTCACTTGGAAAGGGAAGCAACATACAACATAAGAAACAGGAAAAAGATTAGCTGTTTCTTTTTCCTTCTATTAGCTCACACTCTACCTATATATATCTTGTTCAAATTTTCAATTCTTAATAATCCTCGAGTTCAAATGCATTTTTTTTTTTTAAGTTGTAGTGGATGACACTGGATATCAATACAGTTCTTTCAAATATTAATTCAGTCATTAAATTTAATTAATTAATTTCAGTTGCATGTATCTACCAATAGATGGTGCCAGATAAGTTTAAAAAAATGAATGAAAATTATTTATAAAGGGCTTTCTGCAATAGAGTGAAAAAAAAGTAGGAATTGACTTTAAAGTTTTTTTTTTATATATTACTTGTTAAGTTGAATCCGCACATGAAGGATCGGGAGGGAAAAAAGGGGGCGTAGGTGCTTCCGAATAAAGAGTTCGCCGAATCTTATTATTCTCTTTTTAAATTATCCTGAAATGGATTTTTTGACCACAGGAACGTAACCCACTCGTAGAATGGTTTTTTGTGCCCTTTTCCTACTCTGGTGAGCACTTTGATGAATGAATGAAAACTACACCGACGCTTTTTGTAGTCCTTAAGGCTCGTTCCCATAGAGGCGTTGAAGCGTGAGGCGTTGACTTATCACTAGCCTCACCGCGTTCGCCTGAAACCGGTTGAAATCCACCTCTTCGAGTTGACCCACTTTCAACTCTCAAATTCTTGCCGCCTCATGTGACTTGAATTGAGCCAATATTAGATCTGCCGTCTAGTAGAAGTAACTGGAGCTTCACAGGCGTAAAGCGATTTCTGAAGCTTCGGTGTGAACAGGACGAAAAAATTTTCTTCCCTGCCGCGTCGCCGCTCACGCCTCGGTGGGAACGAGCCTTTACGATTCACTTAGAGAGGTAAGCAACATGCAACATAAGAAACTGGAAAAAGCAGCCCGTTACTTTTTTAAGTTTCTTCACGTTAGAATTTGAAGGCATAAGGATATAATGAGTTAACTAAACCTGATTCCATCGTATTTTTTTTTCTTACAAATTATTCTGAATTGGATTCTTAAAACATTTGAACACAGTAAGCCCTTAGAGTGGATTTTGTGCCCTTTTTTATTTTATTGAGATTTCTGACAAGTTCTCCAAATTGCAATGGTATTTTCTATCGAAGCAACGGTTCAGTTGTAGAGAAATGCAACATACAACTTAAGAATGAACTTTATGAACTGTTTTCTTTCTTTCCTGGAAAGAGGTCATCGATGAACCCTCAGCTTTTAGTATTATTTGAGAAGATACCCAATGGTTAGCGAGTGTGAAATCTTCTTTTTAAAAAGGATTCAAAAGAATTCTCGGAAGAGAGAATTCAAACTATCCACAGCTGTCACTATTTCGAAAAGGGCGAAAGAAACGATTTCAATCTCAATAACCCTTTCGGACATTTAGCAAGGATTTAACGAGCTATTACCTTCACAGCAATAGTTCGTTAAATCTTGTGACGTGACATCATACGAAAACATGCGCGCAGTTGCGGTACTTACGAGAACACAATTTTTCATGCATCGAAATTAATAAAACATTTGGCAGTGTGTAAAAAATTCAACCGCAAAAATTACTTTTAAAATGCTTTCCGGTGATTTCCAAGCTGTAGTGGACTGTTTAAAAAGTTACTAAGTTTCTTACCATTTATTTACTTTCCTTTTTAAATAGTGGAACTAAATTTGTTGCCTTTTTATTTCCTGTAGACAAATAGGGTCATAATATAAAGACTATGATTAAATGTCTTTGATACTATTTCTAATGCTTAAAATAACAAAATTGTAAAAAATTAACGCTATTTATTTATTTATTTATTTATAGGTAAAATGCAGCTGTAACTCTCTAACTTTTAAACTTTTGAAAAAAAGTATTGTCATCCCTTGAGCAACAAGTAACCATCCCCATAAGCATCGCCATAATCCTCCTTTCTCTTTTCTCTACAAAACAGTTACAATTTTGATATTTTAGCCAGTTTTTTTTTAATTGCTAGCTGTAGTTATTTTTTTATTAACAACACGTTTAGAGAATTAGATCTTAAGCATTTTAATTACACATTAAAACACTCACAATTAATCTTTATTTGTATTGAAACAGAACGATAATCTTCTGTAGGAAATTTTTTAAATTGAAGAAAGTTAGTCAAATTTTAAAGGAAATAAGCCTAATAACAAAAAGCCTTAATACAAAAATAATTAAAGGAAAAAACTTATTATGGAAGGAAATATTAAATTACGCTTAAAAAAAATAACAAATGAGATCTATCAGTTATTCCTGCTCATTTAACATACTATCTAGAATTTTCTACACCATTTCTTCAAAAATGCTTTAATTTTAAAACAGTAGAAATGGAAGGTGCAATTAATTAATAGTCATATAGCTGTTGAATAAAATAAAAGAGAGGCTATTTTTGTCTTTAAATTTAATTTTTCTTTTAAAAATGATTTTATTTCTAAATTTTATACATACATCTGATTTTTTTTAAATATTTCTTTTTTTTTAGGTGAGTATTTTGTGTTTCCTACTATGGTGATTCTTTGCACTCTGGTAAGAAAATTTATTTTTCTATAGTTGCTTCTACACTCGAAATAGAAATTTGTTCAACATTATTTTTTGTTAGTTTTAAAACTTATTCGAAAAAAAGCTATCGTTAGTTTTGGCTTTTCATTATATATTTATACTGAAAATTTTTTAACTGAATTGATTTAATCTGTTTTTTTCTGCTGCACAATCTTCATATTTTTAAATTTATTTATACATATGGTATTAAATTATAACATTATTCAATTATCAAACCTCTAAAATTTAATGTAATGTTCCCTTACAAAAAAAATGTGCCTTACAATTGAAATAGTAATAAATTTAAGTTATTGGAAACAAGGCTAAAATTATTAAATCAATTTCTCATTAGAAGTGAAAAGGTGGTTTTAATTCATGTGTATCGCAGTCTGGTAGTTTAGTGATATATACCATAAAATAAATTAATAAAATATTTTATGCAATAAAATAAATTGTATAGCTTTTTTTTTTACTTGATATTAACGTATGAAAGTAACTAAAAAGAATTTAGACACGAAGAATTTATTGACTAATGGTTTTTAAAATAATAATTTTAATTTTTTGATTAAATCTTTGAAAGATCTCAACTGAAATCATGTGTTTTATCTTTAATGACGCCTGCATACAACACGCAAAATTAATCGTCAGGGCAAAAGTAAATAAACGAAATTTTTGGAATTCAGGTGAAAAAAATTTGAAACTGCACTACTCTTCGAACTCCTTTGGAGTCGTAAAACATTTTTATCGGCACGCCATTTAAAAAAAAAAAAAAAAAAAAACCACAGAGTTTATGTTCAACATTAATTTCAGTTGTGTAAAAATGCGAAACTGACTTTCGCATGGACACAGTCGCCGTTGTGGCAAGCGCTTGGATTTTTCAAGTCTTTATCGAGGCATCTTAATTGAGATCCTTTTAAAGGTAGATGCCCTTCATCCTTCGCGTTTTACGATCCAAAGATATTGCTCCAATCAAAATAATTTACCATCCGTCTGCAGAACTAGCTCGCTTTGTCTTTTATTGCTCACGGCCCGTGAGCTTTGCGGAGGGCTCTGCTTGTAGGTTTTCACTCGTTAATCACTTGTAATTTATCCCCCTCCCCCTTCCTCTTCTGTGTGTAGGATGAAACACCAGACTCATTCTTCCATTTTATTATCTTCATTATATCCGGGAGGGCAAAAAAAGAGTCCATCGTGGCCGGACGGGGGCATGAATAATTCAGCCATCCGGCAGGCTGCATGCGTCATCCTGCCCTGGAGACATTGGAAATGCGAACAGGAGCTCTAACGGGGTGGAAGATTCGTTTCCTTTAATTCGAGTTCTGTTCCATCGGTTTGAATAGATTTCCTTGTGCATTCCAAGAATAAAATATTTGCTTGAGACAATTTGTATTTGCGTTATTTTATGAACGATTTTTGTTATCGAAATTTATTATCGAAAAAAAAAAAAAAAGTTTGGCTGGCCAAGATAAATTTTTCTAAAATTTTAAAAACAATATACAAGTATTATAATTTAAATGTGTTAATGAGATGAATGAAATTACGAATTCATTTTTAAAAGTTCCTTATAGTGAGGTTCGAAATGAGATGGACTGATTCTAAGGAACGAGGCTAAATGCTCATCTGTCAGTCTACTTCTGAAATAATTCTTTCTAAGGTTCATAGTTGAAAACACTTGTTCACATGTATAAGATGAAGCAAACATAGCACCGATTTTCTGGGTGTGAGATATTAAATTTGGGAAACTTACTTTCGATAATGATTTGTAAAACTCTAACTTTGGCATATTTAGAAACAACTGCTATATATTTCTTTTAATTTGTCTCGGATCGGCAAATTAAAATTCTATCCGCTGGCCGGATAGAACCTTCCGGTGGGCCGGAGTTGTCCCGCGGGCCGTAGTTTGCCCATCCCTGTTATAATTCAATAAATGTAAATGTAAAATAGTTACAATTTATATTTAAGGCAGAGGATTATTAAAAAAAATGCTCCTATCACTATTATTCTTGGATATTGTCAATTATTGTATCGTCAACTTATACGTAATCCGTTTTCCAGCGTACCTTGGGAAAAGAGACACGAGTCAACGATTGTCATTCGTTTGTCATCTAACTGACTTTACTTGACTTGGTTCTGTAAAATCACTCGTACGGCTCTTTTCCGAATGAGCAAATCATATTTTCAGTTTTTGTCATTTGAAAGGATCCAATGAACTCTTCGGAATTTCCCTCATGATAGAGGTATTTAAAAAAAATATATGTACATATTTATATTTTAGCATGTATTAAGTACTATGAATTCTTTGTGGTGTGTCATCCGGAGTGTCGCGATGATTGTGGTACATTCATAGAAGTTTTGTTTGGTTTGTCGCTCTACGGTCATCTTGTGCACACTTTGGGCTAAACAGACCGGGACCTACAGTTTAACGTCATTCATAGAAGAGTTCTAAATAAAGGCTTGATAATGGATCGTCATTTTAAAGGATTCAAAGTTTCGTTTGTCCAATTTAGAATCTGGAGAATTTATAATAACATTGTTGGATTTTCAAAAAACAGGACACTTTGATCCGAGGTATGAAAGTCGATCATGCAGCAGATTCAAGGTTATCCAGGGGTCCTTTTGCACTCAAAGTGTGCTACTACAATTAGGGGAAATACATTTTTTTTTCTGGAATTACTGAGAGTGGGGGATTTTACAAATACCTTTACAAATGCAATTGAAATATGTTCGGCCCTACAGATTTTTTGTGCCCTCTTCCCACATTGACATGATGCAGATATCTGTAAAATTTTAATTCTTAAGAGAATTTGATAGTCATTAATTTTCTGGATTGTCTGAAATTCTGTACTGTTAAAGAAATCTTGGTGCCATCTTCACTTGTCAGGTTTTGAACTCTGACTTCCTAGTTTTAAATTTCGCACGACTCATGGTCTAGTGGTAATGTGCGCAGTTAATACGCTGGAGGACCAAGGTTAGAATCCTCGGGCGGTGTTGGTGGAGTCACTGCTTTCAGAAACGAAGAGACTACATGGACATTGTATGTAAAGTATATCGCGTCAAAATTCAGGCTATCTGGTGGGAGTTCTTTACTACACGACATGCAAAAGTGGGGCAGCCCCCTCCCAAAGTTCTCCCGGGTGGCACTTTCCCACCAATATTCTACCTTTATCTTTCTAACTAGTCGGGGGCTGCATATCGCTAGGTACGAGGGTAAGAAAAGACAAGACAGTTCTAATCTCCACTTAGCCACTCTGGACCGTGTTGAGCAAACGTAGTGTTTGGTGTTTTTAAACAAGTTCCGTATAAGAAATGTTTCCGAACATCTATCGATTTATTTAACTCTTGAAAATCAATCTCCTCCCGATGGATGAAAGTTGCCCGAACTGTTTTCAAAGCCTTGCCTGTCCCCAGAGTAGCGAGTATCTCTCATGCTGTCTCAAGAGTAAGTAGACGTTGGTAGATGTAATGAAAACTTCGATATCTCGTCCATGTGTCGTTCACTTAATATCGTTAGTCGCCTCCCCTGTGACACTTCTGGGGGAGGACGCTCCCCCCTTCGATGTAATCGCCCCCCTTTCGACCCTCTGGGAAGTCGCCCGCTGCATGGGAAATGGAGATACACATCCAGAGAAACATCTTGGATTGGATAAAAACATTCCGCCAAAACGAATGGATTGTGTCAATTTATTTTCGATCGCCCAGAGAGATCTCGCAGGATTAAATATTTTTGAAGTTTGGATATCAAATTATAATTTGAGATTCTGGGGATAAGCATTCCTTTTTCTGACATTTTATACCGCCGGATGTATGTAGTTTTTTTTTAACCTTTTAAAGTAAGTTGTGCACATTTTTTACAGATCTTTTTCAAATCGTGGCTTGATAGTTTGTAAAATCTAAAAGAAAATGTATTTAAAAATCTAAAGGAAATATTTTTTAGGTATACGAAAAACGATTCATTGTAAAAATTTAAGTACTTAAGCCTGTGATTCATGCGTTTTTCTTTAAGTGTCGCAGTCGCAAGACTTTTAAGCATTATAGAAGAGTAGTTTCATTGCTTATCACTTAAATTTGTATAAAATTAACAAAATCAAATTTATGTGGAATATTAAAGCGCATTTAAGGATCTTATTAATTTGTTAAAAAAAATATTTGTTACGTAACTATATTACTTGTACAGGGTGGTTATGATTAAAGTGACCCTATTCAAACCCCTCTAGAACCCGTTTTACCTAACGGATTTTGATGAAACTCGGTATATATTCGGTATATGGACCATGGGGAAAAGATTCTGCAATGAAAAGATTTCGCCTAAAGAAGGACAAAAAATGTGTCAGAACCATTAAAATTTACTCAAATAAAGAATATGCTTAACGTGTACTCCATTGACATCAATTACGTGTTGAAAGCTCATTATAGCGTGTTTAATGGTAGAACGAAGAAACTCTCCAGGAATTTCAGCAACATGGCGTGTAATGCTGGATTTCAAATCAGGTACAGTCCTAATTACTCCTAAATAAACACGATCTTTTAGGAATCCCCATAACCAGAAATCACATGGATTTAAATCTGGTGAACGAGGAAGCCAGACATCCGGAAAAGCTCTGGATATTACACGATTCTTGCCAAAGTTAGCACGAAGCAGTTCTTTGATTTGGCGCCTAATGTGAGGAGTTGCTCCCTCTTTCATGAAAACTGCAAACATTGCCGTTCCTGTAATGCAGGAATGACGTATTGTCGAAGAAGTTCACTGTACCGTGCACTCGTGATAGAGCTCTTTTTAGGACCTTGAAAAGTGGGATTTTCAAAGAAAAACGGTTCGAGGATAAAATTAGCAGTAAATCCACACCATGCAGTAGTGGTAATCCACACCACGAGTGTAGTGGTTTTTGGTGCAGGACATTAAGTGGTGAAGCACCCCATATGCGGCAATTTTGATTATTCACAGCGCCATCTAAAGAGAAGCACGCTTTATCTGACCATAGAATTTGCCAACGCTACGCGTCATTAACTTCCATTCTCGCCAAAAAAATCGTCAAGCAAATTCATAGCGTGTTCGGCAGTCTTGAGGTTGCAGCATTTGCACCAAGTGGATCTTATACGGATACCATTTTAAAATGGATCGCAGAATTTTTCGTTCTGTCGACCACAAAATGGCCAAATCACGTGACACCGATCGAGCATTTGCTGAAGAATAGCTTGAAGTGAAGGTTCTTTCAACCAACGACTTCAACAGTAGCGACTTCTTCCATAGTTTCGTTCGCAACTCGTTTCCGCCCTCTTCCTGGCAGTACACCCAAGTCTCCGGTCTCTTCATATTTCATAACCATCTTCTTCAAACCATTCTTCGACATGGGCCCTTTTTGCAATCCCTTTAAACCACGATATTCACGCAGTGCAGCTAAGTTATTGCTACCGTTCTGATAGAACAGTTTTACCTGTTAAGTTCAATTTTTCTTCTGTAAGGCATGATTAACTCTGACAAAGGCACGCAGAAAGATTTTCTAAGGGATTGCATAAGGAATTTTAGGATAAGGATCTTGCATAAGGATTGCATAAGGATCTTGCATAAGGAATTTTTGAAAATTGCCCCCTGGGGGTCAACGTTTGAACTATGTTTTTGCAGAAATCTTTTTCCCATAGTCCATATACCGTATATACCAAGTTTCATCAAAATCCGTTCGGCACAACGGATTCTAGAGGGGTCTGAGTAGGATAACTTTAATCATTTTTTTTTTCGTTCTAATGCAGCTGGCAACCACTTAAAACAATTGTCTTCGATGCCTTAAGGCAAGTGCTGCACAGACATTAATCACTTTGCATTACCCAGGGGGCGCGTGTAATTTGAAGATAAGCCACGGATGCGGAGTAACAATGCCCACGCAACGCTCTACGATCCTATTAGGACCGGGACCTACGGTTTAAAGTGGATTCCGGACCACTACAAACACCCATGGGGCAAACCGGGATTTGAACCCGATACCTATGGTACCGAGAGCCAGAGCGCTAGCCACTCGGCCATCAGGCCCCTCACTTTAATCATAACTACCCTGTATTTGTCCCGAATACCGAGCCAATCCGTCCATTCGGGCGAAGATAAATTTCGTGCTGCTCTGTGTTTAAAATATTCAATTTTGATTGAGAAAATATTGCTCGTTTTTAAAGCATTTAAAAATATTTTTGTCGTTTTTAATGGCATAGAATGTGTTCATTAATTGAACACATTCTATTTATTCGTTTAGTTTATCAATGCTTTCATTAATTGAACACACACACAAAAAAAAGAATTGATTTGGTCACTATTTATAAATTAATTCTATTTCTTTTTTAATGCATTTTTTCTTTTATCCTGTGGCGAAACAAAAATTACAAAAAGTTTTTCATTACACAATAAATTTAATTTTTGCAGCATAATTTTCGAAGATATGAATTTGATTTCATTTAATACTTTAATTTATTTATTATTTAAAGTTTATAACTTAACTTATTTAAACTTATACTTTAATTTATTTATTATTTATTATTTATCTATTCATTCTATTTTTATATTGATTTAATGTACTCATACGCTCTTAATGTATTAGATATTTTTTGGGATTCAGTGTCCTACAACGTAGATGAATCAACCCATTCATCAGTTTTATCTCGAATTTATTTAAATGCAATTGTTACGATTTCGAGAAAATATAAACTTCGGAAAAACGAACTGATTCTTTGAAAACAAAGTGAAATCATTTCTATCAAATAATATGTTTTTTATAACTTTTAGCATTCTTTTCAATTCACTTTTCAAAATGAGTCCTTGCCGCCTTACGTCACAAGTAATAATTTTCTACAAAATTTCAGCTATCTATAAACTGAAAAATTTAAACATATGTTCAATGTGCAAGGATAATATAAAAATCATCTTTTCCAAACGTTTCCGATGCAGGTATTCCACGCACACACGCACGCGGGAAAAAAAAATCGATTGCGCCTTTTTAGCCAAAAGAGCTCCGTCGAGAAATTCGAACCTAAATCGCCTTTTCCCGGGCGGGTTTGGAATGCGAATGGCCCATTTAGGAGAAATTCCCGCGCTTTTAAGCGAAAGAAATAAAATCGAATGCTTACCTGCCGAAAAGGAAGATCTCAAGTCCGCGCACACCTTTTTTTATTTCCGTTTTTCCTCCATTCAAATGAATTTCATGTCATCCGAAGAATTCAAAATAAGGTTGAGATGAATACTCGTGTTGCAGAAAGTATTATGAAGCTGACATTCATGACCGAGTTTGCTTGACTGTTCATTGTTTTCAAGTCCAAGCGAAAAGGACATTCCTCAAGGAAAAGGATGCCTCAAGATGCTTGAAGCAAGACTTCGCCAAAATTTTGTCATGCTGGGATACCCTATAACTGAACTAATAATTTAAACAAGTAAAAAAAAAAATATTTAAGTCAACTCCTACTTTTTTTTTCACTAGATTGCAGAAAGTCAATTATAAATAATTTTCATTCATTTTTTTTAAGTTTATGTGGCGCCATCAATTGGTAGATATGGGCAATTTAAATCTAAAAAAAAAAAAAAAAAAAACTAAAATTATTGAATTAAATTTAATTACTGAATTAATATTTGAAAAAACTGTATCAACATCCAGTGTCATCCACTACAAGTTTAAAAAAAAATGCATTTGAACTTGAGTGGATGAATAAAAAGTATTTTATGGACGATTGAAAATTTGAACAAGATATATATAGGGAGAGTGTGAGCTAATAAAAGGAATTGAAATAATGTTATATTTGTACTTCTGTTATCATACTGCAGCTCATAGTAAGCTGAATAACGAAAAGTAAATTGTACATCGTTAAAGAAACATTTTTAAAAAATACTAAAAAAAGTCTTTTTTTTTTTTTTTTTTTTTTTTTTTTTTTAAATCTCACCATATTATTTATTCATTAGGAGTGAAAGTTTTTGAATTAATCTGAAAATAAATTATTTTAATCGAACTCATTGAGATGAATTTGAAAAAAATATAAATGAAAACTTTTACATTTTCCCAGTTAACAAAAAAAAAAAAAAAAAAAAATTAATTTGTTTTTAGATTACGTAAATACTTAAAAAAAAAAAAAAAATGTGATTGTCTTTAAAATGAGAAATTAAAATTTTGATGCAAAGGAATCCCAGGGATAATTAAGGCCTTCACATTCCTTGCTGTCATTGTCATTGAAACTTAATTCAAATTTTCTATCATAATTTTCATGCTCTCAATATTTGTGATTAATTTTGTCCCCCCAAAAAATGCATCATTGTTAACGCAGAAAAAAATAGTTGCGATACGAAGAAGGTAAAGTGATGCGTGGTGTTGGCATGTTGAATTGTTCCTCATAGCTTTCGAAACTATGAAGCTGGATTCCCACCAGATACTTAGATCGCAAGTAACAGAATGTTAGCCAGTCAGAAGCTTGAGTGGAAAATAGATAAGGCGTCCGATTGGCTGTCGTTCTGCGGTATGCAATTGTAATATCTGCTAAGAATTCTATTCAACTGTTTCCAAAGACAGCAACCAAATGAAATTTTTTAAAAAAAAATTGTTATAGGATAGTTCAACAGTTTGATAAAACTCTCCATTTTGATTATAGGTAAATAAATAGTTGAGTTCATTCGATCTCACAAGTGCTCGTTATGAAGCTCGTTTTATTTTGTTCATGTACAACTGAGAGCTTCTTGTTCCACAAGTCCTATTATATAAAGGTAACCGACGCGCAATTGTGATAATGCACTGACTTCTGGGAGGAATTTAGAGGTAACTGCCCCATTTGTACATTTCGTATGTGAGAAAAATCAGACAATATCCCCCAGCCAGATTTTTCTTCTTTCCACAACCCAGCCTTATACCTGAGTCATGTAGCCCCTGCACGTTAGAAGGGGTGGAACATCGGTTGGCCTCAATTTGACCAATCACAGCTGCAAGACGAGGGAGAACAGTGTCTTTCGAGAGAACATTTAGGGGTAATTTCGTCGGATTTGAATGTCGTATGGGTGGAAACCCGGAAAAATTCCACCAGGCAGTCTGATTTTCAAATTATCACCTCTAGCTTGACTTTCCATCTAGATGTTTATAAAAATTGTTCTATTCGCCATCGAACCTCCTCGTTTCTGAAGCGGCCTGATGGTCAACTGGCTAGCGCTCTGGTCATTGGTACTGAAGGTTTCAGGTTCGAAATCCTGACAGTAGCATGGATGTTTGTTGGCGGTTCGGAATCCACGTTAAACTGTTGGTCCCGGCCTGTTTAGCCCAAAGTGTGCACAAGATGACCGTAGAGCGACACACCAAACCAAACCTCTTTTCTGAAAGAGGCGATTGAAACGGATTTGGACTCGAACCGTCCTGCGCGCTGTCTGGGCACTGGACCACGAGTCAAGGGGGTTCAAGATGGATTTCGCTCGCTGTCCGTTGAATGACGCCTAATCACCCCGAATCCAGCCGTCCATCCCTGATGAACAAAATCTCATTTCGCTGCCTCTTCTTCCGTGCTGCTGACAATCCCGGCCGCCGCATTCCTCTGCGCATGTGGGTAAAAAAAGCAGAAGCAGTTCCTGACGTGATGGGAGCAGACAGGCAGCAAATTGATCCTAAGCAGTTCGTGTCCCCGGCGCAGGAAATTATCACTCACGGTGACATCTCCCGCGAAAGAGGAGGGAAAAACCGGCGCTGCTTATTCGGTTTTTCTTTTTTCTCCTCCTCCTGCTGCTGCTGGAAATGAGTTTGATATCTTCCACTCCATTTGCCACATTAAGTTCTTGAGGTTGCTGATGATAATACGGCTTCCGAATGAGGTTGGTATGAGGGAACAAACAGATATTCTGCAGTACACATGGCATATTAAGTACTCGAGGTGGATGATTACAATAGGGGCCTGAATGATCGAGTGGCTCGCGCTCGGTACCATAGGTTTTGGTTCTAGTTCCGGTGGTGCCATGGATGTTTGTAGGGGTCCGGAATCCACTTTAAGCCATAGGTCCCGGTCTCATATGACTGTAAGAGCGTCACGGAGCAAAAGTCAGACTTCTACCTACGGGTGCTCAATCACAACAGAAGTTGCTTCCTTCCCCTTCAACCATGAGTCCATACGGGTTCGTGGGCCTGGTCTAGATTAGATATCTACCAAGTGGGATAAGTAACAACAGCATCACTTATAATATTACAGGTATGAGGAAATAAACAAATAATTTTCCAATACAATAAAATAAAGTAAATTAAGGGATGTTTTAAATAATTTGCATGCTTATAAAAATGAGATTCTGTATGGCAGAGAATTTTTGCCGCCACTGATACTATAGGCGTGCAAATAAACGAGAATTCAATTCCCAGTGGTAGTTGATTGTTATGTTGAAATAGACGCGATGGCGATTAACACAGAATGTCGCGCATTGAAAGCCAAGTGTACGATGGGTTCCTGAACAAATGTGTTGTTGTTATTTGTGAACATTTGGCCCGAAGATATCACCCCCCTCCCCGGCACTTGCCCTTGGAAAAGTCAGTTTTCATTACCTCGTCTGCCGTATCTGGATCTGTGGTAGAAACAACTCATCCCCTTTCATCATGAAGCTCCAGAAAAATTCAACGAGAAATGAAAATCAACGCATTTTATTGCATCGTCAAGACAGATGCAGTGAGGGCTGTGAAGCTTCCAGAAACTTATTTTTATTTTTGTAGTTTAACAAATCATTTAAAGTGTAACAGTTTCAGATCAGAATTCACTTTTCATGTGCATAAGAAGAATATATTTGGTAAAATGGAGAAAAAAAAAAAAAAAAAACCACATATTGCCCAATTTCGTCTTCTAGTATAGTTTAGTTAACTGCATTATTTTTATGTGGGTTCATATATAACAGTATCCGAATGCAACTGTAAACGCAAGCAAAACTCGTGGCCCAGTAGTAACGCACTCAGCGAACATGCCACATGGATAGATTTCGAATCCGCTGGAGGCGTCCGTTACAGTTATTGCTTTCAGAAACCAGTGGACTCGATGACTGTTGTGAAAATGTGTGTAAAAGCGTCTCGAATTAATACTCAGACTGTCTGCTGGAAGGATTTTATCCCATCGGAAATGTGGGGCAGATAGCCGTAAAAGTCCTTCTCGGACTAATTGCCCTTCAGCGGACTTGTTCGTAATATACATAAGCAGAACCCGAAGTAGCGAATGCGCTGACTCTTTAGCCAAAGAAGCCAGGGACGATGATCAACCCAGGCACACTTGCAGATGCTAACGCAGTTGCCAAAAGCCGACTCATTCCTCAGGACTTTAAGAAGCCATTCATCACGCACTTCAACTGCTTATTAGCAGACTTAGAACTAATCATTACAGAAGGAAGAAGATTCACCCAGACAAGACCAGGGAATACATCCCCTGCAGAAATTGCCCCAACGCTTTCCTAACACCTAAGCACATTCTAGCACTCCCTCCCCATGTTTCGCAATTGGGTAGGGTGCCAATCGAGTTTGCTAGCGGCCGCTATCGTGAAGACTTTTGACTTGATATAACTTTGATAATTATGTTTTAAATCCATGGACACGATAACAACAACAGAACCCGAGGTCCACTGATATAAAACCAAAACAAGCAGGAATACAATTGGACGAGTAGATTATTGTTTTCCTTTGAAAACTCTAATCTTCTGGTTTGCTCTCCAAGTCTGCATTAAGTTTGTGTGCTCTCGCATCGTTATCTTCTAAGTCTATGATGGCGGCGTGCAGTCACCTTGGCATGGCCGAGCGGTCCTGCTGTCAGGATGTCGGCACCACGGCTCGTTTAACCCTTTCTTCCACGCATGCGCCGCCGCGTTGGGCGCACTAGGCGTGCTGTTTGCTTTGCAGGGCTCTTCTTGCAGACCGTTAGACCTTGTTAGTCATGCACGAGGAAGACCACGGGCAGTTGGTCAAGGATTAGTTACGGTGGCAGATGGGGTGGTGAGTGCCTGATTTATTGGGTTGCAGCCTTCCGAATATGTGTTAGGTGGTTAATGTCGCGTGGACGGTTTTGCACTCCACGGATTCTGAAGGATTTCAGACTTTAATAAACTCGTAGGACACTCAGGAATAGGAAACGGAACCCACTTTTCTTCTTGTTGGAAATTCCGTGTCATTTCCGGTCATAAATTCTCTGTGTGAATGGGGGAGGTTGCAATTTAATAGTGATAATGCAACATCAGAGATCGAATCGTTACGTCAGGGTGGACAGCGTGTTGAGTTTTGGAATTCAGCCCACAGGATAGCTCCATTTTTTTTTTTTTTTTTTTTTTTTTTTTTGACATAAGCAGGAAAAAGTCTGTATATTTTCGGAAGGAATGGACGGTGGTTATACAATAGTAATTCTATAAAACTGGTAATTCAGTAACGTAGATTCAGTTATAATGTAACAGAAGCTGAGCCGTAGCGGCAGGGTGTTGAGTTTTGAATTTGAGTTCAGATCAAAACACAGCTACAGGATACCTGACTAGGACACTTGATAGGTGGATATGAGCACGATCAACAAATTGGCTAAAATATATTTCCTTTTAGCTTAATATGAAGAGGGGAGGATGTGAATACCCACAGGTTTCACCACGGTTCCATTGATAACAATGAGTCTGCTACAGATCTGATTTTTTTATGGAAAATGTCAAAATGCAAGAGGTACCCATGTGAAAACACTTGTGATTTGTAGACAACATTAAATACACTATTATTTGATATAATTTGGATACATTCATAGGAATCTATGGGATAACAGATTACTTTGATTTAAATATTATTAAAGTTCACTGTGAAATCTCTTTTGCTCTTTAAGTCAGAATGTCTGATGATATTTTAACTTATTTAAGTTAATCATCTCCCGCATGATACGCGAATGCAGGGCAGTTAGACTGAAAATTCTACTAGAAGCAATAATACACATTGTACCGTCAGGTACTAATATATGGAATACCACTTTTCGAATGAGGAAATTCTGTATTTCCAAACTCAGAAATTTTTTTTTAAAAACTTGAATGTATTTGACATGAATGTTTTTTTTTTTACGAATTTTATTTGACATAGATATAGCATATTAGTGTTTAAAAATTATTGTTATATTAAAAATATTCTGTAAGTGGTTTGGTAGCAAGCAAGGTAATTGAAAGCCTTTAGCGTTTTACAGCATTACAGTTTAGTAATTGAAATTTTTTCATTCTTTTTCAGTCTTGATTATTAATGAAGGATAAAATGACATTAAAAGGATTTATTTTGAAAACTATAAAATTATGAAAAATTCTACGATGAGACACTTTTGTATTAAAGATTTTTTTACATATATATAGCAAGAATCATAACTGCATATTTGTATTGGATTATATATATATTTGCTAGGAGACATCTGTTTGTTGCTTTTAAATTTTTATCTGAAATTTGCTGAACTAAAAAAAAAAAAAAAATTAGTCTTTTTTTTTTATATTAATCTCGCTCTATCCACGAGAGTTCCAATTTCTATTAAGTAAATCTCCATGAAGATTTTACAATCTTTCTACAGTCAAAGATTCAGCAATATCTCTAAAATAACAATTAAAAATAAGAATAAAAATAAATAAAACAAAGCATTTTGAACAAAGAAAATAAAATTTAAGCGATAAAGTGAAATAAGCGGATGATACATTTAAAGAGTTTAAAAAAAAAAAAAAAACCTCCTAAAACCAGAATTTTTGGATAAAACTCTAAAATTGCCCCAACGATTTCCTAACACCTAAGCACATTCTAGAATCCTCATGTTTTGCAATTGGGTAGGGTGACAATCGAGGCCAACTTAAGAGAAGTCCTGTATAGTGAAGCGGCGCCGTTGCTAGCGGCCGCTATCGTGAAGACTTTTGACTTGATCTAACTTTGATAATAATATTTCAAATCCATGGACACGATAACAAAAACAACAATAAACTTATTCTATGTTAAAAGGGGCTTTTGATCCAATGATGTACATCATTCTTGCGATAAAGCAAAACCCATCCTTGCTTACAAAGTGCTGTGCCATATCCTGTCACGTTATCGGCTCCTCAATTCTCCGCTTGACGGCGTCCAGCTCTCGATGATGGATGGTCCCATGAAAATTCAGTGCTCACCCCTGCAGAGAAGAACTTCTCAGTCGGCTGAGCCGGCATCCGCGATGACAGTGAGCAACAACTGAACAATGAGCACATCCAAACCTGTTCAGACGGTGAGCATCTCGTAAGATGACACTTAACAAAATGTCCCTTATTACTGTCCGCAGAACGCGTCCATTCCAGGTTGAGCAGAATTTATTTCATGCATTGGTGGCCAGAAAGATCATTCTTTACATTTTCAAGCATGGAAAACAACCCGCTTGACTGTGGTGTAATTGTGTACATTTCAAGATTAAAGATTGTTGAAGACATTATTGCGTGGCTGAAATAATAGCTTTTATCTGTTTAGCGCTGTGTCAGATTATTTTCATGCCATGTTTGCGTACCGGTTAGGTTATTCGTAGAAGCAAAGTATGTCAATGTGTCAGTAACCACTTTTTAATATAATTTTCTCTATTGTTTCATGCATCTTATTGTTTGCTATTCATGTCAAATACAACTTTTTTTTTTTTTTTTTTTTTTTTTTTTTTGCTTAAACGAATAAATATTTCGTGAAAAAGTATTTCCTTTTTTTGTATTATTATGCATTTTTCTTGTTTTGTGGCTTGTACAGGCGTATGCTATAGGATAAACAACATTACATTGATAATTAATAAATGTTTATCTATGTATAATAAATCTTTATGTATTCGCATTTGAGGCAATTATTTAACGACAATCACAACTACTTTGTCGACTGCAGATTCGGAACATGGAGCAAGGAGAATATGTTCTTGACAATTCTCCAAATTGCACAAAGAAAATCTTGAAACCGACACCTGCCATTGGCTTATGTCTTGATAAACAGCAAAGTTAAGACTCTTGGGTTACAATTTGTAACTCACTTGGATTATAGTTTTGACTCTTTGGTTTACTTTAAAATAAAGATGCATAATGTTTATTGTTGCATCTAAACTAATGCATTGTTTTTACTTATTCCGTTGGATATATTTCTCTGTGCATGTTAAAGCTGTAAAACTGAACAGTTCATTTTTTTCACTGGATTTATTATTTCATTCCAGAAATTCGTAGCCAAAAACAATGAAAAAAGTTTTTTCTTAATTAAATGAAAACCTTGCATTTTTATTGCTATGACATTTTCACGCCATTAGATTAAAAACTGATTGGTATCATTATTAAAGTTATCTAAAATAATATAAAAAAAATATTTTTAAAGTCAATTCAGATATTGCAGAAAGTCCTTTCTAAATAATTTCCATTCATGTTTTTAAGTTTAGCCATCTTTTGGTAGATATATGCAACTGGAATCTAAAAAAAACTAAAATTAATTAAATTTAATTACTGAATTAATATTTGAAATATTTTATTAATATCCAGTGTCATCCACTACAAGTTAAAAAAATGCATTTGAACTCGAGTGGATGAATAAAAAGTATTTTCTGAACGATTGAAAATTTGAACACGATATATATAGGGAGAGTGTGAGCTAATAGAAGGAATTGAAAAAATAGTGATAACATGGAGCAGATGGAGTAGAAGATATTCACGCTCACACCAGCACAACAAGAAAAGATATTGAACTCCACTTGTTCAATGTCTTACACTGTTTCATCGTCTTAATACTATTTCACACACATCATTGAACAAAAGATCCGAGGCCAAAAATCGGTACATAAAAGCACCTGAACAAAGAGCCTAATCCGAGCGTCTCCCATTACCCTAAATCAGCGCGAAAATAGGGGTCCCGCGAGTGTGCAGGGCACTAAGCAAGATAAATCGGGGAGAGAGAGTGCAGCTCCGGCATCAATATTTTACGGGGCGGATGACAATGGCGGGGCGCCTTATTAGTGCCGGGGGCCGCCCCACTTAGAGTGCTTTTCCAACTACATTTTGCGACCGGCACCCTTGCTTACCCGGGACGCTCTCCATATATCTTAATCACGAACCATCAGCCGAAGATGGGATGGGTCATTCAACTCCGAAGCGTGGGGATAAATAATTTGTTGAGGCTTCTAAAGGAAAGATCTTCGGCAATACTTACAGGTGGGGCTTTTTTTTTGTCTTGAAACACGGCCGGTTAATGCATCCTATGAAGACGAGTGAAGTTTAAAATTCAGTACTTTAAAAGAAAGGCACCTTTGCATTATCCCCCCTCCCCCATATATAATTTTATGGAAGCCGTGGCCTATGTATTATAGCCTATACAATCCCACCTCGTAAATCGTATGCATGAGGTCGCTTTTTGCTCGCATTCTATTGAGTATTCTGAAGGAATTCTCAAATACTGTCTATTTTGTGGTGATAGAATTTAACATTAAAAACAGAAGACTGAAAGATGAAGACTGAATTCCAATTAGGAGTTTGGGTTGCATTTACTCTCAGTCACTCTGACTGAGAGTAAATGCAACCCACTCTCCATGTCATTAAATAACTCTACACTCTGTAGAGTTATTTAATGAGTGAAAATAGCAAAAGCTGTGAAACTAACTCTTCTCACCAAAATCTTACGGAAATGGCAGAATCTCCCAAACTAGTATAACATCGAAAAGAATGAACAAATGAAGTTCTTCTTTCAATTTCACATCAGTAAATTGCTAGAAATAACTTAATAACTTGCTTTAACATGCTTATTGTTAATCAAATTGACCCTGTGCGCGCGTTAATGCTGTGGAATCAGTTGGATAGAGGAAGATGTTGAAGAGGATATTCAAAAGCTTTCGCGTCTATACTAATATATACTAAGCACATCTATACTAATAAATAAACTGCTTCAGAGACACTGTTGAACCTCATTTTCCATTGTCCCTTTCTCCTATAAATAGTCTGATTCAAATCTAGCAACGGATGATTGGATAGTGTGGTACTTTCTCGTTAACGTAATATGTGTCTTGGATATGAAGGTTATGAGATTGATGATCATTACGAATAAAAAAAACAAAAATTCTGTATACTAAATTTTGGAGGTCATTCTTTTTTTTTTTTTTTACAATTAATTCAAGTTGAATAATTTGGTGACATTTTTGAGTGTCAATAGCAATATAACTATTCAGAATTTAAGGCATCATCCACTAGAACCTAGAAGACCCTTATTATCGTACACAAAAAAGCAGTAAGTTAATGCATAGAAAAAATAATTTGTAGTTAATACATGCATAACTTATATACTATACATATGTGGCATGTTGTAGATTTTACCTTCCGCCTAGTCGGCGTCTTTTATTTGCAAGCCAGGAATTCAAAGGAAAGTGATCCTGTTGCAAGTTAACACGAAATTACCATTGATGTTAATTGATAAAAGATTTGTAATCGACCTACTATGAGAGTATTCCCATTTGGCTCGTGAGGCTCCCATACTTATTTTGGTAATTGGCGACGAACACTGCTAAAAGCATGTGTGTACTCTGGTGAGAAAGATGCACTTTGGCAACGTTGGGGGAGATAGTGAACCCACCCTCGATCCTCTGGCTTCATCTTAGAATTTCCTGAGAGGCAAATTTACGACTAGGTGACGATAACGCAACTGCTGCTTCGCGCCCCAATCTCTGTATGCACAGCAGAGCCCTGGTATCCCCAAGGTGTTTCCAGAGTTTGATCATGATCTGCGGCACGAAACTCCCTCCCTCCTGGGACACCCCCTCTGCATTATCGTCTGCTAATAAAAGGCGGAAGGATACGCCCCTGCCTTAAACGATAAGGGCACTTGGTTTGAAATATTGATGCGGGAACTCTCTAATTTGTCTTTTCTTCCAAGAGTGTGTTGAGGCTCGACAGATAGCACCAGATATCGTTTGGTCCCCCCCTCCCTCCCCCCTTTACAGTCCATTCGTTGCAGGGGTGGCAGAGGGGATTTTTATGAGGTCGCGAGCGCTTTTGTCGTGCCCAGAACAAAGAGAAGGTGGGTTTAATTCCTTTTTACGACCAGGGACTGTTCTCTGGATTGAGGCACCTAGGACGAGGGGGTGGGGGACTTTTTATGGGCCAGTGTTCCTTCGGAGGCAGTTTTCAGGATGAAGCAAACGTTTCTTTGCATGCTGCAGTGCGAAGGGAAGGGTGAAATGCATTATTCTGGCTGCTTATTATTATTTGCACCGCATGGGAGTTTCTGTTGTTGAATGCTTTATTCGTTCAGGTTTTTAGTACTGTGATTTGATTTGATTTTGCTGCTAAGAGAGTAAGTCTGTAATTATTGCTGAAATTCATTTGATTTGATTTTTTTTATTGTTTTTGTACAACGAAGCTGGTGGTGTTTAGCATGATTCATTTAAAGAAAAATAATGGTATACAAAAACATTAAAATTATTTTTAAAAAAAAATTAACCACTCTTCTTGTAAATAATCAAAATTGTAGTCAATTTTGCTGTTTTAAAGTATAATTTTTTTTTTAAATATTTTATTCTAAAAGTGAAAGTAATCTTTCAATGCAATTTAACAGGATAATATAAATTGAAATTAGTGATACATCAACACAAAAGAAATTATTCTAAAAGGTAAAAATTATAAAAAATACTTTCATTTTAGGTATTTAGGCTCTATTTCCTGAACGATAACACTAATGCTAATTTGAAATAGGTTACAACTAATTTAATTGGCGAAGAAGATACAATTTTGAATTTTATAAACTTTTTAGAGATAGTGACATTCTAAAATTTGTTAAACTGAGCAGAATGAGATGGGCCGATCATCTCATGAGAATGGAAAGTGATATAGCTGCTTTGAAGGATTTCATTGTAATCCCTTTTGGACAACGACAATGGGGAAGACCGAAAAAGAGATGGGTCGACTATATGATTTTAATGTTATTAATATCAAAAACAGGAGGTCCACGGCCAAGAGGAGAACAGCCTGGCTGGATCTTTTAAAGAAGGCCAAGGCTCAAAGCGGGCTGTCCAGCCGATTATGGTGATAACTAATTTAGAAAATTGTTCCACAGGAAACCTTAAAAAAAAGCACCTTAGATTAGGATACAATTGAAGACACACATAAAACAAAACTTAAGTAAATGAAATTTCGCAGAAAAACTAAAGAAAATGAGTCATCCTTCGGAGACCAATTAAAAAAGAAGCGATACGAATTCAGCATTTTTCCAATCGCGGTTCTGCTGATGCAACACGCGCTGCCTCGCAGACACAAACAGGGCTTTCGCCAGAGCGACACCGAAATCTCTCCCTGCCAAAAGAAAGATTGTGTTGAATAAGCGATCCAATTGTGCGGAAAAATCTCTCCAAAAATCGGGTCAAATACACAGAATAATTCAGATTTCCTCCTTCCAAAAATAAAGTATCACTTTTCATTATAGATACATTATCAGCACTTTTAGGAAACTGAGCAGTATTATTATATGATTAGAACGAACAAAGCCCTCTTTCGAATCTGTTTTAACACTTGACGCTCATTTTTCTTTTCACTTCACTTCGCCCTCCCCCTTTTTTCTTTCGCAGAAAAGGATTATCCTTCACGACAATAGCGCTTCGTTCAAGTTTTCTTCGCATTCTTCGAAGCACGACCAAAGGGTTCTCTTCGTGCCCCCCCCTTCTTTTCTTTTCTTCTTTTTGGGGAGGTGACTCGTTTAGGAAGTTGGTAATTGTCTCGCGTGCTTCTGTTTTCTTTTCTTTTTTTTTTATTTGGAATTTTTCTTT
The DNA here is from genome assembly GCA_021605075.1 of Caerostris darwini. NCBI lineage: Eukaryota > Metazoa > Arthropoda > Arachnida > Araneae > Araneidae > Caerostris > Caerostris darwini. The sequence goes on from BPLQ01007064.1 coordinate 537,281, forward strand.
GTCATCGTCTGCGAGAATGAAGAGCGAAAGTCGTTTGCGTTTTTATGCGCCATGTTTTTTTTTTGTTCCAATACTTTCTCCTGCATAATTCACTTGTTTCGGCACCATCTGCTTTGCGAAATGAAAGATTATATATACACATTTATAATATGCGAGAAGGAAAATATACATACATATATAAGATTCTCCGCTGCACATACTTGCCACTCTAACATTTAGTGGAATAAAACATAAATCGAATAACTCACTGGACTAAAAGGCTATATGGGGGGGGACCTCAAAAACATGAAAACCTTGAAAATCCTCTGTGAAAGTTTTACGTCTTTTGCATAGAGCCTCGCAAATATTTTTGCCAAGAAGCTTCTTGTTTACAAATTATTAAATAAGAAAGTTATTAAACAAAATTAGTTAACAACAGTTATAAAACTGAAATTTGTAGAACGTGTTCTCAGTTTTTGTCTTTCATTCCTGAAATAATGAAAAGAAAATTCAAATCTTTGCAAAAAATTCTGTGTAACTTGTGATTTTATGCGTTCAGATGAATTTCATAAAAATGATGTCGGCCTAATGGCCTGGCCTTTAGTATCACAGGCTTCAGGTTGTAATCCTGACAGTGGCATGGATGTTTGCTATCCACGTTAAACTGTAGGTCCCAGTCTAATTAGCCTAAAGTGTGCATAAAATGACCAGGGAGCGACAAAACAAAACTATTAAAAGGAGGACGCCAAAGGCGCCTGGTCATGAAAGTTACGCAGGTGAACACATGCTGGCAATCAAATCAATTGCAACAGTCATTAAATGCTGCCGATTAGAGCTTAGTTTTTGAAAGATTGGCCATTCCATTGCGGTCATTGTTGATTGCCTACATATTTGCTGTTACTATATACTATACACAATTTTTACCGTGACTGTGATGAAATTATTACTGGTTAATTCCATTATTGATATTACTATATTGCAATCAATGTTGGTTAATTCTATTACTGCTGTTACTATTATGTAACTATTGTTTGTTAATTTCATTATAGATGTTTGATAACATTGACATAACTGCAATCAGTGTTTGTTAATTTCGTTTTTAATATTACTGTATTGCAATCATTGTTGGGTAATTTTATTATTGCTGTGACTGTACTGTAAAATTTTATTTGTTAATTTAATTATTGATGTTACTATTGCAATCTTTGTTGGTGAATCTCATTATTATTGTAACTGTGTTGCAATCATTGTTGAATAATTTCATTATTGCTGTTACAATACTGTAATCATTGGTGGTTGATTAAGATATTGTTGATATTGTAATCATTATTTCTGTGACTACAAATTCTATCATTGATTGATTCCATTATTGTTGTGACTACCTTCTGATTTCTAGTGTTAGATTTTGCTTTGCATATTTAACAGTGACGTTAACATTTATTTCATAACTTACCTCATTATTTTTAACATTTGAATTTCAACAACAAAAGATTACGAAGTATTTTTGTGATAAACAAGTATTTTTGTGAGTATTTTCTGTTATTAAACAGAATATCTTCTTTGATTTCAAATGCAGTGGATCTGGTCACGTTTTTGTACATTGCTTGAGATTTCCTGCTTTCATGACAAAATTCTTCTTGTTAAACAATGATTCTTAACTGATAGATTGGCTTAAACTAAATTTTAAACAATAAATTTATGTACGATAAAATATTTTGGTATCATATACATATTCATAGAGACTTCTTTTGCATTCCAATTGAAAAGTTGGAAATGTGAAATCAATGGTCTGCAAAAAACAGCAACAAGCAACTTTTTCAAGCTACTGTCATGTGTGTAACCTACCCAAATGTGTCTTAAGAACAGGGTTAGCAAATTCAGTACCCTAAAAAATATTTCAAGTTTTAATTATTTAAATTTTGAAAATACTTTAAGTTAAAAAGTAAATTTTTTAAAAACACCCCATTCAATAGCTATTTTGACTACAAATATGGATGTACTTTTACCTCTTATTAAACAGAAAGTTCAAAAAATTGACAGTAGAGGCCGATTTTTTGCTATTAATTATTGCTATTAAGGTTAAATTAACCTTTTTTGAACCTTAAATGTTTTACTGATAAAATCATATTCCTACTGCCTTAATTTAAAAAAAAAAATAATACTTTCTCATTTACAAACTGCATTCTGTTCATGAGCTTGAGATGTCAGATGAGTTTGAGATGTCACAGATTCAGATGTGAAATAAAGTGAACATACTTTTTTCAATTCCTTCTATTAGTTCACACTCTCCCTATATATATCTTGTTCAAATTTTCAATCGTTCATAAAGTACTTTTTATTCATCCACTCAACTTCAAATACATTTTTTTGAACTTGTAGTGGATGACACTGGATGTTAATACAGTTTTTAAAAATATTAATTCATTAATTAAATTAAATTCATTAATTTTAGTTTTTTTTGGATTTAAGTTGCATATATCTATCAATAGATGGCGCCAGGTAATTTTTAAAAAATGAATGAAAATTATTTATAAAGTAGGAATTGACTTTTAAAATTTTTTTTTGTATTACTTGTTGAGGTTGAAGTTGTGAAAGCGGATCTATTTGCTATTTCGATATTGATTCATGCAAATCAATGTCAATTATTGGATATCATAAAATCCAACGAAATAAAAAAAAAGGTACTTAACTATAATTTCCGGTGTGACTCGTGGCTCAAGGGTAAGGTAAGCAGCTATCATGCAGGAAGGCTCACGTTAGAGTTCGCCGTTGGTTGCATGCATTGCAGTCACTTCAGAAAAGAAATTGTGTCAGACTGTTGAATTCATTGTATACAGGCATTTCATACTGACAGTCAGTCTGCGTTGAAGGCGTTTTTCATATTTTCTCCTATACTACACACAAACGTGTAGCAGTTAAACCTGACCTACCTTCATTATTTGCCCTTAGACAATAACATATGTAAGTGGAAAGCGATGCTATCGATGTATAATAGCATAATATCTATTGTCTGTACAGAAAATTAATATTGATTGATGTACATTCAGCAAATATAATAAACAGATTTTGTTTGTTATATTTGCTGAATGTACTATTTCGAATATTTTATTATAAGTATATTGATGCTGAATATGTTTTGATAAATAAAATAGGTAAATCATTTTCGTATCACTTATTATATATGACTTATTTAATGTTATTTAACATTTTTATAAAACATTAAATTTATAAAAATGAAAAACCATACATAAAATTAAAGTTTATTTTAAAAGCGACATTGCTTGAAATTTTAACTTAAACGAAATTTTCCATTCTGAATTATATTTTTAGAACACGTTGGGCTAACAAAACATTTGTTATAAAAATAAACTAAAATACGTTTTTTAGGAAATTGGATCGATGTTTTTAAAAAGCTTTTTTCTCAACACTATTATTACCACAGTCAGAAATTTTTACGTATATATATATATTACTTTTGCAAGTTTCACTTTTTTTTAAAAACTTTTAACCGAGTTTCGATGTGTGTCCGTTCTTAGTTTTTCGTTTTTCTTATTCTCTTATTTAGAAATAATTTCTGAAGGAAAAAGAAAAAAAAAGCTGATTCAATTTTGCTGTCGGGTCGTCGCTACAAAAATAAATATAAAAAAAACAAAAAAAACGACATTTTCTTTTCCGCAGAGGAAGTATTTGAAGCAAAATAACCACAAAATATTTTTTTTCTTTCTGGTACAGTATTAATGCTCGCTACAAAGGACTGTATTATTTGTCATATTTTCCTTACCACGAAGTTTACTGATTGTTAAAGCATTCTTTCGTCATATATATATATATATATATTACTGTCAAAATATGTTATTAGATAAAATGAAAAAGAAAAGCCACAAATACAATAATACGTTTTGTATCGAGTTTTAGAAACATATATATATATTTTTTTAATTCCAGGTTACGTTGTCTATTGAAAGGTTACCTATGCTTTGATCTAATAGAATTGAATTCAGAAAAATTAATGATACGGAAAAAAATTCATGAAATAAAAAGGCCTTTTAAGAAGAAGATCGATAAATAAGAGCGATTTGTTAAAAAAAAAATATTTTACTTCAAAAATTTCGATTTTGTACATAATTAATCTTATAAATATCATTTGTTGGAAAAAAAATTTGTTGATAATGAATAGTCGACATATATTTTAAGTATGTTGACGTTTTAGATCGGCTTCATTTTCAATACTCCAGTTATGAAAGATTAAAAAAAAAAGAATTGGTCCTCATGCTTCGTGAAGTATTGAAAAGTATTTAATGCTCGAAAGTGAAAATTTGAAATATTCACCAACTGTTTGAACGATTCTACGAGGTGCTTTTACGGTTCTGAAATTGCGAGGGAAAGTCTATTCTATTTAATTAAATATTAAACTAACTGATAAATTGATAGGAATATTTCTAATAATCACACGCTTTAATTTAAAAAAAAAATTCCAACATTGATGACAGTGATGATTGCAAAAGTAAATTTTTAAAACTGCTTAAAAAATGTTTAATATATTACACAATAGTAGAATAATCAACTATTTTCCAGATGTCTAGGAAGTAAAACAGTTACGTGGTCAGTCTAATTAGTCTAAAGTTTTATGACTCAGGAAAAACAAAAATAAATACAAAACGTAACGTGCGCATTCAATTCGAATTATGAAGAAAATGGATTAATGAATGGTTATGGAGTTATCAATCATCAGCAAACAGGGCTGAATCTTTGTTGATCTAATTTTGGGCGCTAATTAGAGCAATGTATCTGCTAAACTGCTTGATCAAACTAAAAGATTAAAAATGCATGTATTAAATTTTTTTGAATTGCTTTCTGTTCAACATTATTTTTCTTAAAAAAAACTCATGGGATATCTAGTAATATTTTTACATTCACTCAAATTTACACATTCACATTAAATAAAAAAAAAAAAAAAGAGAAAAAAAGTATTATTCTACTAATTTTTTTTTTCTTCTGCTGTTCTTTATTTAAAAAAAGCCTCCTTTTTTTTCACAGCATAGCGTGAACGAAAGAAACGATGGAATTCTATATTGTTACTTTTTTTTTTTTTTTTTTTTGCAATGAATTTAAATGATTGAGACAATTCCGTACTGTTTATAAAATACTAGTTTGAAAAAAAAATTTTTTTTTTAAAGCTCATAAAAAAAAATAAAAAATAAAAAAACCAGATAAATGAAGGAAAAAAAAATTTTTTTTTTAAATTTCTCTATTCAATGAAACATTCCTTCATTGCTTTTTACGATTATTTTTTTAAACGTGTGGCCTTATTTAATTTTTATTTCGCATAAAAAGAATGTCTTCCTTTCCTTAATTGAAAACGAAAGGATGTGAAGTAAAAATAAAAGTGAAAGAAACCAAAAGGTAAAACCCATTTTTAAGAACGTTTTTATTCTATTCATTAGTTTCCAAACTTCTTAATTTCTGGTAATAAAACAATTGAAAGGCCTTCATTTCCTGAGTTGAGCCGCAGCCTTGCTGTTGGAATTTTCTTTATTAAATTTTGTGTCAATGAAGTTCTGGCCCTGCGGGGATTTCGATTCCGGGTAACGTTGTATCGATGATCACTGAATCGAATCGTAATTTTTTTTTTTTTTAAGCGTCGAATTAATAGAAAAATCAAGATTTGCAACAGCAACTTTTCTTTAGTTTTTTTTTAAATAGCTTTTAGAAAAAAAAAATGTTTTTCTTTGCAATGAACATTCATTAAGATTAAAATTTATCCAATTCTAAAGGTTTTTTTTTTTTTTTTTTTTTTTTTTTCGATTATTCACTTGCAATTACTTAAATTGAAACACTCAAAATGGTGAATTATTTATTATTATTTTTTTACTTATGCACTATTGATGAAAATGTTGATTTTCATAAAAATTTTTTTTAAATTCTTGTGCATGAAAGAGAAAAAGTAAGAAATTCTATTTACCACATTAAATTCTTTAAATTTAAAGATTTTATTTTTTTGTATTTTTTGTCTCAATGCAAAATATCATTTCAATGAGACCTTTGATGTAAATTACAAAAAAAAAGGACGTTTTGCAGCTATTTTGAATTGAATCTAAATATCAGATTAATTTAATAACGCGAAATATTATTTTTAAAATTTAGACTTCTAAATATATTTATTAAATTGTGGTAAATAATATTATTATTATCTTTTTTATCAAAATCTTCTTTTGAAATAAGGCAAAATAATTTTCTATATTAGTTATTTATTTACAGTAAATAAGATTGAAGGTGTTTTTATAAGTGTTATTATATTCATCAAGGATCTCATAATAACTCTCATTTTGCAATTATTGTAACATTAGATGTTCGAATGAAAAGAAAAAAAATATTAAATAATGATTTTTACTGAAACATAAATCATTGATAAAACCAGTTTCCTATTATTATGAAAGTAAAATATTAAAGAAAAAAAATGTTATTGAACTCTATACTTTTTTTTTTTATGTTGCTCAAAACTTTTGAATTAAAATTCAACACCATTATTATACAAAGTTTTATACTTATTCCTTTTAAATTATTTTTATTTTCTAGATTTTGGACTTCCATGAAAGTAATTTAAAATATATTCTAAAGTTTTGATTTTTTTAAAGATTTAAAGCGATGTTTAAAAATACAGTTTTATATTGAAGTCTGCAATTTATTTTACTGAAAATAAAAATATTTGTAGGAAAATATTTACCATTGTGACTCTAAAAAAAAATAGCAAAAGACAATAGAACATGGAGCAAATTGCGCAATTTTATGTTGTTGCTATTTCACACGTCTCATGTCATGTTCTTATTTGTGTTTATTTTGTCATGTTCTTATTTGTTATCAAATGTTTTACGGTAAAAAGCCATTCAATTTTAAGAAAATAATGTCCGAAAATGTTTTTTTTAAATCATTATTGATTGGAATATGAATTTTACGCAAATGCTTTCTTTAATTTCTACTATTTGTTTTTAAATAGTTAGGACTCCTGTTATTCAAGTTCCTCTCAGATTTTTTTTCCCAGTTTCATCATAAATTCTTAATAAGCTTTCAAATGATACGACACTCTAAACTCTACGCTCTTAAGATCAAATCATCCAGGTCACATTATCTTTTATAAATGGATTATTGTAATTTTATAATTGAAATAATACCAATTCATTTCCATATTATATTTAAACTATTCCATGAAAAAATTTCATAGAAACTTCATGCCCTGTACTATCCTATTTCTTATTGTTCATTCTCTTTTATGACTGTATTTTACGCCTGCGTTTACGATTTCTTTCCTCAAGAAAATTGCACTTGAACGAGAAAAGACGAATGAGAAGAGACTCGTTCCTCACGAACGAGTCCTTTTCCTTACTTTCACTCGTCACAATTAAATTTTAACTCTTGTTTTTATTCGATTCGAGTCGCACTTATTTTGTGGAAGCTATTATTTTTTCAAAGAAAATAGTGTGCAGGATTCGATTTTCCTTGATTTCACTCTGTGTGGAATTTTCTCAAAATAGTTTATTTCCGAAAGATGACTTTTAATAAAAATATAATTCTCAAAGAACAAACAAGGTACACAGCACAATGAAATAATTTGCAAAAATTTTTTGCGAAAGAAAGAATTATAGACAAAAACTTGGTTTATTCTAAGAAAACAGATTCTCTGCTTATAAAAGGCTTCCACAGCTCTGATAATACACGGCTGACAGTAGGAACAATGAACTTTTGAAAAATTGTATTTCCAACTTTGCAATACTTTTAGTCTTTTTTTGTTTGTTTTGTTTTCTGTTATGTGACTAAAGGGTAAAAAACGAACGTTATTTTTTATATTTATTTGAAATTCCATTAAAAAAAACCTTAATGAATTGAATTAATTGACATTTGAAATTTTTGCGTAGCAAAAGTCAATAAAGTTAATGCTTAATAAAATTTGCATCAAAAAGTATAAATTCCTAGAGCTCCTAAGAACATTTTGAATAACTACAACATAGTTTTTTTATGTTCATAAAAAAATTTCAAATAATTATATACTTAGAGTTAAACTGCTTACTTTAAAGACAGCTTGTAAACTAAATTATCTCCATATTTCTGAATATATCCTGTATTTTTTATCAACTCTAGAGCTTTTATTATTTTTTTAATTTTCTGTCAGCATGTTAATAACATTGGATTATTCCATATGAAATGAACTTTTGAATATGTAACTTTTAAGAGGTCACACAGATTTTTCAATATATTTAATTACAAAATGTGCACCATCTATATAAATGCACATCAACCATCGATTATAAAGCATTTTTATTCCAGTTTCAAAGAATACTTTTTTATATAGAGTCAATAAATTCAGTAAATGCTGTTTTACTGCTTCGTGATTGGCAAAGCGTCTATTCTTTAAAAAATGTTCCAAGTGTTAAAAGAAATAGAAGTCAGTAAGTCTAGTGAATAGGGAGGATGATGCAGAACCTCCTATTTCAACTAGTCATAGTCAGTTTTTAGAGTGTGATTTGGGAAACGCCTTTTCGATTCAGCTGGTTCTGATTAAAACAATTTCTGATATCGATTGTTGACAACAATGCTGTGCGTTAATTGTTTGAAGCTATGATGGATTGATTTGACTTCACCAAATCGTCAACAACTGCTTCTTTGGATATAAGCTAGACGTGGGATTAGACTGCATCCAGCCAATGTGCTGAGAGCATCTACCATCTACATACAGTATCCACTTTTGATCTCAAGTAATGAGAGGGTCCAAAAAGGAACAATTTCTTTGCCGAATGCTCATCGATGTGCAAATAAATCTGCTGAGCATTACAAATTATGCCTATTCTGTAAACTCGTGTGGTAAAAGTTTCTACTTTCTGAATCAATGTCTCCAAACTGGTGATTTGTCTACTTTAAAATCAGCAGCATATTCTCTATTAGTTATTAAGGAGTTAGCTTCAATGCTTTCAGGTCTTCAACGGGCTTCATTTTCTAAGATCATATCTCCTGATTCCCAAACCATCGTCTTATTGTGGATATAATAACGGCATCATTCTCAAATATATCATTAATGTTCCGTCTAACTTCGGCATCAAAAATGCTCAACTTTATATTCATACATAAAGATGCTCCGTATTTTATGGGATTTCGATTTGTTAAAGATTTCCTAAAAGTTTCGACGTCTATTTGTGAAGAAAATACGCCAGAATAAGCAATAAAATTGTATACAAGATTCTTATTTAATATAATACTGTTAAATATTTTATTTTATAAAAATTCAGCTAATACTAAAAAGTTTATTTCATATGGAACGACCTGATAGATTTCTCTACAAGTTTAATCTTCCAGGAAACCAATGAAAGTGTTACCTACAGTTTTGGAAAAACATTTCTCGAGTTTTCTGAAAAATTTAAAAATAAAATGGGATTAAAATGACCCCACTGGCATGCTCACAGGATAAAATAATTCTGTTGTTGAAGTTACGCCATGCCTTTATGACCAGATCCAAGATATTTTTTAAATGCGTTATCTTTCCACTATCCTAAAAAAATACAAAAGATGTGTTGCTCTAGAATACCGATATTTCTGAAATACTAGATCTAGTTTGTAACGCGTTTGCACCCTCAGCAGACGAGAAATTGACACCTGTAAAGAGACCTTCCCCGTGCTGCAGATGACTGTGGTGTCACGTGAAGGTTTCTCCCCATGAAAGGAGAGAGCGCTCTTCTATTACTGGAGATTCCTATTATCTATCTGAAAGTTGTTATCGTTTGTTAGTCTCGGCCCTGCATTCTTATTTTGCTAGTTTTTTTTATACTGGAGTCTCAGTTTTCTTTGAAAATGACTGCATCATTACATAGATCACATTCTGCAGTAAATTTTGGACGATAAAAGTGATAGAGTTCGGTATTTTTCATGTAGGAGTCTTGCATGTAATATTAACACTCGGAAGCTCTCTCTATATGTTATATCATCATCATGATTGGCGCAACAGCCTCATGGTGGACCAAGACCGTCTGCCAGATTTCGAAACATGAGATGTCTTCTTTTTACGGGGTAGGGTTGTCAACCCTACGCTCTGCAGCTATGTTAAACTGGGACCTACAGTTTAAAGGGGATTCGAACCACTACAAACATCCATGGCACCACCGGGACTCGAACCCGAAACCTGTGGTACCGAGCGCCAGAGCGCTAGCCACTCGGCCATTCAGGCTTCATATGTTGTATACAGAGTGATTATAAAAAAAAACAACCTTACTCCATATATGAATCCCTAGCCATCAGACCATTCAAAGAATCTGAATTAAACTTTGGTTTAAAGTATTTTGTGGAATGCGCTTAAGAATATGAAAAACAACAGTTAAACTCTAAAACTTACTGTTACTTAACATACAGCGACACCTTACAATGATAGTACTTCCTTTATTGGAATGTGACCTCCATAGTAAAAAAAACCCTAACTAGCATTGGATCGGCACCTGTAGCACGAAAATCGCCGGAGCTAGAGAGACTAAGAAGAAAAGCGAAAACAACCAATAACTGCAAGGAAGTAACGGAAGGCAAAACATTTTAATGTGTTTCATAAATTTTTCACATGATCTGTTTTACACGTGATGAAACTGTTTTACATGCTGCAGATGGTGGATGGCACTGAAGCACGCACCAAGGCGAGAGGAACCTGTCGTTTGAGGGCATCTTTCAAATGAGATGCAGTTTGCGATTAAATGTGTTCGTTTTAGATTGCATGTATACCTATAAACAGAAATCCATTGGAGCGATGTTATAGGCTGTATTATCTATCAGTAATGCAACCTGTAGCCAAGACAGTGACTTGCTTTAGCAGCCTACCAAGTAAGTGTTGAGAGACTTTTCTGAGCACTGATGCTACCTTGGGTCATTAACAAAAGATATAGCAATCATTCTATTATTGAGAACAAATTATTAATTAAGTACAAAACATTTAATGTATTACAAATAGAGCATCTTTGTGCTTAAAATGTACTTTTTTTTTTTTTTTTGCTTCTTTTTAGTTATTTTATAGTACTTTGTGACCTGTTCATAAGGTATTGTTATTTTCATAGGATATTAGTGGTGTTTTTTATGTTCCGCAAATTTAGAGAGCAAGAATGCTTTTTAAGTGAGTGCAAATACTACAAGTTGTAATTTTATTATTATTTTTTTTTTCAAGTCAAGAACTTATTTTGTAAATAGAAGAGTTCAATAAGAGTCAAAGAATTTATTGCATACTCTCTACTAATATTAACACATTCTTCTTACATTAGTAAAGATCATAATAAATAAAATTAAAACTGCGGAAAAGAGTCAGGAGTCGTTATAAAAAAAATCTGACTCGGAAGAGATGGTTGAGAATTGTTTGTCGGGTATTGAACCTGAATTCTAAATTGAAAGTGCTAACAGGCTGTCATTAATATTAGGAGGCAAAAAGGATCTCTCTGAAAATGTTCAGAAAAGTGGTCTCTTAAAAATCTCGTTCGGGTTTTTAAACATATACAGTCTGTCAAGATGCAAGTTCTAAGCGAGCATGTTTGAAAAGAAAAAAAAAATGCCCTAATTTCATTTACTGTTGCTTTTATTTGCTCGTCACTTTCTCCTCGACGTCTTGCGAAAAGCATCTTATTGAAGTAATATTTTCTTCTTTTTTTTTCCAAATTGATGTTTTCAACACAAAAATTGAATTGAACGAAGTCGTCATTTTTTTTTGGTCGATTTACAATTATTAAACTATCTTACAGTTTTCTTATGAGAATAATAAAATTATATTTTAGAGTCGGTTACTCATATTAGGAAAATAATTGTACATAATATTTATCTGCCATCAGAAAATGTATCTTTTTCATGGATCTTTGAATGCTCATTTAAAATCCTACAATTTATTAAATTTAATAAGCTGCAAATCATTTGAAATTAATTTAAAAAAATTTTTCAATTGTGGATTTAAGTATTTTTTTATTTATTAGTATTTTTGGGAGCGTAAATGAAATCTTACATACATATTAATAGAATCTTGTGCTAACGAATGTCATTATTTTAACTGTCGTCTTCAAAATTTTCAAAAATGAAATATTGCAATTTTTGTGACATTTTCCACCAACAAATTTACAACGGTTCCAAACCCTTTGGTTGCAATAAATTAGAAATAAATGTATAAAATATTTGCTGATATGGATTGAAACAGCTTTTAGGATAGCGAGTTGAGCTTGCAAATGTGAGGGGGGCGAGTTCGAAACCTGATAATGCCCCCTCCACATTAGGCTGGAGGATCCAGTTGCTAAAACCATACAAATGCATCCCTTGGTGTTATCAATCGTAATTATGCTGGTAGAAGGGGGATATAGCGTAGCAGATTATCCCACATTGCCTTCTGGATAATGCTGAATATATTGGTAGCAAATAATTTGAATCTATGTGTCCAACCCTGGAAAACGGCAGCGATTTTTTAAGATTTTAAAGTTTGAAGTGAAAATAAGTCGCTCGATATATGGATGTTCTTTCACAATACATCTGGAGGTTTCCTTTTAATGCTCAGTCGATCTTCTACAAACATTCTTTCCTTGATAAAAAAACAACAACTACTTTTCTTTGTTTTTCTATAAAAACGATCGGTTTGCTTATACATGACAACATTAAAACCAAAAATTTGATTCTCTCTAATCACAAGAGCAAACCGGTGTCATCACATTTAGTTTCTTTCTTACTTATTATTCTACAAATCACTTAGATTTCCAAGCACTTTTCGCGTCTTCAAATGCGTCTGCTAATTGATTTCTCTGGTGAGCAACGTGCATTCCAGGTTGGCCCAAACGGTGCTTTCGCTCCTTAAATTGTCAGAGCTGTATTCCATCTCCATTTTGTTGAGCCTATTCATAGAATGGTGATTCTGACTGCGTTTTTTGCAAAAGATTGCAGTGGATTGCACGACAGCAATTTGTTGCGAATTAAAATGCATTCTGCTGCACATTGATTTGTGTATTTGATCAGGAAATGTATTTTATGTTTAAAGTTCTTAACTCCCATTTATTTATTTTCGAGTTTTGTTATCGATAGAATAGTGTCAAACAAATTTCAACCGTGCCTTACAAAATGTTGATCGTATATCGACAAGTGAGAATTGTGAACCACAAGAGAACAGTGTGAAACTGAGAAATCTATGAAACTCATTTTTTCTCAGGATTATTCATCATTTTACATACCTGTGATTTTTAAAAAAATTGTTTTTTAACTTTATGCTTTTCTTAGCGTAAAACAATATTTGTCTTCATAACTTTTCTCATTCTTCAGTTGAATATTGATGTGGATTAGATATTTTTCAATGCAAAATATTTTTTATTAATAGTGAATGAACTAATCAGAATATTAGGTGATGATCCGCCATTAGAAAACAAAACTGATCTTCTTGTCAGCTTAAATGCACTAGTTCCCCAAAATCAACCTGTTTTTTAAAAATAACGAAGTGTTCCGGCCTCACCGAGCCACGCCTGTTGACGAAGGTATGCTATAAATGGACTGGTCAGCTTGATTCTAGAATCGCAATCCTTCGAGTGCCTTTGGACTACTGTTGCCGGTCTGAGATCTTTTAATGAGCTAGAACCAAACTCCTTGTAGAAACTTTGACTTCTGGTTCGTGTGTTTAACAGATTTTGCTGAAAGAAAAAAAACAACAACCAAACATCAGTGTAAGACATCAAAGAATCAAATAAAAGGTTTTAAATCCAAAATGTGAAAAATACATACATAAATAGCCATCAATAAATAAATGAAACATTAAATTTATAACATAGAAATTATCAAATAAATTAGTACCAAACAATAAATAAATAACAGTTGTCATTCTTCCAGCATCAGCGAACGTGGTTTTTTAATACTAACATGCACACATAATCTCAAAACGCACGACAAACCAAGTCCCTGAATTCCATTAACCATAACAACACATACTCATACCCAATGACATGAAATATATGAAAAAATAAGAATATTTTATACATTCATTTTTAATTGCTTCAGGAATGAAATATAACGCAGGATGAAAGAACCTTTTGAAATGAAAAGAAAAAAAAAAAAAAAAAAAAAAGATAACTGCAAGCCAAATGATTCAAACTGTTTGCATAAATAAATGTTTCAAAGCGTGTGCAGGGTCAATGTCATGTGTCAAGTCTTCTTCGTGAGGCGGCGCCACCTTCCATGGCACCACACCCTCACAGCCCTGCTCATCACTCAAAACGAATAACTTATGGCCACACAAGACAGGTGCCTCGAGACAACCCTGTCCCAGCATACGTGATTCACAAACCAACGCGAACTACTTTTTTTCCAAGACAATCAGAGAGAGAGAACCTTTTTGAAAAAAGGAAAGCGGTGCCAAGACGAAAAGAGGTCTGTCATTGCCAGGATTGAATATCAATATGTTCAGAGTTGTCATTACAGTCCACGCCCTATCTCTCAACCTGAAGAAGAGCGGCCATAAATCCAACTCTTACCCGCTCTCTGTAATCAGGCCCGAACCGACGGCCTGTTCCCGCTAATTGTTGGGATGAATGAGTTATTGCGTTGTGTATCCGTGCGCCCGACCTGGAAATCCCCGACCCAAATGATACCTTTGCGCGCGGACCACAACACCCGCGGAACCATCAGATGATAACAAAACAGAATTCGCGAATCGATACAGACGTTGAAGAAAGATCCTGCGATTACAATGTAGCACTATTCAAAGAAGCGATCCAATCTATCCACTCAGAGCTCGCAAAAAATATTTCAAACTTACAAATAATACATAAAGCACATTTTTTTAAAATTTTTATAGGGGTAAAAAATATTTTTATTTAAACGTACATATTTTTTTACAAACATTTTATTTTATTTAAACGTAAACAAGTAATATAATTTTTTTTTTTTTTTTACAGTCAATTTCTACTTTTTTTCACTCTATTGCAGAAAGTCTTTTATAAATAATTTTCATTCATTTTTGTAAGTTTATCTGGCGCCATCTATTGGTGGATATATGCAACTTAAATCTAAAAAAAGCTAAATTTAATGAATTAAATTTAATTACTGAATTAATATTTGAAAAAACTGTATTAACATCAAGTGTCATCCACTATAAGTTCAAAAAAACGTATTTGAATTTGAGTGGATGAATAAAAAGTGTTTTATGAACGATTGAAAATTTGAACAAGATACATATAGGGAGAGTGTGAGCTAATAGAAGGAATTGAAAAAGAAAAGGATGAAAAAAATACAACTATGTACTTGACTCATGTATGTTTTGTGTTTCTTATAGCGAATTATTTAATAAAAAAAAAGAGATGCAATGATAATATCAGTGTATATATTATAGGGTGGCTTACACTTAATTGGTATCGACAAGGAAATGTTAAGCAAAGAAATAGAAATATTCACTGATGAACAACTGTTCATATAAAAGAAAAATGCAAATTGCCAACAACTAAAGCTCTTCCTTTAAACAAACGCTTATGCATACGTTTGAAATCATAAATAGGATTTCCCACGTAGTTTGATTTAATTTTACATGAATTTTGTGATTAAGAAATTTTAAGGGACAATTTGCAACGAGATAGGTTTGTGGTGTTTGCCAAAAACGAATGAAGCTTCTAGAAGTTGTTTGGGACTTGGACAGAATAAAAATTATGAAGCAAGCAATTTCCATGAAATTCTACGTCATTCATTTAATTACTAAAAATACTTAAATAGTTGTAGTCGCAGTACTTTTCAATAGTCTCGAAAACTACTGCGAAAAATTTTGTGATTTGCTTTGCAAGGCATCTGAAAATTTCTCGCTGTTTGACATTTAATAATAATCTCTCTTTTTTTACTTTGATGGATTACTATTCACAGAAACTAACGAATACAATACACTCAAAACAATGCGAGGAATATTTGGCATTAAGAAGTTTTTAGAAATAATTCACTAACTACTATTTTTTTTTCTTAATTTTGGACCTCAATAATTTTTAAACACAATCGTATAAAACGTAAATTAGAATCGTGTTTATATGATTTTTCTTGTTATAATAAATATGATGCAATCAGACCTGTTTTTATGTGGGGAATAAGGACAGCATAAAAGAAATTGCTTAAAACAATAGAGAGTTTTTGCATACCGTATTTTGGATGTCCGTTATTTTTTTCTCCCTAGCGCGCATGCTCATAGGAAACATTAATACAGATACGCATGCGCAATGTCCTAGGAGCATGCGCGCTAGGGAGAAAAAAATAACGGACATCCAAAATACGGTATGCAAAAACTCTCTAATATCTTGAACTTGTTGCAATAGCTATAAAATATAACGTTTGCAACATATTTTTTTAAAAATGTATGCGGTCAATAGGGACCGCATAAACAAATATGTAAAACAAAACCTCACGATGTAGCACTGCCTTGCATATAGTAGCATTTCATGGTAATGGAATGATACAATATCAGGTGGGCCTTCTGCTGGATTTTTTTTTTAATTTGCACGTTATTTTGACAGTCATATGGTGTTTTCTTTTTTAATTTACATTTTTTAATTAATTTTTATTCATAATATGTATTTGATTGATTTTTTTATATCAAAATTGTACAAAACACATAAAAAGGGACTGCGTAAAAACAGGTTTGATTGTATTTTTATGAACAAATGTATGCAACTTAATGATTAAATTGCTCTATTATTATGTGCTATTTTACATTTTTATTACTCATAAAATATCTGGGTATTGTTTTGGGGAGAGTGGGTTACTTTCCGCTGGACCACTTTCAAAGATTCTTATTGGCTTATTATTTTTTTAAAATATCTTTTACGAACTAATAGTTATATAATAATTTTTCTTTTAAATTTTCTTTTCTTTTCATTTTATAATTATTAAATAATTTTATGGATAACCTGTATATTGGCTCGGCCGATTATTTAATATTTTATTACATTTATTTATTTTTAATTTTTACCTTCCTAAAAATTGGATCCACTCTCTCATGAAATGAAATATCGCCAATTTGGCAAGAGGATTATAAATAGGGCGACTTAGCAAAATAATTTGGCGAAACTGTCAATGAATCAAAGTATCGTGTATTTTTATTTTTATTTATTTATTTATTATTTTTTTTTTTTGAAAAATTTCTTTTATTTGGACGAGGAAGAAAGACTGCCATTGCTCTTTACCTGCTTGTGTTTAATTATTTTTTCCACCTAAATGATTTTGCAAACAGGGAAAATAAAATAAAATGAAGTTTTTTTAATTAACTAAATTTCATTGCATTATGTGTATTTTTGTTTATTATATATAGTGTAAGTATTGTTGTACTGCTTTAAACCCAACTTTTTTTTTTAAATATTCCGTGTAAAATGCTTAAAAGTCGAGATTTATTGAACAAGCATTAACTAATAAATGAACAATTTTCATAACTGTTCATTTATTATACAAAAAAATCTTTAATTTTTATCCTTACATAAATGCCGAATATTGTTACCATTCACATCGTTTTGAACAACTAAAACGCTTTAGTGCATAGAAAGGAAATAAAATTTCTAAAAAGAGTTCGAAAATTTCAGTAAAATACGTTTTTTATATTAGTTTTTGAAATTAGAAGGAAAAAAAAAGAAAGAAAAAAAAAAAGAGAGATGAGTCAAAGTAATTATTTGCTAGGTCTTTAAAATTAAGGTTTCATTAAAAATTTTAAATATTTTAACTATGAGCATCCATTAGCTTTTTCGTGTAAAAAAATATATATATATACTATTACTTTCTTACGAAGATTCAATGAAGGTGTTCCTTCATTCTGAATCATTTTTTTTTATTACTTTGTGTATCATAAAACAACAACTAAATAATAAATTCGCATCAACAATTGATTTTCATCAGTAAAAAACATGAATTAAATTTAACACATTTTATGAGTCATTCAATATATGATTTTATATAGACTTCCTTTATTTATTCCATGTAGTAAAAAGATGTAGCTTTTTTGGGTTAATTACGTAAATTGTAACGTTTTTCAGTATTCAAATTTGTTGTACTCTACGTTGTATGAAAATGTTATTAGAAATAATGAGTAAATACGATTACTATTATATTAAAATTCCTCATTGCATCACGAGGATATTGTGTACTTCTGAGACAAAAAAAGACCTAAAAAAAAAATTTTTTTTTTTTTATATTACTTGTTTTTTTTTTAAAGTCAATTCCATTCTTTTTTTTCACAATATTGCAGAAAGTCCTTTATAAATAATTTTCTGTCATTTTTTTAAGTTTATCTGGCGCCATCTATTGGTAGATATAGGCAACTTAAATCTAAAAAAAATGTTAATTAATTAATTTAATTTAATTACCGAATTAATATTTGAAAAAACTGTATTCACATCGAATGTCATCCACTACAAGTTAAAAAAAAATGTATTTGAACTTGAGTGGATAAATAAAAAGTATTTCATGAACGATTGAAAATTTGAACACGATATATATAGGGAGAGTGTGAGCTAATAGAAGGAATTGAAAAAATGACACAAACTCATAGAAGAATATCATTAAAATTTAAAAATGCACAAAATAAAATTTGAAAAAAAAAAAAATGCCAAAGAAGCTTAACAACTACTATAGGATTCTTTGCTGCTCAAGTTTTAAAACAAGAAGAATCCCAGACATGATGGATCCGAAGATTGTCGTCATCTACACATGCAAAAAAGCTGTCAGAATTTTCGCTTTCCTCGTGTTGGTGGGACGCTGAATAACCGTTATGTATGCATTGCTAGATAAAAAGAGCACTGCGAAGTCTTGGAAGGGGGGTTATGCGATAGTTAAAAGTAAGAAATTACGAAATTCGTTTTGTTTTTATAATTTAACTGGATATAATCTGATAAGTCAGAAGTCATGATGCTTTAAAAAAATTACTATGTATTTTAAGATAGAATGTTGAATTTTTTTATCCAGGGAAGAATTGCATAAATTGCGAAGTTACTTTATTATTTAATTGTATTGTTCACCGCACTGCATAAAAATGTTAATTATTAGAAAGCATGATGAAATGCGATGATTATGATATTAAAATTCCAATACATTACAGAATAGAGTTGACTTCCTAGGGCAAAAATGACAGAAACTAATACAGTCAATGTAATGTACAAAAATGTTTAAAATGTACCAAATGAAATTTAAAAAATGATAATAGATTACTAATAAGATTTTAAAAAATAAACAAATACTTATTTTAATTTGAAATTTAGAAAAAAAAAATCTTGAGAAATTAACGAGCATTGCAGATTTTCAAAAAAATTTTTCAGCAGCATGTCAATACCTGTTCTGCAGAATCTCGCCTCTAATAGATACTGATAAAGAAGTGACAGAACAGGCAGATAATCGTATGACAGGGTCCTCTGTTCATCTCAATCGTCGCATCCATCAAGTGCAGGTGACTTGGAGGCAGACGGAGCCATTGAAATGGATTGTACGATGCCAGTTTGTAGATTTCAATCGATGGGGAATCATCAACGGAGAACTGTAGAATGGTTTTTACTCTTATAATGTCTATTCAATGACCAGTTGAGTAAATTAAATTGGGGTTAGTAATTGCTTCACTTATGGACACACAGTAAGACAGTTTGCATCCCAAGTGTTTATGTTTTCTTCCTCTTTTGAGATTTTCCAAAACGCAAAAGACGATTTCTAAACTTTTCATAGTGAAGTAATATTTAAAGTCTTTGCTGTGCTTGTGCTCACCCCCATTCATCCACATTCTCGTAGTTTCAGAAATATTCTACAATCGGACTGACATGAGGTATGAATATGAACTGCAATGATTTTCTCGATTGAGTTTCCGACTACACCCAACTAGAGCAACATCAAATTCCTCCGAGACTGATATAAAAACGATAAAAATAAGCGTAAAAAGTAAACAAACCAAACTTTTTTTAACCATGAAATCATTCTATGATTAAATTACATTAAATATTTTATTTCAAAAAATGTATTGCTTTCGTGTAAGCAGTTTTAATATCAGTATCAAATTGACATCCACATGTGCAAACATCAACAAATGCACTTGGATCGTTGGTTTAATCTAAAGTACAATAGAATGCCCACACGAATGATTATCAGAAAAACCTAAATAACTAAAATACTAACATGTGCATATCCTCGATCAATCTGCTTATGTGTATTAAGTTTGTAACTGTGAGAACTGTTTTAGATAAAGAATTTGCGTCACTTTTTTTATTCCGTTTCAGGTGCTTAGAGAACCTGGACATTAATCTTTTTAATCAAAATTTTGTGCATGTATTTACAATTGCTTTCTTTCCAATAGTGCTCCACAGCAAATATCAGTGATACTTTATTTTAAAAAATAAATAGTAATTTTTATAGTGTTATCTGTGGATGCGTGTTCAACATAGTGCACTGGGCAAGTTCTTCGTGTCAGTTTATATAAATAAGTTATGTTACCAGAAACATTATTGCTGTTTTCAAATGCTGAAAAGCCATTCGAAAAAGTTTGTGTGTAAAGCGTTGTCCAGGATTCCTTAAGGGGATACTATATTTTGCCACCACAATAAAGAATAAACATCACTAGGAATGCATGTGGCGTTATTCTTTCTCTTCGACTCCTGCATGGACACGAGTCTTCCTTATAGCCAAGTAATATTTTATTAGATTGAAATTAAGATGTTCTAAAGTAGTATTTCATGCAAAAGAAAAAAAAATTCTTATTACATTATTTAAACATTTTTTTTCCTCCGTGGAATGTGTGTAATTTTTTAGCCCAGTTGTAACAATAAACGCTGTTAATTGGTTAACGAAAAAGACATCGCATCTCTTTGAGTAGGTCTTCCAATAAACATGTTCTGTTTTAAACAAGTAATATAAATTTTTTTTTTAAAGTCAATTCTTACTTTTTTGTTCACTCTATTGCAGAAAGTCCTTTATAAATAAAGATAAAATCTATTGGTAGATACATGCAACTTAAATCTACAAAAAAAACTAAAATTAATTAATTCAATTTAATGAATTAATTAATATTTAAAAAAAACTGTATTAACATACAGTGCCATCCACTACAAGTTCAAAAAAAAAAATGCATTTGAACTCGAGTGGATGAATAAAAAGTATTTCATGAACGATTGAAAATTTGAACAAGGTATATATATGGAGAGTGTGAGCTAATAGAAGGAATTGAAAAAAAAATCAAAGTCGAAACGACACGTGAGAGGTGTATCCATAACACATTTTCCTCCCCATTTCGCAAACTGCCACTTCCATCCCTTGTCACAAGCCATAACCGAAACAAACCCTGCAGCCCTCCCCGTCCCCCCGAGTGCATTGTTATCTGCAGCATTACGCGCCGTTGGAAAATCCATTTGCAAATAAAGAGCGCGTAACGACGCTCCCGCCATAAAGATTCGCTCTTGTGCCGCGCGAAGAAGAAGGGGGTGGCCGTTTTTCTCGAACGATTTCGAAATTCTTCGAAGGATGCTCTTTGTTTTCAGCTCATTTTTTTTTTAAATGTTTTTGTGCTTCTTTTTTTTCCTCCCTGGAGAACTACTACTTCTTTCACTCTCCATTGACTCCAGAGAGAGCGCGTCGTTTCCTCTGCATCTTCGGAAGAGGTCTTCTGCCTCCCAGTCATTCGGCTCTCCTGATCCAGTGCCGGAGCTATCGATTCACTTCGATTTGTCAGGATAAAAAAAAGCAGAACAGAAATATTTTTGAACGGGAATTGCACAAGGCCCAGCTTATGATCGAAAATAACCTTGTTCGATTCGGTCCGAAAGATGACGTGGGATGAACACAGTAAATCCGTGGGCCAGAAATTTCATTTATTGCGTAGAAGAGAGAGAAAGAAGAGTGAATAATGCTTTTGTGGGATTGAGACAGCGATACGAAGAGATGCTTGCTCTTGGAGGATCCAAATTGCTGGATTCTAACCAATGTGGGGAATCCAGTATACCAAAATGGTAGTGACGTAACATTACAAAATAATCAACAAATTTTTCCTCTGTATGAGGTGTCACTGGAAAACGTGTAAAATTTGTCAGATTGCCAGACTCGTGGTTCTGTGGCAACGTACCGTGCTGGAGGGCGAATCTTTTGTCGGCATTGTTGTAGTCATTGCTTTCAGAAACAAGGATACTCGATGGTTATCGATGATCAGGCTGCCTGGTGGAAGTTTTACGAGTTTTCTCCCGTACTGCACGCAAATGCGGAACATTTACCTTTAAATATCCTCCCAGAAGGCACTCTCCTCATCCGTCGGTGGGCTGTTCGTGATATACGCATTGGCCCACTGATGTTTCATCATCATCTGTCTAACTGATAAAGAGCTACACAGCCCTAGGTGCACGATGAGGGCTGGAAAAGAAAAGTGACAAGCCAAATTAATAGCTGAATGACAGAAATCCAACCTATACTGGAAATTATTCATGTGTAGAAAGATATCGAATGAAAATTTTCTGTCAAATATCAATTTCAGACATTTTAACCATGTAATATAAAATCTATTGTGCGCAATTCTTATATTTCTAAGAAGCGCAATAAATTCAACCTCTTTAGGTAATTTTCAGCATAATAATATCGATAAACGTTCGATTTGGAAAAAAGTCGATCATGGATGGACTTAAATATTTGAGAAAACAATTTTGTGACATACGACTTCTGATTACTGGCGTACATCAAAATCTTTGCCAAAATGGATGAATGTAAAAAAACTGAGAAAAAGTTTATCTCCAACAAACAACAATAATGTTGCATTGTGTTCAGTAACCAGACAATATCACAGTTCTAAAACGTTCTGGGAAGAAAGCAGAAACAAAGTTTTTCGGATATATTTTTAATAAATATCAAATATTTATTTCATTAACCGGGGCCAAGTTTGCAAAAAGAAATGGAGAAGAGAAATTAAATTTGGTGAATTTTCATTTAATCGTGTAACTGCTTTTGTATTTATGCGTTGGGTCGACAAGAAATTTCTTTCCGTTTTCTCCATTTAAGAGCATTGCGAAAATCGAAATTGCTTTCTTGCGGACTCATTATTTACCAAGCAGTGCTTAAGATATTATGTGGGATCCTAACCGTGTATAATGTACATGGAATATTTTCATGGCAATTAATTAATCCTTTCCCTTTAATTCCGAGAGAGAAAAATATTCAATTGATACGCCCAAAGATCAGGGAAGGAGGAAGGACATATCTTGAGATACCATTTTGTAACATTTAGATTTAATTTCAATATCTATATACAGTAGAACCTCTTTAAGTCGAACCTCGATAAATCGAAAACTTCCACAACTCGAAAATTTTTTTTGTTCCCTTCCCTACAAGCCCCAAAACCTCCATGACTCGAAATTTCAACCCTCTATAAGTCGAAATAATGAGTCAATTCCCACAAACCGTTTTGGTATATATTTTCCCTCCGTAACTGGAAAAAAAAAACATTGGACCTCTGTATTTCGAACATTAGCAATGTTTGATTTTACAACCTTTAAAACTCGATCATTTGAAACTAATTACCTCTATAGCTCGAAGAAAAATAAGTTACCGACTTTAAGGATTTGCCGACAATGCACGTCACTGTTTCTTAGAAAACAATGTATGAGTATACAGTAAATAGAATAACCAATTCTATGAAATAGCAAATCGAAAAAAAAAAAGAATTTTCTACTCTTTATAGCTTAGATAATGCTGTAGCTAGAGAATGATCGAATTGTCTAAAGCAAAAAAAATAACTGGCTTTTTTAATATTTTTTTTTAATTTTAAGGTTGTTTCGGAATTATTGTGATTTTTTATTGTAGTACATGATATAACTTTTAAGTTGCAAATGAAAATGTTTATTACCTCTGTAACTTGAATTTTTATTTATTTTACCTCTCTAACTCAATTTAGAAAGAATCTAAATCTCTACAAGTAGAATATTTCCTTACAAAATTCACGTACATCCAAAACTCTATAACTCGAATTAATTGGCGTCTCCCTTGAAGTTCGACTTACAGAGGTTTTACTGTATATGAATGCATTATTTTACATTTCGTCTTGAAATGTGTTTCTGCCTAAATGTCAAAGGGCCCATTCGACACCAACTCAATCGCGAATCGCAAAAGACATTGCGGCGAAACCCTCCACAATCACTTTCCTCCGAGAGTCAACCACAGAAGCGAGCCATTAGCCATTATGATTATTATCTGGCCATATTGCATGATGTCGCATCCTCACAATTACCACGACTCGTTAATTAACTATTCACCGGGCATTGGTAATGGCACTTTGCGAGCCGAAATGGGAGGCGCGTGCCCATTCAAAGTCCCCCCCCCACACAGAATGTTGGTCGCGAGCGCTTTTTGTGAGGGGGGTATTTTATTGCCCCCTTTCGCCCCCCTGTCCACGCGACGAGCGTTTTTCTGTCTTCCCTGCACTCATTCGCGAAAAAGGTGATTCCGAGTCATTAGAAGAGACGCAACATTGTGATAATTAAGAAGTTATTGCTGCAAGTGTAATGAGTGCGGGAGGACTGCAGCCATTCGAAGAGAAATTATAAATACTTGTTATTACCATTACCTGTGTAGAGTGAAGGACATTGTAAATGCATTGCGAAAGACTTTGACTACCTCTGAGAAAACAACGCTGTATGGATATACGATTGAATGATAGAATGGCATGACCGTCCTATTATTCTGATATATATATATACACAGACCAGTCAAATTAATGTGATCGCCACCTACTTTCGACGTCAACGTGAAATATGCAATCACAAAATACAGGTGGCAGCACTTTGCAGTGGAGTGTATACAAAGAATTTCACTTAAAACCACATTCCACACTCCACTTAAAGCCAGAATACACAAGATTGCATATTCTGGCTTTTGGCAGGTGGTCACATTAATGTGACTGGACTGTGTATATATATATATATATATATATATTAACATGTATATATATATATATACAGTAGAACCTCTGTAAGTCGAACTTCAAAGGAAACGGCAGATAATTCCAGCTATAGAGTTTTCGACTTATGGAGGATTTGGGCTTACGCGGATTTTGTAAGGAAATATTCGACTTGTAGAAGTTCAGATTCTTTCTAACTTATTTTGAGTTAGAGAGGTAAATAAATAAAAATTGCAGAGGTAAGTTACAAGTTGCAGAGGTAATAAACATATTTATTTGCAACTTACAAGTTATATTATGTACTATAATAAAAACATCAAAATAATTCCGAAACAACCTTAAAATTAAAAAAATTATATATTAAAAAAGTCAGTTTTTTTTTAATATTTATTTTATTTATTTATTTTTTTTATTTTTATTTTTTTTGCTTTTGACAATACGATCGTTCTCTATCTATAGCATTATCTAAGCTATAAAGATATATAAAACCTCCACAACTCGAAAAAATTTGTTGTTCCCTTCCCTTCAAGCCCCAAAACCTCCATGACTCGAAATTTCAACCCTCTATAAGTCGAAATAATGAGTTAATCCTTTAAGTTGTAACTTAATATAACTTTTAAGTTGCAAATAAACATGTTTATTACCTTTGCAACTTGAATTTTTATTTATTTTACCTCTCTAACTCAAAATAAGTTAGAAAGAATCTAAACCTCTACAAGTCGAATATTTCTTTACAAAATCCGCGTAATTCGAAATCCTCCATAAGTCGAAAACTCTATAGCTCACATTATTTGACGTCACGCTCGAAGTTCGACTTACAGAGGTTCTACTGTATATATGCACTTAAATTCAGGGTGATTCAAGGGTCACAGAACAAACTTTGAGGGGGGGAGGGTACAGCTTACTAAAACACAAGCATTTTTTGCATGGGAATGTAGGTTCGGAAGGGAAGCGCTGAGGAACGAACACGCTTTCAAACGAATTCTTCACAACAAGCAGGCACCGTTCCCCAACTGAACAACTGTGAAGAATTTCAAATCCCCTGGATGGCAACCCCGATGTGGCTCTGTTTTATTCTTACTCTGCTGCTTTTGTTGATGAAACTCCAGTTTGACTTAGCGGCGGATCTCGTTGCTCGATTCGCTTGCAAGCGTGCACCCAACTCAATGAAATAATGAATTCCAGCAGTTAACTACTTCTTCGAGTTAGAAGTCGGTGTATTCAAATACTTGTGACAGTTTTCGGATTCTTTCATGGCCGCAGAAAACTGATTTACTATGCGTGGGGGCAGACATGGTTTTGGATTTGAATTTTCGGATTGAAAGTGACAGTGCAGTTGTCAAATTCGCCCTTGTCATTAAAAATAACAGGAAATGCTAATAATCATTTGACATGGAATTGTATACAAATGTATCGATTCACGGTGAAATTATTAATTTTTTCTTACCTGAGGGAGAGAGAGTGCTTTGAATGCTTCTCAGCGATACCGCATGATTTGGAGCCATTTCTGGTTTTGTTTACTTCATTAGCGGTAAAATCAAACGACGGGGAATGCACTTGCCAGAAACTGACGACAATCAATTCAGAAGATGCGCAATCTGGAATGCCACTGCGTTCTCTGGCCCGGGGAATAAAAAAAGTTGTTTAATAACAGCAGATGGTCAGACGGCCCTTGCAGCTGTCCCTGAGAGACGCGCAACGCCACGTGTCGCATAATTACTTCACAAAGCAGATGACTCAATCGCATATGCAAACGACGTCCTACGACTCGACATTGAAATTATGAGTTCTATTTTGCTGAAATTCACATTTTGGCTTCAATTTGGAACATAGTTTTTGGAAAAATAACATAACAGATACATAAAATCGTATGGATTCTTGTAAAGTCACGTCAATTTCTTACTGTTGCTGCTTGATAACTATCGTTTATAATTTGTTAAGAATTTATCAATTTATTTTTCATTTAGTAAATTTGTTTATTTCTTAGTATTTAACTTAATTACTTTTGTATAAGAAATGTTTTGATAGATATGAAATTGAATGTTTCTCATATAAGGATGCCACTATTTGCTTGAATATATAAAATAACAGATTGCGCTGTGATTGTATTAAATGTTGGAAATTCTTCTTTTAAATTCATCTGAATTTTTATTTTTTTAATCCTTGTTGATATTTTAACTCAACATAACCAAACTATGTACATGATAGCATTTATTGAAACTGTATTACGTCGAGTTATATTTACTAGTTTGCATTACTTTAGAAAATATTGAATAAAAATTTGTAAAATTTGAGTTTTAACTCTTGTGATTAGACAACTATTCTATTGCAATATTTGCTATTTTTATTAGGACAAGTTCTTTTAGGATTGGCTCTCCGTCGAGCTCTGCAAATTCTTTTTTGTTCCTTTATCTCCCACTTGAAATAAATCTTTTCTCATTTTTATCTGTATACCAAAGTAATCAAGAAATTAAAAAAAAAATAACATCATATTTATAATTTAATAAAAGAGAAATATTAAATTTAAGTTATGCACATTAATGAATGTGACGCGTCCTAACAAATTTTAGTCTGCCTAAAAGGGATTTTTCTATCATCTTCTTTTTAAACCGGAAAACGAATATTTTTCTACTAACTTAAATTGACGACTCACTACTTTTAAAACGGTTTTTTTTTTTAAATTTTCAGTAAAGAAATTTATGAATGTTTCAGTAAGAAATTTATTTCTGATGTTATAATGTGTCATGAATTTCATATCTTCATTCACATAAATCAATTCTTGAATTATTCTAGAATTGATTTAATTGAATTATTCTTGAATCAAGTCTAGAATTATCATATTAATGATATAACTTTCTTTCATAATAAAAGTATATTCATACCAACACAATAGTGAAACTGGGTTTTTTTTCTGGTGTTGTGATATCTATGGATAACACAAGGTTATTACTATTATAAGTCAAATTACATTATTCTATTATCACTAAGATCGCAGCGGCCTTGCAAATAGCGAGTTAGTTTCCTGAAATAGGACTATCGGGCCTTACACCATGACTTGTCACACCCTAGGTAACGCTGAATCTGCTTCATATGAAGCTGATTTTATTCTGATTTATTCTGGTTCTGCTGAATGCTGCTTTTAGTGCCTTATATTCAGAAACAGTAATTATTAAATATAAACTTGACATGGCGATTAGAGAGCTGCCATAAGAACCTGCTTGAATGGTAGGTACGAAGGTCGCTGGCTCCTATCGCACTTGTGTCTATTGTATGTCATATCATACTTAACTGCACGAATACTATATATCAAAGGGCAGATATTGCTGTTAAAAGTGAAAGCTAATCTGAACTGCAGGAGAAAATATTGCTATTTTCTCCTGCTGTCGGATTTGAAACATGGATTTACATGTGACTACATAATGACATTTTTCACATGTAATAAACATAGATCTACATGTACATTTTTCTAATGTGTTACACAAACGTGATCCTGTTCCTTTGAAATCCTCTTGTAGGAATTCAGTAAAATGCGCGCGATACTATGTTCGCGATAATCTGATTTTGGAAATATTGAATCTTAAGATAATCTTAGTAGAGTCCTTTAAAATGAATTGATTTTCATTTCAAATTCGACAATGTATCCACATTTCCGAAAATTTATTTTGATCCTCTCTGTAAGCTGTCGACGACAAATATAACCAACAGCAATGCTACCACTGTAGTGTGTTAATTAAAAGCCAATCATTTCAACAGTTTCATTTCGCGTCATCCTTCACTCAAAATGCAATTTCATTTCACAATTTTCTTTGAATTCCACGTCGGGGATTTCGTTCGCGGCACGAAGCAGTCGGCAGACGTAGAAACCGATAAAGTTTTTTCAAAAAAAAAATTCCTTTCCAACTTCTTGAAGTTGGAAACGGAAAGAATCAATGCATAAATGCTTCAAAATTCCGCCGCCCTTTCCTAAGAGAACCTTGGAACTTTTTCTTCTGCAGGAACTTAAACTCAGCGTTGATAAATCGATTCTCTTCCTCTCTCCTCAATACATCCAGAGATCGGACATGAAAGTTACGACGCCTCTTAAGGCTTTATCATTTTTCAATCACTGAAGAAATTGCTCCAGAACTGGAGGAAAGTTGTCCGATTCGGACCTATTGTCCATTTCGATCATCGATTACTTTCAGTTGCTCTTCCCGAGTATTTTTCCTTGGTTCGACAGAAATCCCTGAAAGTCCTGGGGAAAAAGAAAAAAAACAACAACAAGAAATCATTTTAAAATATGTATGAAGGCAATGTGTTGCAGTATGTGTTAGATCAGGGGTCTCCAAAAATTCCAGATTTAAGGCCATACTGTTTACTCCAGTAAGTACCAAGGGCCAAAACCGTTTTAATTTTTCTGCCATTATCTAAAATTTCCAGACTGCTCGCCAAGTACGCGCTCTGAGCTAGCATACGTTTGCTAAATTCGCTGGTTCAATTACTACAATCTCTTTTAATAATTGGTACAAGTAAAATTGATCCTTAACTACAAACTATTGTCAGTGAAAAATCACAATTACATAAATCTCATTAGTAATTAATTAGTGGATACCCCGCGGTTTCATTCGCTTTAATTTAGCTTTTCCATTCCTGAGGGATTTTCAGGATATAAATCATATGTTTGATTCAGAATATATACATTCCAAACATCAACATACATACATATACGATACTCTTTAACCCAATCTAACTAGCGAGGGTAACCGCGGGATTTTCACTAGTTTATAATGTTAGTGGGATTCGTTTCAATTATTTGTCAGTTGTTATGCTTAAGTTAAATTTTCTGCGTATTATGCTGTGTTTTTTTATCCAACTTATTACAGCAACATTAAGCTATTCGCTGTCGCGGACCGGATTGATGACACTGGCGGGACAGATTTGACCCGCGGGCCGTAGTTTGGAGACCCCTGTGTTAGATTAATCATTTTTCGTGTCAGAGTGTAATGATTCGTGTTAGAATGTAATGAATATTTTTCATTAGCGTTGTTTTTGTTGTTCAGTTTCGTAAAAATTCATGTAGTAATAATGAACGAAGAGTCTGCAACCCCCAAGATTTCTTTTTCTTGCCCAAACGGTTAATTTTCATTAAGCCACTGCATCCTCAATAAATTGCCACATCGTTTAACATGAGGATGGCTTTTTATTGTAAGAGCGGTTTAAGAAAAAAAGCGACTCTACGTAGATAAATCCACCAACTGTCTACCAAAGTCTTCCAAGCAATTAACAAATGATACACTGAGTTCACTTTAATAGACGGTATCTTAATATCATGCCTTTGGTTTCTACCCATAACAAAATATTTTTTATTTACTTTTATGCAAGTTAAAATTTAATTTCGGGAAACTAATCTCATTACCATCATCATCGTTATTTTTCTACAAACTTACCGATATGTATAATTTCGATGCATTTGGTATCTATAGAGTGACCATTTTAAACTTTTCAGTTTCAGGCCGTCCGGCAACTCCTTCATAAAGACATGCGGCAGGGGTATGCTCACCACTTTACTGAAGACTTCGTGGTTGGACATTTCGTCTTAATTAATACGCTTTTATTAGTTTCGCCTGTATGTTTGTTTGTAACTGACTCTTTGGGCTCGATTTTGCCCTACTTTAAGCGATCAGATTTAATTTAAACGTTGTGGACTTATCAAGGACCGACGACACTAAAATATTCTGATAAGTTTATTATCTCATCGTGATTAGGATCGCCAGGATGAGTGATTTTATTTTAACTTATGAAGAGCAATTTAACCCATGTAGAATGAAAGTACCTAAAACATTCAAACCTACGTGGGACAGCGGTACAACGCGCCTGACTACGGATCAGGAGATTCCCTGTTCGAATCCTGGCTGGCTCGACCTATTCTCATTTAGCCTTTGTTTTACTCACAATTAAATTATTGTAGGAACTATAGTTCCAGTCCTCCGTACCGGGACCTCATTTAAATATTATAGTTTAAAAAATACTAAAAA
Source organism: Caerostris darwini (assembly GCA_021605075.1). NCBI lineage: Eukaryota > Metazoa > Arthropoda > Arachnida > Araneae > Araneidae > Caerostris > Caerostris darwini. The sequence goes on from BPLQ01007064.1 coordinate 568,154, forward strand.
ACACGTTTTTAGAGTGAATCAAACTAAAATGTAAAAAAAAAAAAAAAAAAAAAAAATGTCAACATAAGAATAAAATGACTGACGAGAAAATGAATGTCACTGTTCATTCCGAAATGCAGAGTTAGTTTAAAAATGTCATACAAAGCACCCCACGCTTTTAGAACAGTGACATTCATTTTCTCGTCAGTCATTTTATTCTTATGTTAACAATTATTTTTTACTTTTTAGCGTCTCTAAACTTATAACTCTAAAATTAACTCTAAAAGCGTGTTTTTTAGTTTTTTTAAACTATAATTTATTTTTCATGTATATTTCGTTTACAATTATTGCGCAACTAAGATTGGCATACTAGAAAGGGGCGATGATTGACCTGGCTTAGCCTAAAAACGGTTAACAAAGTTCCGTTGTTCCAGTTACTGATAGAGTGTTGGTGACTACTGGGCTGTCTACCTAGAATCAGTTAACGTAAGATCTCCATAGATATTTTACACCCAAGAGATTATTTTTTTTTACGTATTTGTTGCATATCTTCCAAGATTTTTGAATTAATTCCAAATTTTTTTTCTTCATGTGAAAAAAAATTTGGATTGTAATTATGTCTTTATTTGTTTTATGATGTTTTAAATCCAAATTTATGATGCCATTGTATTTATTTCAGAATTTATGAATCTTTAACATTTATTGATACAATTGTTGTAATTGAGTTTTGCTAATGTATTTCTATCTACGTTTAGAATGTCTTGAACAAACATCTTACTAACCAGCAACTGAGTATTTGTTTGGGTATAAGGGAGTAAAAAATAATGTTAGTAAAATTATTTCTTAATACAAAAATACCCATTGATAAATAGTGAGAAATTGAAATGTTCATTTTTTTTTAAAGATGTTAAATTTATTTTCATGTAAAAGAATGAAAGAGTCGAGCTCGACCTTAAGCCATTTTGTTGGGATCATCCAAGACGATGGTTTATTCCACTCGCCCTTCATTAATAAAAATACGGATTTAATTTTGGTTGACCAATTCCTCTATTTGAAATCCTCTGACGACCCCATTATCACCCTTGGATAAAACAAGTAATATATATATAAAAAAAAAATTAACGTCAATTCCACTTTTTTTTCACTCTATTGCAGAAAAATCATTTATAAATAATTTTCATTCATTTTTTAAGTTTTTCTGGCGCCCTCTATTGGTAGATATATGCAACATAAATATAAAAAAAAACTAAAATTAATTAATTAAATTTAATGAATGAATTAATATTTGTAAAAACTGTATTAACATCCACTACAAGTTCAAAAAAAAAATGCATTTGAACTTGAGTGGATGAATAAAAAGTATTTTATGAACGATTGAAAATTTGAACAAGATATATATAGGGAGAGTGTGAGCTAATAGAAGGAATTGGAAAAAAAAAAAAAACCTCAGCTAACAGTTGCCCTTGCTGAGATCTGCTTGTCTCCGCAAAAGAACAAGCAAAGCCTCCATCGATACTGGAAAGCTCATCTCTCTTATGAGCGATCGCCGTGTCAGTTTTTACCTAAAAAAGGAATAAATGTCTCTGTTGTCCTACCAGGTGTACGACAGCCTATTTGTCTGGCTTCCCTGCACGGCGGGGAATCGGAAAAGGATGAAATATAAGCATCGGCTTTGGATTTCGGTACAGGAAGAAGCCTTGATGGGGCTTCTGCCTCTACACCCCTAATAGATATCGCATGCTTTCAGACGACCTGCCAGGTCATTTGTTAACTCCCCCGCCCCTCCCCAAGCCTTTTCTTCTTCCTTGGTGTTCGACGCCCACTTGGGTGTGGGTGGAAAATTCAGTAATAAAAGCAAAAGAATTATAAGAATATATATACGTCTAGAACAACCAATGCAGTTCTAGCCATAAACACTTTTTCGTGTGTTTGTATCTATATATTAGGCTGCATATATATGATGTGTTTGTATGCAAAACTTCAGATTTCCGTCCACCAATGAAGGTAAATTAGTCTCTTGCTGTTTTGATTGAGAGAATAGTAAAGCCCTAAAACACGGTGATATTTTTCGTTGTCACGGTCATTTTGCCTTTTATGCATGTTTAATAAACCCAATCTCTCGTGTTTTGTCTTTTTCTTTCTTCTTCTCGCGAGTTAGTTACTTATAAGAAAATCAGATTCATGATGAAAAACGTATTTACTAATGTCAGTTAAATAATGTGTAAACTAATGCATTCATTATTGTTATTGTCATATCTCTTTCAATTGAAAAGTCACCATTGAGAATATATAAAAAAAAATACTTTGACTTTTTTTGATTTCTATACCAAACTCATAGTTAAAATTTTTGTATGGCAAAGAAATATAGTCAACCTCGGCCCTATTTCAAATTTCAGATGAAATTATCTTAAGGCATAATTCAAAGTTTACCTAACTAAGCTGTCCATTCAACTTTTCTGCGAGATATGCTTAAATTTCGCTGTTATAACTGTTCCGCAATGACTTCTTTTTTCTTCCGTAACGAGTTTGTTGCAGAACAACAGCAAAACAAGATGGTGCAAGGAAAAAATAAAAAACCCTTCTCCTAAAATTTCTTAAAGAAATCAAAATAAACAGTTCTTTGAAACTCGCCTTTGTTCGCATTGCATTCGCTTCATATTCTGCACTTGTCAAGTTAACATTAAAAGAATTTTAAAACACTTAAGGCATAACTAAAAAAATCCACTTAGATTTACAGACAGACAAAATTATGTTATTCAAATCTGTCGGCTACACTACTTAGAAAGGGAACTAACTCCAAGAGGAAAAAAAACCCATTTTAATCTCTTGAAATACTTTCATTTTGAACTTTACAACTTCTTAGAGTGAGAAATACTTTTTTTTTATTACTGCTTAAAGAAAAAGAAGAATAAAGAAAAGTAATTCGATTTACTCTACGTTTTATGATTAAGGAAAATAAAAATGTGTGTATATCTCTGCATTCTGCAGAAAGTACTCTTTCGTATTCATGAATCTTTCCCATTTTATTTTCCGGAAATTCTTATTCTTCCTTTCTTTTATTATATTTTAATTTTTTTAAAGAATGGTTGCGAAATGAAAAGGCTCCATGTGTACGACATGCCAGGAAAGTTATTTTTAAGTAAAAAAGTACACATCTCCATTTCGGCTGGCAGAAAAGAGCACGATAAAACTGTGCCCCCCCCAGAAAGAAGATGCATTTATGTCGGTTTCGCTTCATTCCTGGAGAGAAGGGGCACCGTGACGTCCGGCCTCATTTGTATAATTGCTTTCTTTCTCCGCTATCAGCGCGACATTAGACGCCATTCCACTCTCTGAGGCGGGGATTAGCATTTTTTTTTCTTTCGCTGAATCCTCGTACACGTGTTGTGTCCGGGACGCGGCATCTTGAATTTTAAAAAGGAATCTGCTCAAGAAAGTGCGAATGAAGATGCGTCGTTCGAAGTATTCATCGTCAGCTTTTGAATGCCTCGAAATGGAAGGGTTCGCCGGTAATCTGGAATAAATATTCGTTAAGGTTCCGGAAAAGTGGATGGTGAAGGTTTCCTCAATATTTATCATCGAACGAAACGTTAGCTCGAAACCTGTGGTACCGAGAGTCACAGTTGTATATGATGACCATGTCCATGTAGGACCATGGCCGTCTGCCTACTGGAATTCAGAAATATGAGACACTCAACGTTCTATAACAATATTAGACCGGCATCTACATTTAAAGTGGATTCCGAACCACTACAAGCCTCCATGGTACCGCAAGGTTCGAGCCCTAAAACCTGCGACACCGAGAGCCAGAGCACTAGTCATCCGGCCATCAGGTCCATATCTCTGTGCTACTGATGCATAAAAATTGAGAAGGAATTTTAAGATGCCATGATTCTGTTAGAGAACAAATTGTTGCACAATGAAATTATTCACCAGTTTCTCTACTGCACACATAATGAATCTTAATGTTACTAAGTAACCGGCGGTGCCATGGATGTTTGTAGTGGTTCGGAATCCACTTTAAGCCGTAGGTCCCGGTCTCTTATGACTGTAAGAGCGTCCCGGAGCAAAAGTCAGGCTTCTACCTACGGGTGCTCCATCACAACAGAAGCTGCTTCCTTCCCCTTCAATCATGAGTATGTATGGGCTCGTGGGCATGGCCAGCCAAGTGGGATAAGAAACAACAACAACTAAGTAACCAATTTTACTCTATGTCATTTAAAAATATTTAGATGCTTTATCACGAAAAGAACCTATTTTTGAATTTTTGACACAGACACATTGTAGTGAGATGCAAAGAATTCAACGTCAACTTTTAGTTTGATATATATTTTTTTGTGTGAATAATTTTAATTGTATGTGAGGGTCATTTATTTTCGAAGTTTCATAAGGTACTGCATGAATGTTTTCCTAAATGAAGCTATTTAACTACAATTCACTTTTGTCGTATTATGCATATAATTTTCTGCGTGAAAGTTGCTCGGTCAGGAGCTGCATCATAAATAAAGCGCCGTGTTTTCGAATGAGAGGAAGGCAGTTAGAAAGCGAATGGAATGCTCCATTGGGAAAGTGAACGGGACGCCGGGATACGTATTAAATATGCAGCCCCAAATGATACCATTCTTTTACTAACTGAAACATAAACATTCGTTGTGAAAAAGAAAAACTTAAAATTCTTTATGTACAAAATGCAATTTCTGTTTCTAAATAAAACAATTTGCTCAATGCTTTAAAAAAAATTTTTTCCTAACAAATTTAAAATTTTACAGTATTTTATTTATTTTTATATTTATAATCTTATTAAAATAAGAAAAAAAAAGGAAAATCTGTTATTCAATTCAACAGCCATTTTATTAATTTTTTTTTCTGTTTTACTAAACTATAATCCTTTCAGCACACATGCGTGCATTTTCAACGGTATCGCTTAACGGATTTTCAAACAATTTACTCGCTTATAATCAGATTGTTGAAGCAAAATATTAAATGTATAAAACAACTGGAAAATTTATTAATAGAAGTTTTTCTCCAGATGCTATAAAAGTTTCTCCTCAAAAATGTATCAACACGATAAGCAGAGCTGTATTTTTCCATCCAATTAAAATATTTTTGAGAACGTTTCGCAGTATGCTATTTACAAACATTCTTTATGCATTTGACGTACAAGAAGACGTTTACTCAGAGCCTTTCTGCTGGCTGATGTGCTGATATACAGTAGTAATATATTGGTGAGCATGGCTCTTTAACGTGGTCTACACGTGCATCTAGACGTTTATTCCAACAGTGCATGCACCAAAGCATCGATTTCAGCTTAGAACAAATGAACATCAATTATTTGAAGCCCTATCATAACGTCTTTCAGACATCGTCCGGCTATACTTTACACCATTGCTGGTCTGCAGAAAGGAGAACCCAATAATTCCCACCAAAATACAAGCGTCCAGTCTGTTTTAAATTCTGTGCACTGAACTCAAGCATGTGAAAGTGTCACCACATTACTGTTGTCCGCTTCAATACGATGACAGTGAATTTAAGTACATAAGTTTCCTTCTAAATTTCCTTCATAAATTCTTTTTAAACGCAAGATACAAGGTGTATCTTACTGAAGTGATATCTGTGACCTCGACTGATGGCAATGAAATGCTGCCAATGTTTGCTATTATCCCAGAAAGGACATTTGAATAGCATGAGGATCGTTATATATCTGACGGGGCCGTTTTCACATTACTACTATTTGAATTGCTCTCAAATTTCGATGCCGATGAAAAGAGCCAAAAATAATAATAATTCCTTGAGAATGTAATTGTATTCCCACTATTAATAATCTACCTCTAAAAGTACTGAATCTGATATGAACTGTTTTTGAAAAACTTCAGATCTATTAGGATAAAAATCTATTCCTTATCCAATCCTGTAGGACGAAGAAAAAAAGCGAACTCTATTTCTGAATTAAATGTAAAAACGGTTCAGAAAACTCATCTGGAAATTATTACCGCCTGGATAAGTTTAAAGCAGTAGCTTAAAACTCATAAAATAAATTTTAGAGACTGTCAAAATAAGCCTGAGCAATTTTTACGATTACTTTGCTGAAAGACGAAGTGCTCGTAATTTTCTTTTTTATTGCGAACGAAATCTGGCGTTTTATGTGCTCAGAATTTTATAACGTCCTCTCAACAGTTGTTCACGCACTTGTCAACTGTTCCTTTTATGGAATAAAGTTTAAATAGAATTGATTTATGACACATCTTTTTTACGATGTATTTGCTATAAATGTCTAGTAGTTAGTCGAACTGTTAGTTTTAGTAAACAACTGTTATGCAAGTTTTTTTTTTCGCTGTCTGAAAAAAAAAACGTTATTGTTATATGACGTCATTCGCTGCTGAAACAACATGTATGTATCAGATTGAACGTTAGGAAAAGTGTAATGCAGAGAAATATACTACACTGAACTCACATTTTTGAATATGCTATTGGCCTCCTTGCTGTATCTTACACCATCATCATAACGAAATACTATCGGGCTTCACTTCTGCATAGACAAGAAAACTTTTTGTTTGGTTTCGAGCTAGGCTTCCCAACCCCAACACGCTTTCCACTAGACTGCTTTACCCTCTGTTAAAAAAAATTGTAGTGATACCTACTTACCTACTACCTCTGGAATACTTGAATTTCTTTCTTTTATGGCAGCTCTTCCTTTCTCCCACTATTGTTTTCTAATAGAAGTCCAAAAGACTTCCAAAATAATTTTTATATATCCAAAATAATAATAATAATGAAATAATAATAATAAAAATAAAATAATAATAATAATAATAAAATAATAATAATTCCAAAATAATATTTATCCCAATTTATCGATGCCGGTGGGCGAGGTGGATATCTTCAGAACTGAGGGATCTTGCTCGAAACTCGACAAGTGGGGGCCAAACGGAAGACTTCTGTGTATCTGTCTAGAAGGGATAGGATAAATTTATAGGCCTGTATATCTTTCCACTGGGCACAAGAAGCCCTCACTAACGCCTACCTTGGGCAGTTCGTTCCAAACGAGCTCCAAATCACTAGAAACTGAACCCAAATATTAATGTAGGTACGATCAATGCATAGACCAGCAACACCTTTTAGTACGAATCCCGTAGATGCCTCTCTTGGGGCAATTCTTTTCAAATTGTGACGGCACAATGTGAATGCAGCATAATAGGCGTTCCGTGGTTCCCCTTGTTTAACGTTAAATTTACTACATATCTAATCTATAAATTTACTACATATCTGACTTTGACCATTTAAGTGGTGAATCACTTCTGGTCAAAGTGTCCAGTATTCAAACACATCAATTACAAGTAGTAAGTTTTTGAGTGTCTCGGTTGATTGCATTTCTGATGTCCGAACTGATACAGCGAAAAGAGAAGACGAACCAAATTGTTCTGTGGCGGCGGAGGAACCATTGATTTTAAGAGAAGCTTGTGGAGAGCATCCTTCGAGTGTATGAATCCAGAAATCCTCTTTCGAATCTAACAGGGTGGCTCCAGGGGAACCTCGTAAAACAGTGTTGGGCTTTAATGGCTCTTATTAGCCGAATAAAAAGCGGCAGATCGTCGCCGGTTGATTCCCTGATTAGTATTCTCGGCCGGTTGCAACATCCTCAAATGGATGTTTTATAGACGCCGTTGGAGGTAGGACGTCGTTGAAGCATGTTTATGGGCTCCTCGGGTTTGGGGGTCTCGCTATGGACACGGAAATGGAATTGAAGGATGAGATTCATAAACGTCGTTAACTCGGAATCGTACTCGCTCGAGATGAGATGGCGTTTCTTTCCATAAATTCATTGCTGGCTTCACTGAATCGTTCCATTCGGCGGAGTTCTTGGTTGGTTCAGTTCAGGTTTACGTTATTGAGAAGAAAAACGGAACACAGCAATCGTGTTTGAATTATTTATCGCAAGATGTCGCCATGTATTGCTGATGACTTTATTTATGTGCTCGGGAAGTTTAGGCAGAAGGAAATTTATTTATGTATTTAAAATGATGTTATTTATTAGACATTTGAAAATACGCATACTATGGTAGGAATTTCGTTGGCGCAGCCTGAATGCTTCATTTCAATTTGACATTTAATTTACCATTAGGTTCGTAAGAACATTATGCCGTTTTTCTGTTGTTCCAATTGAAATATTCATTATGGCGCTGTTCTTTGTGCGCTTTAGAATGTTTTGTTATTAAACGAAATCTAATAAAGAACGCTAGAAAACTTTCCACGTTTTGATTTTTAATATTAGGGGTGTTTTTTAATCATTAATTACTGAGAAATAGGGGTATCGGATGGGCTTCATTTTAGGCACTCAATGCTTTATGAATTCCAAATGGGTCATGATGTTGCGGAAACTCTTAAAAATGTGTGTTTCGTCTTTGGACCCTCTAACATTAAAGTGGTCCGAAAATGGTATGAAAAATTCAGGTCATTTGGCACGAAGCTTTGAAATGAACATCGCAGCGGTGGACCAAAGACGTTTGATGACGATGCTCTGGGGGCTTCGGTGGGCAATGAACTCCGAGGGCCGACGGGGATGAGTTGAGTCAAGTGACCATGGGAAATGAACAAGTGATATAAAAAAATTTTTTTTTAAATCAATTCCTACTTTTTTTCCACTATATTGCAAAGTCCTTTATAAATAATTTTCATTCATTTTTTTAAGTTTATCTGGTGCCATCTATTGGCAGATATATGCAACTTAAATCTAAAAAAAACTAAAATTAATTAGTTAAATTTAATTACTGAATAAATATTTGAAAAAAACTGTATCAACATCAAGTGTCATCCCATACAAGTTCAAAAAAAAAAATGTTTTTGAACTTGAGTGGATGAATAAAAAGTATTTTATTAACGAATGAAAATTTGTACAATATATATATAGGGGCAGTGTGAACTAATAGAAGGAATTGAAAAAAGCGAAAATAATATGGCAGAATAAATTTCTATTCCTTTTTCTTTTCTTGCTCGACAACAATGAGCCCTTCTTCTTCACACATTTAGAGAGGGAAACGTTTTGCACCTCATTTTGTTGGAAATCCATGGAAATTCTCAGATAACATTTTCTTCTCCCAGCCTCCTTAGTAGTTTGGTAAGAGAGACAGTACGAGAAATTAGAAAAGAAATGTCCTACGATTGCGTGCTTTCAGAGTTCTCGAACTGTAGGAATTGTTGGTGAACGAAAAACCCGTGACATCTTCGAATGTTTTCACAGAAGTGAGAGGTCACATTATTCAAAAACTGATAATATGCTGTAAAGAGAGAGCAAATAAAACTTTTTACTTAGTGTAGAACAACAGAACAACTTGATGTATTTTGCCATTTTATTGTTAATGAGCAGATTGGAATCAAATCAGTCAACTTGTACAAAAAATAAATAAATAAAAATGTCAAATGCTTGTGCCGGGGATTTTCATTCTTAGAAACATCTGTTAAAAGGAATCGATACAAGAATGAATGAAGAATCATATTTTACTGGGGTAAAATAAACATCTAAAGAAAACTAATAATGACGGGGTCATGATGAATCATGCAAGAGAGGTTGACTGAATCCCAACCGAGGTTGGACTTTCCCCACAATTTGCAACGAGTAACTTTCACGACCAGCGGGGTTGAATCCTTTTCTTTCGACTTTCCAACTTATCATGGCATTGATGTGGTAGTAGTTTTTGTTTGTGTGTTTTCGTCAGGTGTTCACCATGATGCATGCTCATTTTTTCTTTTGTACGCTAATATGTAGTGTTTTCTTCCCGAGGCGTCATCATTGATGAATGTTGTGTGTGTTTTGCAGGATGGCAGCCGCGGGGACCTGGAGAGCCTCGCCACGAGGTACGCCGACGAGCTTCGAACCCACTACAAAGACGTCCTCGCGAGACTCGAAGACATCCGCAGAAGGAGGGTGGCGATCGACTTCCCCCCGCTGCCAGTGAGTATCACTTCTCCACCATTCACTAGATTCACCCTTTATACCATTAGTTGTCCTCTTTATAGTGAGGTATGCGGATTTCGGTACCACAGGCATCGGGTTCGAATCCCTGAGGTGCCCATGGATGTTTGTAATGGCTTGGAATCCACTTTAAACCGTAGGTCCCGGTCTCTTATGACCGTAGAGCGTCACGAAATCAATCAGACTGTCCAGATGTCAATCAGAGTGTCCAATCAGACTTCTTCTCACCCACATCATTCCCAAACTGTATAGGGGCAACTCAGCTCTAGGTACAGTGATGTGGTGTGGTGTAGTAGTAGTAGTGAGGTATGCGGGGGCGCGTTGAACACACTTGGCGAGTCTTGGAGTATAGCAGAAAAGATAGCCTGTCCAAATACATAACATATCACACAATAAGACTCCGCTCTGACACATATATGTCAACACTGTTAACAGACCCATGTGAATTTTGAATAGTAGCATCCTTCAAACGATACGTGTCAAAATTTTATGACATTCTGATGATTAGTTTACGGGTTACAGTGGTTTTAGTGACCCCCTTTTCGTAATTTCCAAAACATGGATAAAAAAGAATTTCATGTGTTGATTAAACATTGTTTCTTGATGGGAAAAATATTGTTGAAGACAAACAATGGCTTGATAAACATTATGAACACAAATCAAATCAACTATTATTGACTGATATGTTGAATTTAAAGGCGGTCGTTCAAAGTTGATGCTGCTGAGCACTCTGGTCGCTCAAAGTCGACAGTTGTTCCTGAAAACATAAAAAAAGTCCACAAAATAGTTTTGAAAGACCTGAAAGTGAAGTTGTATGAGATAGTTGACATCTTAAAGATATCAGAAGGTAGTGTGCTTACAATTTTACACGAAAATTTGAGCATGTTTAGGTTTGAAATTGGTGCCGCGTTTGCTCACACCGGACTGAAAACAACAACGCGTCGACGATTCAAGAGTGTTGTTGGAGCTATTCAATCGAGATAAACAGGATTTCTTCCGTCGATGTGTGGCATGGATCCACTACTACATACCTGGATCAAAATGATCGTCTGCTGAGTGAACAACAGCCTGTGAAAGCCGTCTAAAGGAACAAAAACTCAAAAATCAGCAGGTAAGGTTATGGTATCCGTATTTTGGGACATGCATGATATTTTGTTCACCGACTATCTTGAGAAAGATAAAACTATCAATAGGGAATATTAAATGTCATTATTGGATAGATTGAGCGTGGAAATTAAGAAAAAAAAAGTGCTGTTTCGCCAAGACAATGCCCCGTGTCACAAGTTGATGAAAACTTGTGACACTCTCCAGATCTGGCCCCCAGCGACTATTGGCTTTTTGCAGACATCAGATGCTCCAGGGAAAGAAATTTGGCTCAAATGAAGAAGTGATTGCCGAAACCGAGGCCTGTTTTGAGAGCAAAGACAAATCGTTCTACAAAAATGACATCGAAAAATTAGATTAAAGTTGGAATGAATGTAGCCCTCTTGAGATGAGTATGTTGACGAATAAAGTTGAATTTCTAAAAAAAAATTGTTTTTCTTAACTAGACCGGAGACTTATTGAGTGATGTGTTATTATATCTTGAACTTAAAAGTGGCGGAAAAAAGATAATTCGAGATTTTTCTGTTGAGAATTATCTCAAATGAGAAAGAATTATGTTATAGGAGTCGGTTTTGTGAGAGCAAAGCTTTGGATATATTTCTATTGAAAATTACTGTCACGTGAAAGGAAAGAAATCGTAACAGAAATAGGAAAGAAAAAAATATTATTTAAACAAAAATAAAGAGAAAGAAACAATTAGTATTCTACTGTAATCTGCTTGCCCACTGTTTGTTTGTTTCTTTTAATTTCAATGTATGCTTATGTGATTGTACCTTATTCCTTTATAATCTGTGTTTATTATAAAAACATTATCATAGCAATAGACTATTTTTATCGGGACTGGAATAAATTCATTTCATTTTATTAAAATTCTCAGTGGGAGAAATTGTTTTGTGTACTCTTAACTTATGTAGTCTGTATTTTAATTTATGCGCTCTGTCATGAAATGAATTAAGCCGTTACCTCAAGTTTTAAAAGAGGGCATATAGTAGATTTCATATTTATTTGGCTTATTTGGCATTAGAATCACTACGCATTTGAGCTACAGACCATGAAAATTTCAGCCTGATAAATTTATTATTTGAGTTGTAACAACACGCTGCTTGGTGCTGTATGTGACAAAATAAAGAAGAACGGCGGGGCCTTTACTTAGATTAATGGATCACTCAGTTGGTCCTTAAATACATTTTTTGCGAGTTACAAAAGCGCATACCTATAATCACGTGGTACAGCTGGAATGTGTGTTTAAAGTTACTTGCCGATAATTATATGTTCTTTTATTCTAACTTGAAATTTATTATGAAGTCACCGTTGCAATAAATTAATAGTTGTCAGTGTGTGATAGAAAAATCTCACACGTTGGATAGCAACCCGCATTTTGACTTTGGAAGTGAAATCTGCCGCTATTATGTATATCATGGTTTACGTTTCATTACATTCACCTCCATGACTTTTTCAAATGTAGCCTTGTTGATAAGTGATTTCACGCTCAACAAGTAATATAAAAAAAGAATTTTTAAGTCAATTCCTACTTTTTTTTCACTCTATTGCAGAAAGCCTTTATAAATAAAGTCAAAATTTTCCTCCTACATCTGGCGTCATCTATTATTAGATACATGTAACTTAAATGTAAAAAAAATATAATTAATTAATTAAATTGAATGAATGAATGAATATTTGAAAAAACTGTATTCACATCCAGTGTCATCCACTACAAGTTCAAAAAAAAATGTATCTGAACTCGAGTGGATGAATAAAAAACATTTTATGAACGATTGAAAATTTGAACAAGATATATCCAGGCAGAGTGTGAGCTAATAGAAGGAATTGAAAAAATAAATTACATCTTTTGCATGAGAGAATAAGACAGTGAAAACATTTTTAAAATGTCAAATAAATTAAACAATTAGTCTTCGCAGTATTTCGGGCCATTACTTTTGTCTTACAGGCAAATATTTTAATCAAGTTAACAGCTATTTCTTTTCTAATAGATAACAATAAAGTTTATAGCGTGCAATGGTAGTAGTAGGAGGAGTGCTACGCACTACCTAAGTGACGTCACAAGAAAAGCGAGCGTAACCGGAAGTGTCGTCTTATTAGAGGGTTTTTGGGGGGGGGATAAATTTTATTCCTGGTGGCAACACCGGGGTGACGTACGATGGCAGACGAGAAGCCAGTTAGGAGAGGGGGAGGATTTAACCTGAAACTTTTTTCCAGGTGGCAACATCGAAATATTGTACTATGAGACGATTTTTGCAGGGATATGAATCTTTTTAAAATTTTTTTAATCGGATTATTTTACAAAATTTATTTGATAAAGGAATTTATTTATTTTTATTATAATTTTTTATTTACATTTTATAATTTTTTATTAATTTTTTACAAATTGTTTTTTTTTTTACAATTTCTCTTTATTTTATAAATAATTTTTTTTCCTTTTATATCGTTTTTTTTATTTATTAAAAAAAAAATTTCATTAATAAATTTATTTATTTATTCAAATTATTTTTACTTTTACTATTTTAATTTATTTTATTTTACAATTTTTTTTTTAAATTTTAAATTTCATTTTTTTATTTACTTTCTAAGTTATAATTTTTCTCCATTGTCTTACAAAATTTATTTTTCTTTGAACAAATTATCTTTTATTTTATAGATAATTATTTCAGCAAAGGATTTTTTTATTTTTATTTTTTAATATGATTTATTAAATCATTCTATAATTTAATTCTATCTAAATGAATTTGTAGTTTTTTCCTCTACAGTATTACAATTTTGCTAGCTTTTTTCACTTTTACGTTTAAAATCTTCTCAATCGAAAATTTAGTTTTATACAACGCATTTTGCATTGCGACAAGAATTCTATTTAAGGGCAAACATCAATAAGTAACACATATGTAAAAGTAAATGTATGACTTAAGTTTTATTTAAACTCTTGGTTCAAAATAAAGTATACAGCTCACCAACGATTTTTTCCTTACATTTTATATCCTTTTCTGATATGCAGTAGTCTTATACTTAAGCTTCATTCTATTTTAATTCTAATAATATTGTTTACAAAAGTCTTACATTTCACCTATTATACACATCGAGTTCATTTTAAATTTTATGTTTCAGAAAAACATTTTTTAAGTATTATATAATATATTTATTAAAAAATTCCTAATGTTATTAATTCTTTTAATTTATTTTTTCTTCCTTTATATTTGACTCTATCTGTTAAGTCTACAATTGCTGATATTTATTTAACATGCAAGCATTTAAAATTGATCATTACGTAGACTAGTTAAAATGATGCTATTTTTCAATTCCTACTACACTCATGTCCATAAATTAAGGATAATGAAGTTCAGGCAAAGAAAGAGACAGAAGCAAAACAAATTTGACTTATTTGTAAAGTCTATTTATTAAACAAAAGGTAAAGAGCAAACAAGATGCTATAGGTTTGACATAATTAATAAAAATTGAGATTTTTAGTCCCTGGAGCAAATTTCAAAAAAGAACCTATTTACAAAAAACAGTATAACATGGTTAGTATGATGGTTAATATGGAGTATGTCTCCCGGACGATGCAATACAAGCCTTACAACGCCTAGGCATGCTGAGTATCAAATTATCAATCTGATATTGGGGAATATTACACCACTCATCAAGAAATGCCCTCCGAAGTTCCGGTAGACAAGTGGGAAGGGGTTGACGGGCTGCAATTCGTCATCCAAGCATATCCCCCACATGCTCTATTGGATTCAAGTCCGGTGAGTATGCTGGCCAATCCATACGGGCAATATCCTCCAATTCAAGGCATTCGTCTACAATGTTTGCACGGTGAGGACGGGCGTTATCATCCATAAACAGAAATTCAGCACCCATGGCACCCCGAAACAAACGTACATGTTGTTCCAGAATGACATCCCGATAGATGGGGCCTGTCATCGTTACACTCTGAACATGCAGGTCAGTTCTGGAACCAAGAATAATTCCTCCCCAAAGGAGCCATCCTGCACCACCGTAACGGTGTCGTTCAATGTTCTTCTCTTGGTGGTAACGGGTACCTGGCGCTCTCCATATGAAAGTCCGGCGAGAATCAGACTGCAAACTAAACCTGGACTCGTCCGAAAACATCACACAAGACCACTGTTGCGGTGTCCACAATACATGCTCTCTACTCCAGGTTAATCGCCTACGTGCATATAGACCAATATGCCCTAAGCGTCTGTACACGGTCTGCCTTGAAACTGTCGTACCGGTAGCTGAAGAGAACTGACGAGACAGGTCTGATGCTATGCTCCGTCTGTTTCTTTTGGCAGTAACTGCTAACTCATTCGGCGTTGTAACTCGGGGGCGACCTGTGCTGTAACATCTACTCACATTACCATCATTTTGGAATCGTTGCCAAAGCCTGGAGATGACACTCTGGGCGATTCCAAGTTCCTCGGATACTTCCAGTTGGGTACGTCCACATTCCAGTCGTCCGATAATTCTACCACATAAAAAATCATCTAAATGCTTCCTTTGTGTCATAACTATGCGGTTATTGCACTGAAAGGCTTTTAAAGCGCCTGTGAACAATTTTACTTCTTTGCCACCATTCCTTATATACCCCTCTCTTACACTCTCGTCATTGTGACGTACTATCCGCGCCATCTGGTGGTTTCCTGCAATTTGCATATTCTTCTTCAAGATGTGTGTGATAATTCTACAGGTAAAATTTTTATTTTAGAGTTCAATTTCTGTGTGATTCTGAATTATCCTTAATTTATGGACATGAGTGTATTAGTTCACACTCTCCCGATATATATTTATATATCCCGTACAAATTTTCAATCGTTCGTAAAATATTTTTTATTCCTCCACTCAAGCTCAAATACATTTTTTTAAACTTCTTGTGGATGACACTTGGTGTTAATACAATTTTTTCAAACATTAATTCATTATTTAAATTTAGTTAAGTAGGAATTGAGTTTAAAATTCTTTTTATAGTACTTGTTTATAATGAATTTACATTAATTCATTTTACTAACTCTCAAATAATTCATTCTCTTAACCCTCATTTTATTTCAAAATATTTTATACAACTCGAAAATCATTTTAATTATTTTTTTTTTGTCCTGCAAAAGTCTTGTACTTATAGAGCCTCCATCGACATTACATTTTTAAGTGTAATAATGATTAAATAATATTTACAAAAATCAGCTTCACTTTAACAAAATTTTTCATTCGCTAATTTAATAAGTCATACAAAAATATTTCTGAAAAAAAATATTTTTTTCCTTTTGAAGCATTTATTTTTACCTTTATTTTATATATTTTTCAATTTTTTTTTTTTTTTTTTTTTTTTTTTGATGAAGACAATAATTTTTAATAGGATTATTTCACTTATTGAAAGTTTGTCATCCGAAAACTTCACTAATAATCGTTCACCAATAATTTTTTAAAGAATACTAGAATGTTACATTGGACACGATTCGATGCAATATTAATTTTTCGTATAATTACAGTCACATTTTCGGAATTTAGATTTTTAAATAATATATTTTGTCTACGACATTTATTACAGTCAAGTTCAAATTTTTAAAACAATCTTTTACCCTTTTCTTTAATACAAAATTAAATTTCTCTTAATGCAGGAGATATGATATTTATTTATATACATAAACAATTTAGATATTTATATATAAATATATAAATTAATAACTATAATAGTTATATTTTTATACGATATCGAAAAATAATATATTTACCTTAACTTTTTTTATTGCATATTTTTAGATATTCTGGATAAATATCTAGTTAACCCTCTTAAAAGTAGCAAATAATAATGATTTGTAATGAATTTGCATTCATTTTTCTAGCAATTTCATGACTTCATTGAGTTTTTCTAATATTTCTTAACATTATATTTTACATACGTTACTTCTTAAGTCCAACAGTTAAATATATATATATATATATATATATATATATTTACAATCCATCAAAATCCTATGCATTCCCATCTCCTTTTTCTTTCCTCTATTATCATTATATTTACATCCTATTTTATGACACTATATTTTCTTAACTAGTATAGATTATTCATATTAAATATGCTTTTAACACTTATGACTAATTCCCAATGCAATAAAATATTATGAATCAGCTCCAAAATATTTTCTTTCAAACTTTTTTTCAATTTGCTACCCTTATATATTTTCAATCTTACTTTTTCTATATCTTGACTGTCAAGAGATTTCAGAAAAGTCATGCACATTTCAATGAAGTAGATCTACTTTAATTTTTTTTGTACAAATGTGTTCTAATGTGGCTATGCTAATGTTTTGGAAATTTTATTAATTTTTTTCGGATTATTGTATACTAATGTGTATAATTTTAGTTATCAGTCATACAGTCACATAAAGTATAGGATTCATGATTTTCAAAGTTTTTACTTGTAACTTTTTTTTTTCCTTTCATTTTTTTAACTTATAGACAGCAAATTTTCAAGGAGAATGTTTCTGAGAAATGAAGGCTTGTTTGAATACTGCATTTTTTACTTTTGTTTTACTGTTTTACATTTTTTCTTAAGTTATGTATTTTATGAATTTTACGAAATGTTCGTAAGGAAAAAAAATGTCAACTTTGTGAAACTTTTATCATTACTGTTCTGATACAAAAAATGATTTCACTTTAAATATACTGATGCGTTGTGTTTGTTGCAATAGAAAATTAATTTTATCGTCGTATTAAACTTTTTTTGAGTAAAAATTTTTTATTACAATTTCTTGTTCTGAGACAGAATTCATCTCTAAGCATTTTAAAACTTTGACTGTTAATGAATGCAACTATTTTAAATCAACCTGAATTTGTATGTCGAATTATTTTAGACATGAAAGCATTTTTTCTTTTAAATAAAGCATTGTTTTAACTGTTTTGTTCTACAAAATCACAGTTTAGTTAGTGATTATTTCTAAATGTTTGAAATATATAAGCTAAAAAAATTTGTATCAACAAGAAATTATGGGGTTTAACAGATAGAATCAAGTGTGAAGGTGAATACATCTTTAACGAAAATGCATGGGATGTAATTTAACCAACAGTTTAAAAAATATTTAACGCATATAAAAAGTAAATCTATAACTTAACTTTTTGATGTGTGTACTTAAATAGAATATGCATATAAATGCAAAATATGCTATTAAAATAATTTTTATAAAATATATCTTGACTACAAAAATTATTTTATTTAATAATAGTTTGACAATTTTAATTTTCTTCATCTAAAATGACACTATAAACGGGTAAAAAGTTTGTTTTAATAATTATGTAGAAAATTAAAATACGCATATCTAAACTGATAACTGTCCCATTCTTGTCTATATAGAAATCAATACTCTCTTATCTAAAATTGGCATGTAAGAACATGTTATCAGTATTCTCTAATAAGAGGATGTATACTGGATTTTCAGTTAAGTACTTGAAAAATATTTTCAAATAGATATTTAATGAAACATATTTCCGATGGACAAATTCAATACCTGTAAAGAATTATAATTTAAATATCAATGAAAGTATTATTTTAGATAGAGAGAGTTAAAAAAATTTAGAGATTAATTTCATAAACATAATTCGGAGATGTATGTGTATACATAAATAAAATGTAATCCATTGCTTTTCTCCAAGTAATAAGAAAAAATAATAATAATAATTTTGACATGCTTATACGTTCTAGTTTTTATTCGTAAAGCTTTCCCATTGAAATACGTCTGTGTACGTTTTGTTTTTCATGTGAAACAAATTCTTTATTTTAGTATTATAATATTTATTAGTATTAAACATCTATTTAGATTTATAAATTTTAATAAATCTCCACGTAAGTACAAGACTTGTTTATAATAGTAAATAAAATCTAGGTGAGAATGGTAGATGAGAAAATTCGATGTATGCAACATTTTGAAATGAAATAGATTTATATGAGGGTTAGAAATTGAATAAATGTAAATTTATCATAAAAAACGTTATTTTATTTATTTCGTTTTACAAAATAATAGCCTAAATAGTGATTATTTGAAAGTGGCATGCTGAAAAAATTTTTGTACCAACAAGAAATTATAGCGTTTAACAAAAATACAATTGGGTATGAAGGAAAAGATGTCGTTAGAAAAATATTAATATAATATAAGTTTTTTATTTAACGTAAAATTCAGTGTGAGTCGAAAGATAAATTCATGCCTTTTTGAATTAAACTGCATTTATATTCAAAAATAAAATTGCATTTTAATTTTTTTTTTTTTTTTTGTAACTAACTGGTTAAATATATATAAATTCGTAACATTTTCCTCGAGGTTGTGTCTATTCTGGTTTATTAGGTTCAAAATGTTAATAAACTTGCATGTTAAATATTTCATTGCACATAGTAATAGCTTTTACTGGGTAGAAAATTTGAAACTATATCGTTTTTTAAAAAATGTGAGAGGTTTTAAAGAAAAACTTAAAAGAAAATTTTGGGGTGTAATAAAATATCTATTGAATTGATAAAAAATTTTTGTAATACTGTAGGGGAAAAAATCTGTCAATTGGTTTAGACGAAAATAGACTATAGAAGGATTAAATAAATCACATTAAAAAATAGAAATATCGTTTGATGAAATAATAATCTTTAAAATAAAAAATAAAAATTGTAAAAAGAAAACTAAGTTTTGTAACATAATGGAGAAAAATTTTAAATTAAAAAATAAATAAATTCCTTTGCCAAAATAAATTATGTAAAATATAACAAATACAATTAAAAAAAAAAAAAAAATTGGAATTCAAAATTAAAAATGTATAAAAACGAAAAATAAATTGTGTAAAATAAAAATTAAAAAAAAAATCGAAAAGAAAAATTAAAATAAATTTGTAAAAGTAAATTATTTTATCAAAATAAATTTTGTAACTTAACAACTAAGCATTATTTGGAAAATCTAAATCGATCATCGTGTAGAGAAAGATTGAGATTCTAGTGGATGGGAAACCACGTAGCGGAAAGGAAGTTGTCCTAATCCCCAATATCGAGCTCACAATTCCCGCTGTTATATCTCAGGATCCATTCGTGTTACGAGAGAGACCAATGGATCATTGGAAAGGTCACGGAAAGATATAAATAAATACAAGACAAATTCTGCAAGTCAATAAAATTTACACACGTTACAACCAAAAATGAATGAAATTATTAGGGAAATTTTATAACGCCAGCTTATATAAGTAATGTTTCTTCTAATGCAGTTGGCAAATAGACCGTGATCTTTTTATGCCATAAGGGCTGTACTGACGTTACTCGCTTTGCACTACCCAGGGGGCGCGTGTAACTTGAAGATAAGCCACGGACGCGGAGTAGCAATGCCCCCGCAACGCTCTTATTAGGACCGGGACCTATGGTTTAAAGTGGATTCCGAAGCACTACAAACACCCATGATAACGCCGTGATTTGAACCCGATACCTGTGGTACCGAGCGCCAGAGCTCTAGCCACTCGGCCATCAGGCCCCAATGTGTGTAATTAATGTAGGAAGTAAAATTCGAATCACTGTAATTTGCAAAAGGTAGAGGGACTCATAAAGAAAAGAAAAAATCCAAGAACTCGTATGCAAATGGACAACGTGAATACAAGTTCCGGGCATGAAGTTGAGAGGGCGCGCCTCGTGCGAGCGATGTCATTGAGCTGATTGATGTATTGATGCGATATGGAGCCTATTCTAACTGTCGAACAGGCTGTGCACGTTATTTCAAGAGGATCGCTCTGTTTCAATAAATGTCTGCACCGTTCATTCATTTCTTTGTTTCCTTATTTCATTCACTACACATTTGTCAGGGAGAGTAAGTTAGAACGGCACAGACTGGAGAACTGCGCTTCCTGCGTTTTTTGTTTCCTTGCATTCACTTGTAATTTTGAAGTACGTCGTTAAACAAGATATCACTGTACTTTAAAAATAATTCAGTCCGTTGTAACTCAATCTGGCCGGGTAATATAATAAACAAACATAAGATTATATGTGGCACTTTAAAGAGTTTTGTAGATTTTTAAAGGAATAACCTTTAAAATACATTTTTAAAAAAAATTTGTTTTCATGAAAATTTTTTAATTTTTAACTGTTTGTACTCATGTGATTCATAATAGATTTCAATTGATGCTGTTGTAAAATAACTATAATTTAGAAAGGTTAATTTAGTTGTCTTTTGATATAAATTAACTTTTTATTTATTTATTATTTTTGTTTATTCTGTTTGTCTCAATTCATGGGCCAAACTTTAAGGGACTGGTTAAATGTAAGCAAAAGAGCATTTTTTGTACAGCAATGTGAGGTCGGAAATGAAAAGTGAAGGCTAAAAAACAATACGTTTTTCGGAAATGAAAAACATTACGTTACATAACATTACATTTGAGCATTTATTTACACTACAATTACAGTAGGTGCTCAAATGTGTCGCCACAAACATCGATGCAAACCTGGCAGCGCGTAGCTCATGAATGGCGCATCCTTTCGAAGACTCCAAGTGTTCCACGAACAGCAACAGAAAATTGTTGCAGCAGCAACATAGTACAGAGCTCATAGGGACATTTTCAGTTGTTGCTGCAACTGAAAATGTTACTATGATGTTCTCATTCAACTTGGAGTCTTGTAAATGAGTACTTTGAGGTAGTAAATGACCTCGTAGATGAGATATTTGAGGTAGTTTTGCGATCTCGGGGATGAATGCTTAGAGCAGGGATGGGCAAACTTTTTCGGTCGCGGGCCAAAATATAGAAGAAAAAAAGTTTGGCGGCCCAAGATACCTTTTTCTAAAATTTTAAAAACATTATACAAGTATTACAATTTAAATATGTTAATCAGAAGAATGAAATTGCGATTTCATTTTTAAAAGTTCCTTCTATTGAGGTTCGAAGTGAGACGTACTGATTCTAAGGAACGAGGCTAAATGCTCATCTGTCAGTCTACTTCTGAAACAATTCTTTCTAAGGTTCGAGTTGAAAACACTTGTTCATGTATATAAGATGAAGCAAACGTAGCACTGATTTTCTGGGCGTGAGATATCAAATTTGGGAAACTTACTTTCGATAATGATTTGTAAAACTGGCATATTTAGAAACAACTGCTTGAGATGATTGTTAGATTGCAACTCAATTAATTATAAATATACATTTTTTTAATTTGCCTCGGATTGGCAAATTAAAATTCTATCCGCGGGCCGGATAGAACCTTCCGGAGAGCCGGGGTTGGCCCGCGGGCTGTAGTTTGCCCATCCCTGGCTTAGAGGTAGCAGAGGACCTCGTAGATTCCACATAAGAAGCCAATACTTGATAAATAGGCTGAAAGTGCCGGCCAAGTGATGGGTCCACCTCGTCCAATGCAGCGGAGATCTGACAGCAGCGCTGGAGTCATTACGCTCGTTAGTGCAGAGATGGGCTGGACATCTGTTGTGTCGAAACGGCATGGGTTTTTGAATGCTAAACCATGGCATTGTCAAGTCATTTTGGTAATACCTTCATGAAAAATGCGATACGTCGAGCCCCTACGCCAGCAAGTATAGATCAATAAGGAAATCATTTACAAAACCCGCCCCAACGTTAACGGAGAACAGCTCCTTAGAAGTATGTGTGTTAGAGGTGGCCCACACATGGGAACTGTGTGTAAATTAAAACACATCGTCGCTCGTGAAGGTGACCTCATCTGGGAAAGTGAATTTGCAGAGAAGCTCGGAGTTAATCCATTCTGTTGACCCATCTGGAGAACCATTTTTTACATCCCCACATTGCTGTACAAAAAATGTTTCTACAACCGTGTCCAAAAAGTAAGACCAGTTTTCAATTTAAATTTCCCTGGCATATGGCACTTCAATTTATTTAGGTTGTTAGGTTTAGATTTTTTAGGTTGTTGGCACTGTCCTTGACATCTGTGTGAAATTTTACGTCAAAATATCCATTAGTGCTTGAGATACGCTTGGTTTTGTGAGATGCTAAAACTGATTCCGGCGATATTTGAAATGTCTGAATTAATTGAGCAAAAACTTGCCTTAAATATTGTTTGCGGAAACGTATAGAATGTCGCAGAAGGCATTCGGGGATCATTCATATGTCGGAAAGAAATGCTTAGAAGTGGTATAAACAGTTCAAAGAAAGCAGAGAACACTTTGAAGACGAAGAGCCCCAGGGACCCCGAAGGGCCACCAACCTCAACCGACGAAGCTCACGTCCAAAAGAATTAAAGATTTCGTGCTTGCAAACCGTCTATTTACAATTAGAGACCTTGCTGATGATGTTGGAATTTCAAAATTCCATTTTAAAAGATATTTTGAGCCTCAAACGCGTCAAATCTTGATTGCTACCGAAAACATTGAATGTGCAGCTCACACTGCATTGATTCTTCGTGACTTTTTTGCCCAAAATGAAACCCATATTGTTCCACAACCACCGTATTCACTTAATTTATTATTCGCCTAATTTAATTCTGGCTATTACCTAAACTCAAAAGTCCATCCCGAGGACACCGTTTTGAGCCGATTGAAGAGACATTTCAAAAATCGCCGTAATCAGTTTTAGCATCTCACTAAGTGTAACTCAAGCACTAATGAATATTTTGGCGTAAAATTTCACACAGATGTCAAGGCCAATGCCAACAACATAAAAAAGAAGAAGAAATTGTAATACCATATGCACGGGAAATTTAAATTGAAAATTGGTCTTACTTTTTGGACACAGTAGTATGTGTGCATTTTAGCGTCCCTTAAAGTTTGGTCCATGAATTCAGGTATACCCTGTATAAAAACTAAGTGCACCTTCTTAGAATATTTGTTGAAAGAGTACTATTATGTTATATATATTTTGTTCCGCCTTTTTATATTTTTTTTTTCGTCGTTATTTTTTAGGAAATGTTTGCTTTCAATATAATTTTATAAAGCTTTGTTTAAAATAAACATATTCTCCTTTTTTTTTTTTTTTTTTTTTTTTTTACTTTTCCATCATTTTTTGTTTGCTGAATGTTTAGTTTTGTTTTTTTGCTTCCTTTCAGCCCCAAAGTGACAGTCTAACATTAAAAACTAGTAGGAGCTTCAAGCCAGGAAAATATTCGGTAAGTTGGATGCTAAACTTTCCCTCCCATTTTTAATCTTTTAAAAAGTTATTTTCTTCTTCATTTTTGAAATCTTAGATTTTATGATTTGCAGTAAATGTTATGCTGATTTCTTTTAAATTGCATGTTACCTTATGCCTATTAGCTAAAATTTAATGCCTTTCATTCATTGAATCTTCTAGTGCACATTATATTATGTTACCATTATATTACGCTTGTATTGTTGTATTACATTACGGTTAATATCTTTTACATGTCTGCATTTTAAATGCATCTGTCTCTATCTATATATTTATTGATTTCTAAAAAAACAGGTGGGGGGATCAGAAAAATTGTGACTGTAGGATTTTTATTCATTGGAATTTAATGAAATTTGACAAAAACCTTAAAAAAACATTTATCCTCAAAAAAAGCACAAAAAAGACTTATTTTTGTTTTGAAAATACACAAAATTAAAGCATAATATTCATATACACATATGAATTAGCATAATATTTGAGTTCAAATAAATATCCAGCTTCAATGTGGTCCTATCTGACCCGACAGTGATGTTCCATGATCAAAATGACTTGTGTTTATCAACTGAGTTGCCAACAACTTCCACTAATCTGTCAATGCAGTTTGCAGACTCTGAAAGGTTGCAATGGGAGAAATATGGCGTCTCTCATACGGCATCACCTTACAAAGATGCTTCTTAAGGTTTCCGTCCGAAAAGAGTGCTAGTCAACCCTTATGCTCAAAAGATAATTCTCCACCAACTAAACACTTTACGATCTAGCATTATCTTGTAGAATAAAAGAGTCTCATCTTAAGAACGAGCAGTTGGATCGAGTTTGTTGTCTGTGTGAGTAGTAACACTGTCTGTTGGGATAATGTGGCCATCCAAAGAGGCATCTGCTCAAACGCATTTAATTTATCCCATTCAAAGAAAAGATTTTGATAACAGCAAGATGCCGCCAAACGCCAATCTTCTCGAGTCAATTTGGCAAAAAAATTCTGGACTCATCAGTGCTCAGAGCACTGAACGTGTAGTGCTAATATTTAAATTTTAATAATGCATAGACTGAAAGAAATTCTTACACTGATTCACAAATCATTAAAATAAATTAAAATGCCGTAATAACCATTAATAATAATGTAACACAATCACATCTTGTCAGTAGGGAAATTCAATAGTTTTCTCAGATCACCAAATACCACAAACTAAATAACCACTTTCGAAGGTCTTCAAAGATTACAATTTAAGGAGAGAAATAAACAAGCATATTAAACAAAAAAGAAATTGCAACTCTCTTGATTTGCAGAAAAATATTTTTTTCAATTTCTATAATATAGATAAATGAATATACCCAAAGAAAAATAATTAATTTTATCATAGTACTTAACTGTAACTAATAGAAACATCTCCGCAAAATAAATGTAATGGACAGAACTGCTGTCTTTACTAATTAAAAAAACACCTTGTTACACTATCGTGTGACTGCAATTAAATATACAATTTCGAAAACAACATTTTAGTATAAGAACAATAATAGCAAAGAACAGATTTATAAAGCACGCAACTATAAACTATAACTCATGAAAATATAATACTAAACAAATAATAGAATATTTAATTTAAGACAAGAAGAATAATACATATTAACACAAATTACATAAAAGCCACGACCACAAGATCTCAAATGTCTTGGGTATAGAAATCAAAGTTCTGCATTCATTAAGAAACAGCTAAAATAGCAGGCCTGGTGGGCCTACGAAAGGGAACAGTCATAATCATTTACAGTTATGTCTATTTCTCTACATCATCTGACTGTTAGAAACTCTACAATTTGAAGCCTTGCCCTCCAATCCATACGTGTGGGTGCCCCTTCTATTCTGATGACGAAATGTGTGTAGGTCCAGGCACTTCTGCGTGCCTTGCATGCTATGCTTCATTTGTGAGGATTACATTTGATCTGGATGTCAGTCTACCAGCGGCTGCTACAGGAGTGGTGGGTGTAGTTGTTGTGTGCCTTTTCTGAAAGTATCTGCGACAATTGTAGCTTTACGTTTTCCACAGTTCTGTCTTCCAGTAGCTGGTTCCGTTCTTAGAAATGCGTTCCACTCACAGAGCACGTTCGCTGAGACAATTTAACTCATTATGTATCTGAAGAGTTCATGAATCCTCACTCCTTCACTCAGAGGTTTCATGAATCCTCACGTTACGTACTTAGGCAGCATACGCTGTGTTTTTACACATGAAAAGGTACATGTCTTGTGTAATGGCCTCTATTGGAACAAAAAAAATGAATGCGAAATATACTTGGAATGGGAGATTCTGAAATATTTGCTGCTTGCAGTTCAACAATGGACACTTGAAAACGGAGATTCATTCAGTCAAAATTTTGACAAAAAAAAAAAACTGATGTGCGTTTTAAAGTTGTTCGCACAGTAAACCATTCATCGGAGTCTTAGTATTATCGACCTTCACTGAAGCGCTGCATTTACCGAAAGGATTGGAAGACGAAGTGAGTAAAAGGCGAAACCGACTTGTTTCATTCATAATAAGATTTAAAAATTAAATCATAATTAATTATAAGGCACATTTTCTAAAAATTAAGGAGGGTAGTCTATACTCATTTAAATACGTTTTGGAGAATTACATCAATAAACTCAGCGATAATGATTTCAAAATTAAATGTTTTTCAAAAAAGACTATTTTATTTTTGACACTTGTGTCATCTCATAAAAAGTAATTCAATTTTAATATGTTTCAGGACATCGAATTCCAATGGAATACTTCAACATAAAAAAAAAGGACTCAACATATGTCATGACGCTTTCGTCAACTATGAAATAATAAGTAATATAAAAAAAAAAAAATTAAGTCAATTCCTACTTTTTTTTCACTCTATCGCAGAAAGTCCTTTATAAATAATTTTCATTCATTTTTTTTAAATTTATCTGGCGCCATCTATTCGTACATATATGCAACTTAAATCTAAAAAAACAACCAAAATTAATGAATTAAATTTAATTACTGAATTAATATTTGAAAAAATTGTATTAACATCCAGTGTCATTCACTACAAGTTCAAAAAAAAAATGTATTTGAACTCGAGTGGATGAATAAATAGTATTTTATTAAGGACTGAAATTTTGAACAAGATATATATAGGGAGAGTGTGAGCTAATAGAAGGAATTGAAAAAATAATAAAAAAGAGATGGCACACAACAACAGCCAATCAAATGCCGTTTCTCTTACAAAAACAGGCACAGGCGAATTTTTTTATGTGTGAAATGGGGTTGGGGGGGGGGGATAAGAGGAATAAAAACAAAATTGAGACATAAAAGACAGCGAATGAAAATCGCTTTCATAATGAAATGCCAAAGTCTTCACCCTACACCCAGGTGGGATGCAATGTATTCAAACAGGCGTCTTCATTTCATTCTCTGCTTTCTGGCAACTCTGAAGAAATAGGTTTTGCATCCGGCGGAATTTTCTTCTAATCAAATTTGGGTTCCGACGGAGACGATGTCTTCCTCCATCTTTCAAGTATCATTATCGGCTTTTATAAATGCGTTATCCAGGAAGGGAGAGGGGGGCATCACGTGACATGAATATGAAATCGACTCTTCTTTGTTCGGCAGACCTCGTGATTAGGCTAGGGAGGCGGCGCTTTTTCTTCCTCCCTTGTTATGAGTCGGGAAAGTTCAGTTTCTAAAAACCTTCCGCCGCACGCGCTTGAATTGAATTGGCGAGAAAAGGGGATTTCCTCCTCCTCGGATCTCTGGGTAATGCGCACTGACATTTTCATCAGCGCCTCGTCTCCCACCGACGGGTGGGCTCTTCTTAAGTGGCAAATTGGCACCCAAAAAATCTCTCTTATTTCAACGATGCCGCTGCTCTGCGCGGCGATCGACACCCGAGGAGATGCTTTTTAGGTTCCTCGAACGGGCAATGTTGAAAATTATGCACTGCATGTTTATTTTTGTTTATTAATTTCTATTTTCTACTGTGTCCAAAAAGTAAGACAATTCAATTTAAATTTCCCGTGCTTGTGGTACTTCAGTTTTTCTTTTTTTTCTTTTTTAATTTGTTGGCACTGTCCTTGACATGTGTGTGAAATTTCACGTCAAAATATTCCTCAGTGTTTGAGTTACGTTTTGGCTTTGTGAGATGCTAAAACTGATTCCGTAGCGATCGAACTGATTGAAGCGTAACTCAAACACTAATGAATATTTTTGCAAATTTCGTCAAATTTCACACAGATGTCAAGGACAGTGCCAACAACCTAAAAAAAGAAAAGAAATTGAAATACCATATGCCCGGGAAATTTAAATTGAAAACTGGTCTTACTTTTTGGACACAGTAGTATTTGCAATAATTCGCAAGCTTTCGTTTTTTATGCCATCGAATGACCCTACATTTAACAAAGCGAAACGTTCGGCTGTTTCAAACAGTTAAATAATTTTACGATAGAAATAAGTTTCATTGGCTCGTTTTTTTAATAAAATAATGGTTTTTTTTTCTGTTTGACTGTCATTGGTACTATTCACAAGAAAATCTCGCAATTTTTTTTCCGCTCGAATTTTTGCTTTCTTTCTTAAATTTAATTTTTGAATGCTTCTAAGACATACTTGTTCTCCAAAGAGAGCGCCTCCATTTCAGTGTTGCGTAGGAAAGAAAATTCCTCTTTTATTTACGAATTGCTATTTTTGGTTGCTAATTTTCTTTGACTTAAGACATTTTCCATTTGAATAGTACATGTGTAGCAAATGCAGCGTTATCCAGAGCACTGGCGGAAGCTGATGAGTAAGGGCCCTTGCGCTGCACTCACATTTTGTGATCGCATTTTCAAAAATTAGACACACTGGCATTTGGAAGATTCACAGCATTTTTTGAACTAAGGGACACCTTGTATCTCAGATTTCGAATCCAACTCTTCTAGTTCGGAAAATAGACATTCCACCCATGAAACGTATCCGGCTTTCCTTAACTTCCAAATTCTGTTGTTTGATTGCTTTATGATCCTATTTCTAGTCCAGCTCATTCTTTATAGACGCAAAAGTTTTGACGTGAAAACATTTATAAAATTAGTTTGGGTAGCCTGTTTAGGATTGAAGCAGAAAGAAATTATGCTTGAAATGTTAATAACTTCAAAACTATGTATAATTTGGAAGATTTAAACACATGATCGTGTAGAGAAAAATTTCTAACAAGTGAATGGGGGAGGCATGTGGCGCTTAACGGGGAGGGAGGGAAGTGACGGGGAGGAAGTGACTTTTCTTAACGTCAGCTTGCATGCAACGAAGGGGGAGCAACATTCTGCAGGAGGTACAGAGACATGAAGGTGAATCCATAAAGTCCTACACGGATAGACAGCGAGAGTGCAGGGCCCCTGGTGGAAGTGGAGCTGGCGCGTCTAGTACGAACCACTTCATTGTGCCAATAGATGTAAACGATGTGGAAGAGCCTATGGACATCGATTCCAAGAGGGTGCGGGATTGAAAGTCAGTCAACTCGAAGCGGTGGATTTCAAACCGGTTTCAGGCCGGTTGTGAGGCTAGTGATTGGTCAACTCTTCACGCTTAAAGCCTCACGCCTCGGTGGGAACGAGCCTTAAGAGAAAGAAAGAGAGCGCAGAGCTTCCTTTGTTTTTATCTGCAGTTTTGATGAAATTTCAAAACGAAAACGAGTGGTCTTCGTAGGTTAAGAAGCACACATCAAAATCCTGTCCAGGTCTGCGCGGATCGATGCCGAACGGATGTGTAACAGGTGCATGAGGTGGCCAACGTCAAATCAAATTTGTTGCCTCTGTTGAGGTCATCCATCAAAGTGTGTGTTCCGACGCCAACTAGTGGGTGGCACTGCCAAACAAATAAGAGTGAGGATGACACCTTTTAATTGCGGGGGTGTGATCCTGCCCGGGATGGAGGGTGGCGCACCGCCGGGACACTCCGCCTCAAGAGAAATGGCATTTCCGTTTCAGAAGTATGACAAACATCTCGCCGCTTCTGCCCATTTATTATTTGCATTCATTTTCTCTCCTTCCTTCATCCATTCCTCTGTCACTGGAGGGGGAGCACTACACCCACCCACCCCTACTTTCCGTGCGAGGGCTGATTTCTTCATTTTTCAAAGGAGTTCGTCTTGGGTGGATAAGAAATGATCGCGAAATTTGATTTATGTGCTGAGAAATAAACGGCAAATATTTGAAGAAAAAAAAAAACCGCGGCCTTAAAAAGAATTTTCCAATTTTTCCCGAAATGAGCAGATACAACACAATTGCAGTTAGAACAAAAGAAACGAACAATATAGGACAGCCATTAGGGGAAAAAATACATTTAGTAGCTTTTGGAAATGACAAGTCTCGTAATACTTCTCAGTATGATAACAGAATAGCTTATTGCAAAACTAGTTTCAACTCAAAAAATGAAAATCTTCAAATTCTACAACAATGGATCCATCTGCTGTAAGTTAAACTTCTATTTATTAGCAGATGAATGCACTAAGTTTAAGTCCTTTATGAATTATAATCAATTCAAGAGGTCATGAAAGGATTCATAGATTTACATACTAGGATTAACATAACTGAAAAATAATTCCATTTGCAGGATTAAGCAGGGGATACGAAACAGGTAATATAAGTGCAATCTCAAGATTACTTTTTGGAAACCGAAGTATTTATGAGCGATAGTAAGATGAGGCTTTCTGGGCGATTTGTCACCGTAGCTTGCGAATGATATCGAAATTTGGTAATTGCAAGAAAATATCGTAATTGCTGGAAAAAGCTGCAGCGGTCTACTGTGTCGCGCGTTGCGTTCCGAACCAAGAGAGTTCGCTTATGAACTCTACAAGCGATGCCGAACCGAAAGCTGACGTGTCTACACCAGGAAGGGAAACCAAACATCTGTAGTCTAGAACAAACTACGGCCCGCGGGCCAACTCCGGCCTTCCAGAAGTTCTATCCAGGCCGCGGATAGAATTTTAATTTGCCGGTCCGAGGCAAATTAAGAGAAATATATACTTATATATTATATATCCATCTCTTTTTCTACTCTGATTAAAAATGTTGTTGTTGTTGTTGTTTCTTATCCCACTTGGCTGGCCAAGCCCACAAGCCCATATGGACTCATGATTGAAGGGGAAGGAAGCAGCTTCTGTTGTGATGGAGCACCCGTAGGTAGAAGCCTGACTTTTGCTCCGTGACGCTCTTACAGTCATAGAAGACCGGGACCTACGGCTTAAAGTGGATTCCGAACCACTACAAACATCCATGGCACCGCCGGGATTCGAACCCGAAACCTGTGGCAGCGAGCGCCAGAGCACTAGACACTCGGCCATTCAGGTCCCAAATTTGCCAACGGCACGCAGTGTTCCCAGGTGGTCACCCACCCAAGTACTGACCGCGCCCAATGCTGCTTAACTTCGGTGATCTAACGAGAACCGGTATATTCAGCATGGTACGGCCGTTGGCGCTGATTAAAAATAGATCTCACATGTGGCACACTGCGCATTTTAAGCTCCACCCAGCGGTGTTTTTTTTTGGCACGAGTTCTAATATTATTGATTGCGTATGGAAAAATTGCAGACGTATAGCATCATCGTGAATAGTGATGAAATTATTAAAAGTATAGCGTAGGTAGTGCTTGTTTGGGTTATTCGTAAAATATTTCAACCCCAAAATGGTTACTCAAAAACGTAAAGGGGATTCAGAGTGCTGTGCTTTTAATGATGAATGTACCTGGAAATATGTTTTTTAATAGTTCTAAGGGATAAACCAACGTGTCTCATCGCAAATTCATTCATGTCATTAACATATTCAAATTGTAATACTTGTACATTGTTTTTAAAATTTTAGAAAAATTTATTTTGGCCCGCCAAACTTTTTTTGTTTTTCGATTTTTGGCTCGAGACCGAAAAAGTTTGCCCATCCCTGGTCTAGAATGTGCTTTCGTTAGGATCGACGAATAGATCGCGTGCTCTTCTCTCGAGTTACCGCTTCTGGGGATGAGCCTTTAAAATTGCTGCTGCAAATTGTAAACCAATGGGATGCGCTCGCAGGGTTCTGATCCAGATCGGCGGTCTTCCGGCTTTTTTTTCTTTTCCATTTGTCTTTAAACAACTTCTGTGCGTATATGGGCTCTGATTCTTTAAATCTAGCAGCCCAATCTACGTCATTGTGAAAAGGAATGAAATTATATTTTTCTTTTTTCTTAATTATTCCCATCTTTGCTCCTGAGCTATAGCCCATCCTCTTTTACATCTTTTCAATGGTTTTAACTTCGATTTTTTTTTATTTATCTCTTATGTTCAAATACATTTAACTATGTTATTTTATTTAATTATGTCACAGGAGGTGCGGGGATTCCCGTAACCACAATACCTTTGCCTTGTCATGCCTATTTAAAATATGACGTTAAAAGAAACAAAACTTTATTAGATATTACTAATTTTACCAATTGCTTTCAAAAGAGAAATCTTCTGGTTTTGTATCTTTGCTTAAGCGTGATTCACTTCTACAATGGTCCAATGGTGACGTCTTCTCTCTCTTTCCAGCCGTCCAGCTGCCTGAGCGACCACGAGGAAGAGAGCATCTACTGCCTGTACGAAGTCCCGCCGCCCCTCCCAGTCGAGACCACCCCGTCCTCCGACCCCCTCAGGTCATCCAAACCCAGGTACTTTTTCTCATCTTATTATTTATTGATCAGAAATCATTCTGTAACAATACCGATGGTCAGTTCTTCCAGAAGTCCTCGCCCGTGGATTTGCACATAAAGGCTCGTTCCGACCGAGGCGCGAAGCGTTGAAGTTTCGCGCGGCAGGCAAGACGTCAGAAATAGCATCATGCCTAGTGAAGTTTCGCTACGTATTGAAAGTGGTTCAACTCGAAGCGGTGGATTTCAAACCGGTTTCAGGCGAACGTGCGGAGGCTAGTGATGGGTCAGCGCTTCACACTTAAACGCCACACGCTTCGGTGGGAACGAGCCTTAATAGTGGAATACGATGTCTACTAATCTATAAAATTAAAAAAAATGTCTATAATAGTTTTATTTTCATTTTCAAAGAAACTTGTTCGCAACCGAAGGGCTTCATATGTTAACACTCATCCAATAAAAAATATTTTGGCCTAGTAATTTATACATAAAAGAATAGGCCATAGAAAATGCTCCACTAATTTTAATATCGATCTCCTGTATCATTCCATTCATAATTACTGAAGAAATTTTTTTTTTTCTTTCTTTTTTTTTTTTTTTTTTTTTTTTGAAAATTTTTTGACAAAGTTTTAAGACAAAGCATCCTATTTCTTGAAGCAGAATTATTCATTTACATTTTTCCATAGCGGAGAAATAGAAAGCAATTTGTTAAAAAATTGTTTTATATTTTGCGTATTAGTTATTTTAGTCTTATGATTTAACCGTTTTTAAACAAATTTTCGATAATTTTAAGTGCCGAAATATCAAAAATCGTCAGGCTCATGTGCGAATGAAGTTGTCTACGAGATGACAGAGTACTCGAATAATGGGATGGTCTTAAATTAGAAATAAATTCGTTGCAATACTTTTTCTCAAACTAAAAAACAATCGTTTATATTGTGTGCCACATAGAAATGTGTCAGAACTTATTACACCTCGACAGTCCATAATCACCAAAAGGTTGAATAAAATGCATTTTGCACGCCTTGTCAGCTGTTTTCAATACATAGTAGTTAATAGGTATCACGCATGTTATGTGTGAAGACAAGCGTTGGCCAATAAAGAATCATTAATGGCTGCGGTGAGCGTAGGCTTTGTTTACTTATTTCGTATAAACCTGCTATCTATAAACCTACGTATCACTCTGCTGCCTATAAACCTGTACGGATAAAACCTGTTAGAATAGCTGCCATCAGCAATGTATTAAATGGAGATGCAGTTAATGTGTCTGCGCGTACGGTTAATTGAAGACTGTTGTTTATGGAAGCTGCGTATCTCTTAAATGCAAAACATTTGCGAAAACGCATACAATGGCCATTGCTGCTCACAGAAATAGCACATTTGCTTCATAACATCAGCAGTGCTCTGTCGCATCAGCACTCTTTGGTGAAAAAGCACTGCTCAGGTATCATCCATCATGTAGTTTTGTGAATACTTGAGAAGGGCTTTTTGACCGAAGTCCTTTAGCAATGGCCACGAACATCTTCATCATCAGCTAATACTTTTACCACAACTAAGTCAACTTTTGATTCAATCATAGGAGATTTCCAACCTGTAGCATATTATTTTCCTTTGAAAGCGCCGGTAATTCTTCAAGGCTCACCTGCGCTATAAAGAGGACCTCCTGTTTTTACTGGAGTTCAGGGATTTCAATGGTTTGTCCAGTTGGTGTACACATGCAAGTAATATAATGAAAGAAAAGGATTATTGGATGAGAAGTTTTTGTCTAAATATAAATTGTTTTTATCGACCACGCATTTACACTTCCTATATTAGATTGTTCATTCTACTATCAGAGGGAGCTTATTTTCCGTAATGCATTACTGAAATGGAGGGCTATACTAGTACAAATATTTTCATAACCAGCTCAATACATCTTACCTGGTATGGAACTAATACTAAAAGTGACATGGTGGACAATTGGATTGGAAACCATTACAGAACCAAAGACCACCAACCCATGTAACATCAGGAAAGAGCAAAGTCATTGCACATTTCTATTTTCAAAACTTGTGAAATATTTTATGTAAAGAGCATAAAATAGAAGCACTATTTATTTCCATTGCCCGAAATTAAATCATTATTAATTATGTTTTTCTTGTTCACCCATAATACCAGCTGTTAGAAAATCATGGTACAATGTTTATTCTATTTGGCATGCGAAAAAAGACTTTTTTTTTTTTTTTTTTTTTTGTAAAATAACTGTACGTGCATTTTTTTTTTTTTTTTTTTTTTTTTTTTTTTTTTTTTTTGTTCTCATTAAAAAGTTGGTTTTAAATTGGGTTGCGAAACATGAACTTGTAATTGAAGAGTATGAAATTTATATCTATTTCATTTCCGATCATTTGACGCCGTTCTTCATTCATTCTTTAAAAATGATTTGCTTTTTATATTGGTCATAACAGATACAACATGCAACGAGGGATATAATTGGAATTCTCTGAAAATTAAGATTTTTTTTTTCCGCATCCAAGCCCACAGATTGCCAAATTGGCCTTCTTCTTAAAATCTATGCTTCAAAGGCTTCTAAAGTTTTCAATATTAAATATTAAGTAATAAATTGATATCCTCAGGACTTGACAGGCTTCAGAAAATCGTACGATCTCAAGGTGCAGGAAAAGTCTGTCAAAGTTAGAAGACTTGTATTCGCCTGAAATGTCAGACTCATGGAGGTTTGTCATCTCAAATCTGTGCTAGCACTCTGAAGTGAAAGTATATTGCATCTTCTCCAAATTACGGACGAACCTTCCGCCTATAAATGTATTATAAAAATAAATTAATCGTTTAAAAAACTAAAAAAACACGCTTTCAGAGTTAATCCAACTAAAAAGTAAAAAATAATTGTTAACATAAGAATAAAAGGAATGAGGAGAAAATGAAGGTCACTGATCTAAAAAGTGTGGGGTGCTTTGTATGGCATTTTTAAACTAACTCTGCATTTCGGAATGAAACTGGTGAAAAATTATAACGATTGATATCGAGCACCCCACACTTTTACAAAAGTGACATTCATTTTCTCCTCATTCCTTTTATTCTAATGTTAACAATTATTTTTTACTTTTTAGTTTGATTAATTTTGAAAGCGTGTTTTTTTAGTTTTTTAAACTATTAATTTATTTTTCACTTTTTAGTTTGATAAACCCTAAAAGCGTATTTTTTAGTGTTTTTAAACTATCATTTATTTTTCGCTTTTTAGTTCTTTAACTATAATATTTAAAGGACGGCCCGGTACGGAGGACTGGAACTATAGTTCTTACAATAATTTAATTGTGAGTAAAACAAAGGCTAAATGCGACTAGGTCGAGCCAGCCAGGATTCGAACAGGGAATCTCCTGATCCATAGTCAGGCGCGTTATCCGTTGTGCCACTGTCCCACGTGGGTTTGAATATCCTGGGTACTTTCATTCTACATGGGAAAAATTGCTCTTCATAAGTTAAAATAAAATCACTGATCCTGGCGATCCTAATCACGATGAGATAATAAACTTATCAAAATATTTTAGTGTCGTCTGTGCTTGATAAGTCGGCAACGTTTAAATTAAATCGGATCGCTTAAAGTAGGGCAAAATCGAGTCTAAACAGTCAGTTACAAACAAACATACAGGTGAAACTAATAAAAGCGTATTAAAAATACGTTATTTTCTTATACACGAGATAAACATTGTTATGTATTGTATCTTTACTTTTTAATATAGCTACTTTACAGTTGTTGTTATTTCTGAAATGGATCATACCTCCTGTCAAAGGCACAAGTGACTTGTCACAAAAAGGTTTGCCCTTATTTCCCCCTCTGGTCCGCCTGATAATCCGCCCCAAAATAGCCTCCCTGACATCTGCCCTTCCTGTAGGAAGGATTAACTTTAGACGCTGAAGTGTGATGAAAGAAGCGCGAAAAAACACGAAGAAGCTCACTCTGAAAGATGCGATGCCAGCAAATAATAAATAAATAAATAAAACTCAAACAATAAATAAATAATAACCTTCCGTTTTCGAGAAAAAACAGGAAGTTGTTGTTTACTATTCAATGGAAGTAAGAACTCAAATATTAGAAAAAATATTATATTTAACATAAATAAACTAACCTTACTTATTACAATAAGGTTAATGTGCTCAAAAAATTAGACCAATTATTTTTTTTTCAAAAACTCGTTATTTATTCTTCCAAATTTATTTCACCACCTTCAAAGCAATCCCCTCTGGACACAATGCACTTATGCCAACTGTTTTTCCAATCCTCAATGCATGCGAAAAAGTCATCGGTAGGGATGGCCTTCAAAGCACAATTATTTTTTTTTCAAACACTCGTTATTTATTCTTCTAAATTTATTTCATCGCCTTTAAAGTAATCCCTTCAATGCACTTATGCCAACTTTTTTCCAATCCTCAATGCATGCGAAAAAGTCATCAGCAGCGATGGCCTTCAAAGCGCTCATCGATTCACGTTGAATCTCTTCAATCGACTCAACGGTGTCCCCGGAGTGGTCTTTTGAGTTTAGGGAATAACCAGAAGGCTTTTGATGTGAATACAATGGTTGTGGAACGATATGGGTTTCATTTTTGACGAAAAAGTCACGAAGAATCATTGCAGTGTGAGCTGGCGCATTCAGTATTTTCGATACCAATTGGGATTTGCCGCGTTTGAGGGAATGGACCGATCCTTTTGAAATTCTAATATCATCACCAAGGTAATTGTAATTGTTCGTAATTGTTCGACGGTTTGCAAGCACCAAATCTTTAATTTTTTGGACATGAGCTTCGTCGGTTGAGGTGGATGGTCGACCAGAGGGCTCTTCGTCTTCAACGCATTCTCTGCCTTCTTTGAACTGTTTATACTACTTCTAAACATTTCTTTCCAGTATAGGAATGCTCACCGAATCCCTTCTGCAACATTCTATACGTTTCCGCGAACGAAATTGAATGCAAGTTCTTTGCTCAATTAATTCAGGCAATTCAAAAATCACCGCAATCAGTTTTAGCGTCTCACAAAGCCAATCGTAACTCAAACACTAATGAATATTTTGAAGTCAAATTACACACAGATGTCATGGATAGTGCCAGCTACCTAAAAAAAATAACAAATTCAAATTTCATAAGCCGCTGGAATTTGAAATTGAAAATTGATCTTACTTTTTGTAGACAGTAGTATACTGGAGTATTTAGTAAAAAATATTCATGAACTCGCATTTCATTTTGTACGCAATCAAAATTATTAAATAGCAGAAAAATATTAATATAAAATATTAAATATATAATTAATTAATAGCAAAATTATTAAATAGCAAAATTATTAAATAGCAGATATTAAATACAAAATATTAAACTAAAAATTAAATATATAAATAAGCACATTAAATCTTGTGTGTATGAAAAAGTAATAAACTAGATCATGTAATAAAAAATGAATGATAGTTATAAAACGTTTCAATATATTTCAATTCAAAGTAGTGTTTCAAGATTTTTCTTTGCGAATTTAATAAGTCTAGAGAGTTAGCTTGCTAGCTTCAGGCCATGAAACTAGCTTGAGGCTTAGAGAAGCTAGCTAGACACTAAATTGTTTTAATTTTATAATTTAGAGTCTAGAAAAAAAACTCCATGTTAAAAAGAAAAAAAAAGACTTAACCACTAATCGTGTGTACCTTATGCTTCGTAAGTTACTTACTATTTGGAAAAACGATCGTTTATTTCAAGACGAAGGGTTTTTATTCTACGGGAAATATTTGCTGTGATTCGCCTGTTCTATGCGATGTTTTACAAGTTCACCCACGATAACAACATAGAGGTAAATATTTAGGGTAACAATAATGCCAATTTTAATGAATGGAATGACAGACGGGATGAATTAAGTATGAATTCAACAATAAACGAAATATTAATTGGATTGGAATTAATCCATATTTTCCTGACTGATATCAAACATTGGAAATGTTATAGCTGATGAGAATTTTGCTGTTTTCGGTATTGAGCACATAGGCCAAATAATATATTCTATACAATACATAAACAGTTATTTTATACATTTTCTTTTTATACAAATATCCGATTATATGCAATATTAGTAGAATATCTAACTGTTGAACGAAGCACACACAGTCGCCAAAGAGTCTGAAAGCAGTGACCGTAATGAATGCGGCCTGCAGATTTCAACCTGAGTTCTCCTACACTTTGCTACCGGGATATGAGTCGGGCCTAGACTGATGTTCAAGTAGTGATAAACTATGTTTTGTGATTGTTTTTTATTAAAAAAAAAGTTTCTTTTTTAAAGTAAGTTTGTTTTGTAATGTGGAATCGTAGGGAAATACTTCTGCGGAACATTGTCATTAGCCTAATTGTAATCATTACTACAGTTGCGATTTTATCACCGCCGCCATTGTTGTTCTGCGTTACAAAAATCTCCCATGTTTTATATGTAAGGGGCAGACAGTCTCTTGCGACGACTCTTCTCACCGAGGCGTGAGGCTTTGAAGCATGAAACGTTGACCCATCACTAGCCTCACCACGCTCACCTGAATCCGGTTTGAAATCCGCTGTACCCGGTGACCCACTTTCAACTCGAAGAGGAACTTCACTAGGCGTAAAGCGATTTCTGACGTTTCGCTGTGAACGGGCCGAAAAAGTTTTCTTCCCTGCCGCAGGACGCGTCCCGCCTCTCGCCTCGTTGGGAACGAGCCTTAAGAACCACTGGCAGTGATTCTGTCATCAGACAGGCCGATTGTCGATGACTGCAACGACGACGTCCACGGAATTGGAACCTCGGCCCACCACCCACTACTCACTTGGTCGCGCATTTAAGACATTGAGGTGAGACTACTCCAACGGGAGGATATCAGACGTTTCAGGATCACTTAATATTTTCACATTGTACTAAAACGCACTTGAGCAGCATCGTCTACGAGACATCGTCGCCTCGCGACTGTTTAAATATGTGAATGTGTAATGCACAATTCGCATATTTCCAAAAACAGTAAGAAAACCAAAATTTCATTTATTCAGTTATAGGATTTAATTTCTCTTTATTAGATTAATCGTAAACAAAGGTTACCAATCCAAAAAGAAAGTACGTGAACAAAATAATTCAGCAAAAAACAATTTGTGACAAGGCTACTAAATTACTATTATTATTGGTTAAAATGTGTAAAGTTTCCTTTTAAAGCACACTCGAGCATATTTGTTAATATATGTTTTTTTTAAAAATCACTGACTTAAAGTGTGACAAGCCGACATCATCCCTGTTTGGAGGAGAATTTGACTAAAAGCCGCTGTCCCGCGTGTAAATTGTGTGTTGCTAAAACATTGAAAAATAAAGCTTCAAAGTGAGCGAAGCGTAATTTTCGGGCATCGTCACAAAACTCGATATCGCCATCGATCATTTTCTCCTTGAAAGACTTTCAGAATTTATGGACATCTCAAGCTGAAATTTCCCTCCTTAATTGCATTGTGCTCCGCCGGGCAGGTTTGTATCCATAAATATTCTTCTCGCGGGGCTATAATTTCAATTAACATTTATTTTCTCTTAAAGCTAATAATGCTGAGAGTTCGTCAGTCTTTTGACGAACGATTCAATTAGCTACTTAAGAAGTTCGTCCTCATTACTGAGTAGATAAGAAACTGAAAACTCCGTGTTACCATCCTATAAACACTATTTAGTCATGTCATGTATCTTTTAAAATAATGAATCTTTTATGAATGAAGCGAGTACTTCTAGATGTCTATGAAAAATAGACAAAACTGACGCATCTTACAGTGGATATCGGCACACTTTGACATTGAAGATGACGAAAACTGCGATACATTCAACGCTGTCAAATACTTCACAGATGTCAATACTATGGCAAGGCATAAATTAAAGATGATACAGAGTTTAGTGAAAATATTTATTTACAAAAAAATAGGATCAGATTGCTAGGTTATCCTATCAACTTTATCTCTGTCGTATATGGCGGCAATGTCTTGACTTGCTCATTTGATTAAACCATGATTTAGATTGGTGTTAAATGTCCAACGAATTTTTTTCCCTTGCCCTACTTAATATATTCCTGGCTGAAGGGGAAGCGTTTGGCGTTTTAAGTTTATATTTGCTTATGGAATGGAAAATTAAAAACAAGAAAGAAAAAAAAATTCTGTTTTCAACGTTCTACCACAATCGCCATCAAATCTCTTCGTTTCTGAAAGCAGTGAGAGAAACATATGGCGGGATCGATTTGCATTGGTACCACATCGATGGAAATGAAGTTTTAACTCATTGGTTGCATGCAGTTAACTTGGATCGCAGGAACTGGTACCTACAAGAACGGCTCAGTTACATATTCACTGTCTTGAGACAAAAAAATATTAGTTTAAGAATAAATAAAAACTTATGATGTTGATAAATCTATTTTCTGTGTTTGCCCCTTCCTCTTATTTTGGGATTTTGTTTAATTAAAATTATAATTTATTATTCTATTTAAATATTATTATTTAGGGATGTTTCTTCCACTTATAATGCAACTTTAAAAGTCTTCCTCTTCTCTTTCCATTTTGTGAATGAAGTACAGCACTCTCCCAGTAGTCTTAATAGGAGGGAGTGATCTCAAACTGAAATGACTGGCGGTACAAAAAAATAATAA
Organism: Caerostris darwini; assembly: GCA_021605075.1. NCBI lineage: Eukaryota > Metazoa > Arthropoda > Arachnida > Araneae > Araneidae > Caerostris > Caerostris darwini. The sequence continues at coordinate 609,568 of BPLQ01007064.1, forward strand.
CAATGATAATTGATTGCGATAGAAATGCCATGGGCTCTATAAATGCTTCTATCAAATTTTCTAAAAAATTATAACTGCAGCATAAAAATTCTCTATAATTAAACTATAGAAAATATTTCTGCTGCAGTTATAATTTTAATTTGAATGTTGCCGTTATAATAAGATCATCGTATTTATGATCTTAATGTCGGAAACGAATATATAGAAGACGTTGGTATTAAGTGGAATTCTTTATATACACTCCACTGCAATGTGCTGCCACCTGCCTTTTGTGATTGGTTATTTTCCGTTGACGTTGAAAGTAGGTGGTGGTCACATTAATGTGACTGGACTGTGTATATAGTAACGTTATAGAGGCTAACACACATATTTTTGTACATAAACAAAGTATTTACTGACAGCTAATACTGTAGAAATAGAAAAACAATAAAATGAAATAATGTCAAAGCAAAGAAAATTATTTATTAATCTTTCAAATAGTAAGTCTTTGCTAAAGACTTGTTACTAAAATGTGAATGTTCCATTTTAAAAAATAATTGCATACAAAATTTACAGTGAAAAGAAAATTTTTTTATTGTTTTACACTTGACTAAATATATTAATTCGATGTGCAATGTACTGTGGTCATGGAATCTTAATGGAAGTACTAAATGGATTCGATTTGGCTCAAGTCGAGTCTAGAGATAGACTGGCTCTCCAATCCACGGGGGTCTGCCGACTGGCAGATTTCGAAACAGGAGATGATTTTTTCTTTTTACGGGGTAGGGTTAATGTAACTAGTTTGATTAAAATCGTGTATAAGACATGTGCAAATTATTCTAGACGTAGACATGCTTAAAAAAAATTTTTTTTAATTTAAAAAGCGTGTCTTAAGTATATTTCGTGTGACCAATTTCTATCAATTATATATTCGAAGATACATGATAAATCACCTCTGATATTAAACATGCATTTACGAGTCATGTACATTCCTTGTAAAATGCTCATGAATTCAAAAATTCTCGCAGTCTGAACGAATGCTTTTGGGTGGATCAAAATGACCATTTCGGATGCATCCTGCTGTTGAATTTCAGTTTTACTTTCTCTGTATTGCATAGATGCAACTCTAAAATGTCAGATACAAATCTGACGTCATTGGATGCTCTGATACCTACTGTAACCTTTTCGACGAAAATATAAAGGATGTAACAAACAAAAGGGGTGGAACTCTTTTTCAACTTTAAGTGTTTAATTTATTTTATTTTTAAAAAGAAAGACTTCCTCAAGTAAGGCGAAGATTCTTTGTTAGAGCTACAAGGCAATTTCTTCTGCGCTGTTTTTATGTGCTCCAAGATCCAAGTGTAAAGAATTATGCCTTGTTCGAATACAGTGAAAGAAAGCCATAAAGTTTTTCGGTGAATCCAATAAAATTCTCCTCTAGGATGGTCGGAAGCTGGTTTGAAAGTTGAGCTTTAGGAGCGGAAACCCTTTCCAGGGATGCTTCGGTGGTATGAAAGTGGATTCCGAGTTTCTAGAAGGCAATTTCGGTGTGAAATTCACTCGCCGCGAATGGCGGTGCTAAATGGATTCGGTTTCAGTGCATCCTTTTCATGAATCTTCTCCAAATTAAACATCTTCCTGTATCATTTTATAAATTTAATGTGCGTTTCTAGTCTTCTCTTTGAAAATCGAAGCGCGAGATTTTGGATATACAGATTTAGACAAAAGGAGATGAAAAAATAAGTAGAGCTGATGGTGTTGTCTTGAATCGATACTCGTATTGCTTGATTGGATTTTCTCATCAAGTAATACGCTCAAAATCAACTCCCGAGAGGTATAGACATCCTCTTCTTCTTCTGGAAGGGACTCGATCTCCTGGATGCCACTGGCACCACTTCAAAACAATTGGCGAGATTGTCTGCTATTGGAATAAAAAATATTTTCTTGATAAACATATGTTTAGTCTTATTTTTCGACATAAAGTCTTAATAATTTTTTCGTTTAGAATAATCTCTTCATAGCGAATATACCGAGCAATAATGAATGCCACTTAGCAACTGAAAAATTAGAATTCAAATTCTTAGATTTTTTAAACTAATACTCAAATAAATCGGAAATCATTACAAAATAAGCCTCCCATTTCAATTGGCAATCAAAATTGGCTTCCTTCAGGAGGAATTCAGAGGCACATATGCATTATTCTTGGCCGGTTTCACCTTAAGACCCGCTAATCGGCGCCAAACTGAAAAAGGCCTGTCTAAGCCGTGGAGAGGTACAATAGATCTGAAGGTCGGAAATTACTATCTCTTAAGCTCGAAGAAGAGGATGCGACCTATCATCCCTTAGGGGTGCATATTCCAAATTGTAATGGTAAAGTTTGAGTGTTATGTAACGAGCCGCCGAGGTGAATTCAGGATAACGCTGAATCCATACGCTGATGTTGCAGTTCTAAAGACAAATGACTTCAAGTCGAATTGCCCAGCAGTCGAAAATAACAACATTGCACTTATTGGCCTCTAATATTCATTGCCCTGCATATCAATCTGGGATACAAACATGTTGTTTGGCAAATCACATATTATTCATGGCATCCAAGTTTCCTCTTTTTCAAATGCTGAGCTTCTATATTAATCGCTAATCATGATTCGTTTGTTACTCTAACGAGCACTTACAAACCATTCAATTTTAACATTAACATTTTTAATAACGTTCTTTCTTTTTTATCGACACCATTTTGCTTTCACAATTTCCCATGTCCACAATGTTTGAAAGCAGTTTAATCAATGTACGCTCTGTATAGCTGTTATTTTAATTATGGTATACTTATTAACGTAGGTTGCGAATATTAATCTCACATTTACTAGACTAAATGAATATTTTTACTGTTGTATACATGCGCATGTAAAATTTGTAATTATTTACTTAATTTTTTAATTGCATTTTAAATATTTTTTGAGAGTTTTTTTTTTTTTTTTTTTTTTTTTTTTTAATACACACAGTTAAAAGTTTTTATCGCAGAGAAATGTAAAAACTAATGGTCGTGCATCTAATGTTTCGAAAAAACTACTCTGAAAAACTTTTCACATTTTTTTTTTAAATCCTTGCATTTTCTTTTAAAAAAATATATTCAGCAAAAAAATTGTCATCGTCTCGTTATTGTGTTTCGTATTATCTAACTTTTCCCCCAAATAAAAGGAACTACCCACAAAAAAAAAAAAAAGTTTATATTCCAAAATTCTCTTAATACCCCAACCTCAATTTACAAAGTACTACAATTTTAAATTCAAAATGTTACTACCCACTAGAACACTCTTAAGATTATTCGGAGAAAAGTAAAAATGTTCTGGGGAAAAAAAAAGTTTTCCTTCCTGGAGCAAAATATTAAAATTCCGAACCATTCTCGGAAGCCATTTGCCCCTGCAATGACTATTTCGTGCCCCGTAGATGCCGAGGCACGCCATTAGAACATTTAGATGTAACGCTATTTTTTCCAACGGAAACTTCTTACTGCTTCTAATAAAAAAAAAAAATGTATATGCGAAAGAGAGAGGATTATGTAAAAAACTTCCGCGGCGTTGAATAGGAGGAACGGTTTTTCTGAAATCTATTTAATGTCCTTAACGATACCTAACGGAAAGATTCGACTTCCCGGTCCTTTATTTAGTTAGGGCAACATTAGTGCGAAAGAAATCTTCCTTTTCCCATTTGCACAAAAAGAATCTTAGGGTGATTTTTTCGTGCCTGCGGTGAAGAAAGTGATGTTCCCGTCATTTGAATAGAACAGTGATGAATGGTTTACATTAAGAGAAAAAAGATTACAAATATTCGATCATTTTAATTACTACACTGAATTATTTTCATTTCCAGTAAAACCGTATAAATAAGTTGAAAATCTATAACATAAGGAGATAAATATGCTGCAATTTGAACTCATAATGAATGATTGACATTAATAGAAAAACAAAATTACATTAATAGAAAATATAAATCAATAAGTTGATATCCTATTAGAAAAATAGGATATCAATTTATCCAACTTATCCTAAAAAATATCCTATAAGTTGAAAAAATCAATGGATGGTTTTAGTTGTTTGAATGAAAAGAAAAAGAAATCATGAATATGTGAATTTTAATGAACCTCACTGAATTCATTTCATTTCTGTTATATAATTCAATTTCAGTAAATTGCAGAAACTAATGAATATTCTATTAGCGGAAGGGACAAATATACTGTCATTTGAAGAAATGTATGGTTTGATAGTTAACATTAAGAAAAAAATTATAATACAAATTTGAAGCTTAATAATGGCTAGTTTTCATTTCTCTAATGAAAATTGCATGAATTATTAAACTGATATCCTATAGAAACCAATAAATATCCTACAAGAAGGAGAAACTAATAAATGTCCTAGAAGTAAGGGGAACTAATAAATATCCTCTAAGTTGAAGACACTTATGGTTAATGATTTACATGAAGAATTAATGATTTATATGATAAATATTTGAAACTTTAATTAACTTCACCTACTCACTTTCAATTCTGCTATGAAAATTGTATAAGTAAAAGATATTTTTAGCATAATTTTTGTTTGAAACATTTCAATAAAAGTATAAAATTATTTTCGTTATGGATGAATTAAAGTTGCTGTTAAATATGAAGCAATATAGCTGCACCGATATGAAATGATGAAATATTTTTCAAGTAAGGATGTTTTTTAATTAGCTGGATGAAGAAAAGTTTAGTTTCCTGTTGAAAAGGTTTGTCAAAAACAATGCCCGAAACGACATGTTGTTGTAGAGCGACAATTTTTGTGAACATTTTTAGTGCTTGGAAGGCTTAAAGCAACGCTATTTTAAAGAAACAGGGTTAAATTTCTATTGGAAAAAAATAAATCTCTATTTCATGATGCAAATTCTTTCATCTTCTCGATTTGTTAGAGTTAAGGAAATAATATAAAAAGAAAGTGCTTGTATTGTGTGATTTACTGTAATTTTCAAATTAATAAAAAATCTTACAAAAAATTATTTACACTGACGATAAAAGTTTATGAATTTAAATGCTGCATATCATAATTTTGTTTTAAGAAAGCAAATTTGTTTAATACTTAAATGTCAGACACTACAATATAAAATTTACAATCATCGTTTTTTAATGTCATCAAGTGACTGTTAATTAAGTAATAATTTTGCCAAACATGTTGGCAAAAATTGCTGCAAGAAAGTAACATTTTTTCATTTGAAAAATATCAAGGGATTTATTGTAATGGTTGTTGTGGACGCCGAAATTTGCGGTCGTTTGGGACTAGTACAGTAGATTCAGCCTACGTGGGTGTGCATTTCACACACATTGCTCCACCCTCAATTTGAACGAACATCATCAGGGCAGGGCATCTGAAAGGTTCCCACCCTGCTTTTTGAACCAAGTAAAAGACTTTCCGGCCTGACGTGCCCATTCTCTACAAAGAGACAAAAACTTTCGATTCGGTTCCGTTTATCGAGTTTCGAACCACTTTCACTCCTGAAAACAAACGCAATCTCCACCATGATTTATTCATTTTAGGTCGAGTATTGAATGAAAGTTTCATATCCGCTGTGATAAAAAATTTCACTTAAATGCTATAGCCTACCAGGAACCTCTTTCCTACTTTGTGTTTGCCTTACACATGAGATTGTTGTTTCTCTGATTAAAGGTTCGTTCCCCCCGAGGCATGAGGCGGCGACGCATCACGCGGCAGGGAAGAAGATTTTTTCGACTCGTTCACACCGAAGCGTCAGAAATCACTTTACGCCTAGTAAAGTTCCAGTTATTTATACTAGGTGGCAGATCTACTATTGGCTCAATAAAAGTCACATGACACGGCAAGCATTTGAGAGTTGAAAGGTGGTCAACTCGAAGCGGTGGATTTCAACCAATTTCAGGCGAACGCTGTGAGGCTAGTGATTTGTCAACGCCTCACGCCTCGGTGTAAACGAGCCTTAATTTGCAAAAATAATTGCCCAGTATTTGTATATCCTATTGGCGAAATCCCGGAAATATGCACTGGGCAGTAAGCAAGACGCTCGTATAGGAACATCATCCGATTTCTTCATTTCTTATAATAGCCACTGCGATACATCCCATCCACCACGAGAATCGAAGCTGGTTTGATTTTCTCGCACGCTGACGCATACACGCTTTAATAACAATTTTTGAGTGACAGAACGTTCTGGAATGAAGGGGTGAGGGGGAAGCAGTATTCCCTTTAAAAAAAAAAAAGAAAGTAAAAAAAGGCCAGAAATAAAAGCTCTCAAGAACCACCATAGAATAATTTAAAAATAGAGGGAAGTGGAAAAAAGAGGGAAGAAAAAAAATACCCTACTTATCTGAAGTCTGGTCACGAATTCCAAGCATCAGGTTAATTATAGGAAGGCAGATTGTATTGACATTCGTGAAGGGATTTTTAAAAAACTTGGGAAAAAAGAAGAGGGGAAAAAAAGAAAAGGAAAATGAAAAAAAAGAAAAAAAAAGAACTTTTTAGAATCTTCTCCGGAGTGGTTGTGGAGAGCTCACTTTCGCTGGAGAGCGGGCAAGTGGACTTTACATCCACTTGGGCTCTCCTTTTCCTCTCGAGATTCTTCTTTTTTTTCCCCCTTTCAATTCACTTCCTCTTTTTTTTCCCCTGCACTCCTTTGTTCCTTCCTTCCGCGGGAACCGAAATCCGCATCCGATGAATGAATCGTAGAATCTTGCCAATTCCTTGATACTGACAAAAAAAAAATCATTAGGATTAGGATTTGTAAATTAAGTCAATGGATAATGCAAATCTAAATCTTGAATGTTCTGCTCGAGACTCTACACTGTAGAGGCTAACCATGCCATCTTCAATGGATTCCTGCACGTCAACATTGAGGGCGACGAATGCGCTGATTCTTTAGCCAAAGAAGCCAGGGACAATGATCAACCCAGGACTACCATCACACTTGTAGATGCTAACGCAGTTGCCAAAAGCCGACTCATTTCTCATAACTTTAAGAAGCCACTCATTCGGAACTTCAACTGCCCTAGGAAGTTGACATCGGTTATTAGTAGATTCAGAACTAATCATTACAGAGGGATGAAGACTCTCCCAGACAAGACCAGGGAATACATCCCCTGCAGAAAATGCCCCAACGCTTTCTTAACACCTAAACACATTCTAGAGTCTCCCTGTTTCGCAACTGGGTAGGGTGCCAATCGAGGCCAACTTAAGAGAAGTCCTTTACAGTGAAGCGGCGACGTTGCTAGCGGCCGCTATCGTGAAGACTTTTGACTTGATCTAACTTTGATGATAATATTTTAAATCCATGGACACGATAACAACAACAACTTGAATACCATTAGTCTGAGTAATAATCCTAATAAATATTTCTGATCTTTAAATCCCATTCATCTTAAAAACGAAAAACATTCATACTATTTGTCCTTTTTCTTAAATTATAATAAAGCCCCTTTATTTTACAATTATCCAACATTCACCTTCACTCTTAAAAACAGTATTCATCTTATAGATTATTATGTCACCCTTCTGATTGTCATCGATTTAACGTTCCACTTCCATGATGATCCTTTCGTTCAAATTGTAGGAGATTTGTTTTCGGTTTAACAGAAAAAGGGCCTATTTTTAAGAATCCACGTAGATTAATAAGAAATGGGACAGAAAATTGTATTTAAATTGACTTTTCCAATTCCTAATGAAAATTATATGGAAGTATCTATTTTTAAATCCATGGGCACGATAACAACAAATCTTGAATATCTGTCATATGAATGAGTGGTGCCCGTTTCCAGTGTGTAGACACACTCATTTTCGGTTGTGCCTTCTGGGTGAGACGTTGAAAGTGCAACGTGTGTCATGATCGAGGTGGTGAATCTTCCGAAGGTGATCAGTGACACGCGCTTCGTTTCAGTCAAAGGGTCGGTGCCTGTGGAGGCTGCCTCATCGATCAGTGGGCCTTTGTCATGCAAATCTTAATGTTTTTCGGCCACGTGACTCACATTGCAACCGAACACCCCCTCCCCCTCCCCCTAGCACACACACCTCCGAACACGTAATCCGTGGCACCTCCCTCCACTACTCACTCAGCACGATTTGGGTGACACAACTGAAGGCGGTGTTTCATCCAGCATGCATTCTTGTTGATGCTTCGAAACGCAATGATCGCTGGTTACTAATTTAAAACGAAACAAATAACATAAAAAAAAGATTTTTAGAGTCAATTCCTTCATTTTTTTTTCACTATATTGCAGAAAAGTCCTTTATAGATCATTTTCATTCATTTTTTTAAGTTTATCGGGCGCCATCTATTGGTAGATACATGCAACTTAAATCTAAAAAACTAAAATTAATTAATTAAATTTAATGAATGAATTAATATTTGATAAAACTGTATTAACATCCAGTGTCATCCACTACAAGTTGAAAAAAAATTTATTTGAACTTGAGTGGATGAATAAAAAATATTTTATGAACGATTGAAAATTTCAACAAGATATATATATAGGAAGAATGTGAGTTAATAGAAGGAATTCAACAAACAAAAAAAAAAGTTCTTCAAATGTATTGCATATCATTTATTTTATCCTTATGTATCATATTTCGTTAATCATCATACTGATGTATTCAGTTATTTTCATTCAATTCCTTCTATTAGCTCACACTCTCCCTATATATATCTTGTTCAAATTTTCAATCGTTTCATTAAATACTTTTTATTCATCCACTCAAGTTCAAATGCATTTTTTTTAACTTGTAGTGGATGACACTGGATGTTAATGCAGTTTTTTCAAATATTAATTCCTTCATTAAATTTAATTAATTAGTTTTTGTAATAATCTAAATTATTTTTGTATGTATAATACGTTTATACAATACGTATGTACAATACGTTTTTGCATGTATCTAATAATAAATGACGCCAGATGTAAAAACAAAATTTCAGCTTTATTTGTAAAGGACTTTTCTGCAATATAGTAAAAAAAAAGTAGGAATTGACTAAAATTTTTTTTTTTTTTTATGTTACTTATTTTTATTTGCAACTAATACATGTGTAGGCCAGTTAGGGAAAATTAAAAACATAATGACAATAATAATTTTAGATAAAAAACATCGGTGCGGAATTAAAGGTTTGATGTTTTAAATAAATCTCTGAAATATTGAATGGACTAAATGAAGTAATCATTCATACGAAAATGTACTCAGTCATTTCAATTTTCAACTGTTAATATTACTTTGTAAAATATAATAGAGCTTGTTTGTAAAACAAATGGAAGAATGATACTGTAGGTAATTCTATTACACACATATATAGATATAATAGAATTACTTACAGTATCATATATATATATTAATAATAACTGGTGGCGTTGTTCGATGTTAGGTTAAGCCGTGTTATTAGCTTCAATTAAAAGATAATTAATTATATTTTGTAATTTTATAGCAATACAAATAATTTAAAAGCAAGAAAAAAAACATGACCTCAATGTTGCATCCGTAAGGTCTCTTTGATCCGGCATTCGAGGGTTCGGCACTTTCTATAATCTTGGCATCTTTTCCCCACGGGCATTTATTTACAAAACCTAATCGAAGCGGTTCTGAACCTTCCGAGAAATCCTTTTTCTCGAGTCATGCATTTAATGAACTATGTACTTACTAAAATGAATAGATATAAAAAAAATGTTATTTTTTGAAAATTCTGATCAAATTGCATCCTTGATCCCAATAACCCTATTCTACATTCCAGTTTATAAAAAAAGTAATATAAAAACAAAATTTTAAAGTCAATTCCTACTTTTTTTTTCACTCTATTGCAGAAAGTCCTTTATAAATAATTTTCATTCATTTTTTTAAGTTTATCTGGCGCCATCTATTGGTAGATATTTGCATCTTAAATCTAAAAAAAAATTAAAATTAATTAATTAAATTTAATGAATGAATTAATATTTGAAAAAAACTATATTAATGTCCAGTGTCATCCACTACAAGTTCAAAAAAAAATGTATTTGAAGTTGAATGGATGAATAAAGAGTATTTTATGAACGATTGAAAATTTGAACAAGATATATATAGGGCCAGTGTGAGCTGATAGAAGGAACTGAAAAAAGGGAGTAGACGACCCAAGGAAGTGCGTCGAAGAAGGGGCTGCCAGCTTTCAAGAAGAAAGGGCGCGCTTAGGTAAGTGTGGGAGCTGAGTCAGCCCCGGATCGGACGGTCATCGTGCACCCGTGAAATTAATATCCGATGTTTGGGGTGGGGAGGAACCGGTTTCCATACTTCCGGAGGGTGGTGCACTTCCGAATTCCGACGAGATAAATCGTGTCGATCCCCGATTTCCTCCTGTGGTGTATTCACCTCAGTTGGGGATTCATTCCAACCTGAAACAGAGAAGGGGTTCCGAAGATTCTTAAGTTCGTCTCATCCATTAATTCTATTCAGTTTATTCTCAATAAAATAAGTAATTTCAACATGTCACCGTTTATTTACTTATTTATTTATTATTATTATTATCTTTTTTTTTTTTTTTTTTTTTAGAATTGTTCTAGTGTATTGGGTTTAGAACTCGTCAATTGAATGCGAACCACGGAGCGATGGCGACTTCAATGATTATTCGAGAAAAGGTGCGATGAATCTGTAGGCTGTTCTACCTTGAGGAGTTGGGGGGGGGAGAGTACTTTCTCCGTCCTTTATATACATAGTAAAATATTGGCAAGCTTTAAGTACCTCTCTTTCTCAACATCCGCGATATAAAATTATCATGTCCAATTTTTCTAATGTAATAAATATATGGCTTAAAAATTGCACGGGATAAGTTACCAAACTTACATCTAATGTGGAATTAAAGATTTTTTTTTTGTTTCTTTTCAGGTGCCTCAGTCCCCGATCGAGGTACTTCTACGAACCCTGCCCTTTTCCTGCTGCAGGTAACATTCCATCCTTCTAAGTACTAGATTGGATAGGAGGGTCGAGAGTCATCTGCTCAGAATTCAAATATAATAAAACAAAGTATCACGCAATTAGCAGCAATTAAAAAATTTAAAGCAACCAGTTAATAGGAGGGAAAGAAATTTAAAAAAAAGGTTAAGGGGAGGGGAACTAACTAGGAAATAAATATAAGCAATATCAAAATACATAAATGCCTAATAAATACATAAATACATAGCAGACATATGAAGTCATATATATAAAGGAAATAAATCCTTCTAAGTGGAGGATTATTTCTACAGCACACAGTTAGTTGAGAGGGCAGTTTCAAGAGTATAGATCGCAAATGTTTAAAATTTAATTTTTATTTTCTCGAAGAACACTAAAGACAAAAGGACAAAACAGAAGGAAAGACTAATATTTCCAAAAAAGATTCAGACCTTTAGTGCGTGCTGGTGGTTAACGTCAAACTAACATACTTTAAAAAAGCCCTTGCCCTTATTTCGCTCTCACACCTTGCTGGTTGCATTACAATATTCAGCGAAATGCAAAAGTAAACTGTTGAAATGACAACCACCAACATTTGGATTTTGCAATGTGGTGGAATAGGTGGAAGATTATGATATAAGTGCAGTCTGCACTTTGCAATTGCTGGAGACCTGAATGTAACGCTAAGCATCTTGTCTGACTCATGAAACAGACTGGATCTATTGAAAGAATGCCTGGAACTACCTGGACCCTTGAAACAAGGTTGAACAAAAACCATAAAGGCCAATTATAGAATGGAAAAAAAAAGTATAAAAGAGGATCGGAAAAACAAAGCTTTCATAGAAACAACTGAAAAAATTGAAAAGGAAAAAATAAACAAATAAATAAAAATAAAGGATTTGTGAGCCGACATCATTGAGTAAATTTTGCAAATCCTAGAATTATGGTACATAACTTTTTCAAATTTAGTATTTATTGTATTTAGCATCACTATTCAAGAACAGAAGAAAAATGCATTGGATCTAATCATGTGTACGTCAGAAAATGTGAAGTTAACAGAAATAAAATGTGACAAAGGACTTCAAGATATTCGCAACAGATATTACTTTATCTCGTTATACCATAAAGCTAAATTTTCATGGATTTTGAAAGAAATCGAATAGAATTCTTTCTTTCTTTCTCAAAAGTGACTTTTTTCTAAGCGATTTTTCTTAAATAAACACTATTCTAATCCAAGAGCAGATTACACATAAAATTCGTTAAAAAATGATTTTAGATTGACATCTGCCTAGACCTTGAAAAAAAAATGTCTATTGAAGATATTATTTTAAAGCACCAGAGATCTATAATATCATCAAATGTATGATTTTCCCTTTCTTAAAATTTGGGGGGTTTTCAGTAATTAATTTACTTTTTAGCTAACTTTTGTTGATACATTTCAATCGCAACTTAAAATCAGTTGTTTTATTTGTATTAACCAGTTTATGAGAAATATACTTTTTATCATAAATACTCTAAAAGTGCTGTAAAAGTTGTAATTACCGATTTATGGATGCTTCGAAATTAAAAAACATCGATCAAAAGATTATTTATCCACCGCTCATTTTGTAATTTAGCTTAAATTAGAACATGTTGTATTATATATATATATATTACTAAATCAACAAAAGAATATGTTGTAGATCTTTTTTCCAAACTTTTATAATGCATGAAAATGTAAATCCTTTTATCCTCAAATAGGGTAGCATTAAGCAGTGAAAGCCGAAAGATTGACTGAAGCTCAGCATTTAAGGCAAAATATAAATTGAAAAATTGTTAAATATGTGTTACCATTCTAATGAAGTAAATAATTAATAAAAAATATACGATTTATATAATCATTTAATCAATGCTTAAATTGAAATGTCTAGTCTAATGTGATTAAGATTAATATATGTCATTTAATAAATAGTTTACAAATGTAAACAGTTTCACCCAAACCAGACTTGCATTCTAGAACCACCGTCAAACTTTTTTTTGTGTTTTTGAAAAAAATGTGTCGATATGAAGAAAATAAAAACTGCAAAACGATCTTGAAATATTTTTTCCGCCTTTCTCTGATAAATCTGTTGGAGATATATTTTCGGCCACGCTTATTTGCTGCAAAGAGGAAATTCCAGGCCAACAGTTGGAAGAGATTTCGACGATGAAACGCACCTCCAAAGAGGGAAGAAAAAAAAATTGCATTTCTTTCTTCTGTCGTAGATTTCCTCCTTTTTTCCAACGCGTTCCAATTTAAAATCTTTTTCTTTCGCATTCTGTTTTCGAAACGATCGCAACCTGCTGGAACAGCGCCCGTAGAACGTCGAGTGGAGAGAGAACCCCGGAAAAGGGCCTGGCCAAGTGTTGAATTCAAGATGGGACGACTTGGGCCAAGGCGCGAAAAGTGCTATGATGAAGAAATTTATAGAAAGTTTGTTTTTGAAAGAAATCGGGGATTTTTTTTCTATTTAGGGGAAAGAAATTGTTACTTGCAAAATAAAAAAAAATTGGTAGAAAATATATTTCATATTTCTAAATGGCAAACGTTTGATATTGGACACTGGAATGTTACCGACGTAGCAAATGTAGTGCGACATAAGGAGCACTACGGATGATTTTTTTATACTGCATCTACATTGTCCGTGAAGTATTAGGAAAGGAGATCTACAAAAGAGGTTATTCGAACGTTGGCTCCCACTCCCTTTTTCTTCGAGCTCAACTCAACGACAAACAGATGATCTCATCCAGGGTTTCGAGCGGCCTGGTGGCCAAATCGCCTTTGGTATCCCAGACTTCAGGTTCGAATCCTGGCGGTGGCATGGGTGTTTGTGAGTGGTTCGGAATCCACGTTAAGCTGTAGGTCCCGGTCTGTTTAGCCCAAAGTGTGCACAAGATGACCGTAGAGCGACTAACCAAACCAAACCAAACCATCCATGGTTTCGGTTCCGTTCACTTGTCGAATTTCCAACTGACTCTTCCAACTCCGAAATCCAGTCATCGAAAGGAATGTGCTGGAAAGAGCTTCTCTTAAATGCGGCTTGTGTGCAGGCGTCCGAAGAAACTATGGCTGATAACATTCTTCTTTGGGCATCACTTCATGTACAACCTCTGCACTCCTGCGCCAGTTTCGCGTTTGTAGTATGAACAGCCACCCTGTTATCGCACTATTAACGTGCAAAATGTACAATTTCTGCAAAAACGATCCCAGCATCCGCAACTTCATTTACTGCAATTGGAAAGTAGTACCCACCCACTCTTGTGTCGAATCTTCTAGAATCTTCAATATTTAAATTTTCTAAATCAGGCACTGGGATACTCTGCATTAAATAGAATATTTAATATTAAGTTTAATTATTTTTATGTTATTGATTTTAAAAAATAAATTAAATACTTACAGTAGGAACCTCAATGATTCAAACTATCTGTACTTGAGCTGCGATTTGGGTGCATCTTTTCTTACATAATAATAGATTTGGTTAATGCATGCAAATGATCGTAGATTGCCGCGAAACACTAAATGTCGAATGTTTTGTTTCAGATTCGAATTCCTCCGAGACGTGTTCCGAGCACAGCAAGAAGCGGGGGCCCCTGGGCCGCCTCTTCCGCAGCCTGGGCCCGAAGAAGGACAGAGATAAGTCGTCCCCGCAACACAAATGTGCCAAACCACAGCACCAGCACCAGCTCAACGTCAAGTACCTGGCGGAAGGTGAGTGCTCTCGCCTCTCTTTCGTCGCTCGCGACAAGCAATCTGGAAAATAATGTGACGATGTGTGGGAGATAAATGGATGCACATTCTACTAAGGATCCACTTACTTTTTAAAATAGTTATCATGCTTGTCCAAATATTTTTTCTTAAGATACATCAAATCATAGTTCTTAAGGTTCATTTACATTGAGGCGTGAGGCGTTGAAGCGTGAAGCGTTGACCAATCACTAGTCTCACCACGTTCGCCTGAAACCAGTTGAAATCCACCGCTTCCAACTTGAAATTGGCCAACTTGGAATCCAACTTGGAATTGGCCAACTCAAATGCTTGCCGCGCCATGTGACTTGGATTGAGTCAATAGTAGATCTGCCATCTAGTAGAAGTAACTGGAACTTCACTAGGCCTAAAGAGATTTCTGACACTTCGGTGTGTACGTGTGGAAAAAAATGTTTTCCCTGCCGCGTGACGCGTCGCCGCCTCACGCCTCGGTGGGAACGAGCCTTTAAGATACACTAAGAAAATATTCCGGGCGAAACTTTTGAAACCACCTCATGAATATTTTTTGTGAATTGTCTATCAACCATGCAAGATCCCGGGCATCGCAGTTAAATCTATGCTTCAAACTATGCACGTGCAAATAGAAACTACTTGAAAACTGGTGTTATTCTATCTATTCTATACTGCACATGCGCATGGGTTACACTCAATTTCCACTACAATTAAACTGTGCCGCAAGCTTTGAAAGAGTTTTCTTTCTCAAGTTTCAAGTTTTCTTTGAAAGAAAAACCTGATTCAGTATTGAAATCTATACCTTTAATCGGTTAATAAAATATAATAAGTAAAATTTCAATTAATTTTTTTAATTAATAATTTCAAAAAAAAAAAAATCTTTCGGTGAGCAATTCACTCTGAAATCTCAGCGAATTAAAGGTTTCATTAGATGGCGTTGCGAATATTTATTGATGAGCATGCGCATTGAAGATGGAACCCAGATATTACCAATGGACTTGGATGCCTCTGTCATCCTGTGCTTTTATAAAGTTCCTAAGAGATAAAAACAAAATAAATTATAGTTTAAAAACACTAAAAAACACGCTTTTAGAGTTAATCAAACTCAAAAGTGAAAAATAATTGTTAGCATAAGAATAAAATTATTGACGAGAAAATGAATGTCACTGTTCTGAACGCGTGGGGTGCTCGATATCAATCATTATAAATTTTCACTAGTTTCATTCCGAAATGCAAGAGTTAGTTTAAAAATGTCATACAAAGCACCCTATGCTTTTAGAACAGTGACATTCATTTTCTCGTCAGTCATTTTATTCTTATATTAACAATTATTTTTTACTTTTTAGTTTGATTAACTCTAAAAGCGTGTTTTTAAACTACAATATTTAAATGAGGTCCCAGTACGGAGGACTTAAACTATAATTTAATTGTGAGTAAAATAAAGACTAAATGCGAATATGTCGAGCCAGCCAGGATTCGAATAGGTAATCTCCTGATCCGTGGTCAGGCGCGTTGTGCCACTGTCCCACGTAGGCTTGAATGTCTTGGGTACTTTCATTCTACATGGGTTCAATTGCTCTTCCTAAGTTAAAATAAAATCACTCATCCTGGCGATCCTAATCACGATGAGATAATAAACATATCAGAATATTTTAGTGTCGTCGGTCCTTGATAAGTCCACAACGTTTAAATTGAATCTGATCGCTTAAAGTAGGGCAAAATCGAGCCCAAAGAGTCAGTTACAAACAAACGTACAGGTGAAACTAATAAAAGCGTATTAAAAAAAAAAACACTCTGCACCTGATCAACAGCAGTATTTCCAAACAGAAATGTCGTAGCAACTCTCGTCCTGTTTTTTTATTATTTCAAGTGAACCCAAATCTAATCTTTTTGTGTAGTTTCCGACATCGAATATTACAACAGGTCGATGATGCATTTCTGCGGATGGGGCGGAAGAAACCATTTCGCACTTTGGCTTTCAGTCACATTTCTGCGTTGGTCAAACCTCTGCATCGTCTAGTGGATGGCGTCGTTTCTTGCTACTTAAACATGACGTCAAATGATAGTTATGACATCTAATTTTTTAAATTATTCATCATCATCATAACTGGCTCGACAGCCCGTTGTGGGCCTTCTTTAAAAGATCCAGGCAGGCTGTTCTCCTCTTGGCCGTGGACCTCCAGTTTTTGATCTTAATAACATTAAAATCAGACACTAAACAGTCTTCCCCTTGGTCGTTGTCCAAAAGGGATTACATTGAAAACCTCCAAAGCAGCTCTATCACTTTCCATTCTCATGAGATAATCGGCCCATCTGATTCTGTTCAGTTTAACACATTTTATAATGTCAATATCTCTAAAAAGTTTGTAAAGTTCAAAATTGTATCTTCTTCGCCAATTTCCATTGCCATTGATACCACCAAAAATAGTTCGTAGCACTTTTCTTTCAAAGACTGCCAACATTTTCTCTTCTCTTGATGTTAGTGACCATGTTTCAGATGCATATGTTAATACTGGTCTTATGAGAGTTTTATACAATAAAATTTTAGTTCTTGTTGTAATCAGGAGGGATCTTAATTGGCTTCTAAGACCAAACAGGCAGCGATTTTAAATTATTATTATTTTTAAATATTTTTATCCATTTTTATTTTTATATATAACTAGCATATAAAAATCTCAATGTTTGCAGAAAATTCCTGTTGGACTGCACCCGACCGCTCATTTAACATGCTGGCCTACAGTAATGTAGACAGAAGCGTATTTAAACAAATACAAATATCAAAATGTAATGAAAGCGAAAAGTTATAATACACGATAGTTCTTATCTAATGGTGTGGCATTGATTTATCGAAGAAAATTGATATTTGGGGAGAGTCATTCACGCGGAAATGCGTCGATATCTCCAACAGCACCACTATCCGGAATCTCACTCGCAATAAGTTTATGGCGGCCATGAATCAACCGCAAAGAAAGCAAACTTCCAGAGAGCGCGTCGTCCGTAGAGCCATTTTGAGAAACATAATTCAAAAGCCCCACCCACCGCCTCGTAATCGCGGCAAGAACTACCTGCGGACGCGTTTTAATTTCCGCTCCTCTCTCTCTCTCGGGGTGAGGGGGCATGGGTGCACCCCTCTTCTTTTTCCACTTGGGCTGAGTTAATGATTTATTTATAAAATAAATCAGCTTCTAAACTGACTGTTCCTCCTCCTCCAAAAAGCCCCGCGGGCCCCCATTCTTAAATATCTCTGGTTGATATTTATTTTGTCTGTACGTGTAATGACCGGATGGTGTAGAGGGGGGGGTAGGGAAGTCATGTGACGGCACAGTGGATGTTACATCAGTCTGGTGGTTATTACGCAGGTTATTCGTTGCTTACAGTTTTTTCCGCAGTTTGTTTCACATAGTTAATTGAAAAAACATTTTTGCAGTTAAAAGTTCTTCATTTCTTTTTCAGACATGTGTTCAGTCAGTTATTCTTGAATATCCCCCCCCCCAGAAGGCAAAAACGCCCTTACCCCATCCCCTCCTTTACCGTAAAAATTTTGCATAATGTATCGCACATAATATAAAACTTCATGATGAAAAAAAAAAAAAAAAAAATCCATGTATTCACTTTGAACCATTAAAACAAATAAGTGATATCAGAGATAAAATGAACGATATAGATAATTCCAGAAATTCATTCGTTCCACTCTATTTCAGAAATTAATGAATTACTGAGGATAAAGTAAAGCAAAATCTAATGAACTTTTTTCGGAACTCAAGGAATAAGCAAACTTCGATTTGGGAAGAAAAAGTTTCCATAAGATTTCTTCTGCTACAACCCATCTAACCGTTGCCATTCTCGTGGAAGAAATATGAAGTTTCAGGCGCCAGAGACGAAGCTCATTGGGAAGCAGCGGAAAAATAAATAATCTTCCCCACAAGAACCGAGTTCCAGGAAGGAGCAACAACAAGAGAAAAAAAGAAAACCCCTTGCAATTTAAAAAAGCGCTGAGGCTGCAGAGTCGGGTCTCTTTGATAAACCTTGCCAAAATCGCCAGATATACACTGCATCATGCAGGAACATCAATAAAAAGAACTGGCTTGCGTTCTTTAATGCCGAGTTGTTTATAGAAGTTGATTTAATTTTTTACTGTTCGTGTCTGCGTGCGCTGTTTTGTGACAGCTTTGTTTGGTTTAAATACATTTCGCTGTGCGCCTGGATTGTTTGTCTCGCTTAGGACGAGGCAGACTGCGAAAGAAATGCGATTAAATGATGTCTGTTTTGGCGTTTCGCTTTTTTTCTTCTGACAAGCTACTTCGTTCATTTTTGAAGTGGAAATACAATTACAGAAAGATGGTTTTAGGAAGTAAATGTCGCTGTGCTTCATCTCAATACGTTGCGTTTACCGAACGAATAAATGGGATCGAAGAAAATAAATAAATAAAAGGGGGGGCAAGAATTGTTTAACATACTACTGTGTCCAAAAAGTAAGACCAGTTTTCAATTCAAATTTCCCGGGCATATGGTATTTCAATTTCTTTTCTTTTTTTTAGGTTGTTGGCACTGTCCTTGACATCTGTGTGAAATTTCACGTCAAACTATTCATTAGTGCTTGAGTTACGCTTGGTTTTGTGAGATGCTAAAACGGATTCCAACGATTTTTGAAATGTCTCTCCAATCGACTCAAAACCTTGTCCCTGGAGTGGTCTTTTGACTTTAGTGAATAGCCAGAAGTAGCACGATGCTGAATTAGGTGAATACGGTGGTTGTGGAACGAAATGGGTTTAATTTTTGGCGAAAAAGTCGCGAAGGATGCAATGCAGTGTGAGCTGGGCCATTCAGTGTTTTCGGTACCAATCAAGATTTGACACGTTTGAGGCCAAAAATATCTTTTAAAATGGAATTCTGAAATTCCAACATCATCAGCAAGGTCTCTAATTGTAAATAGACGGTTACAATTATGCATGCACCAAATCTTTAATTTTTTGGACGTACTCTTCGTCGGTTGAGGTTGAGGGTCGACCAGAGTCTTCGTCATCAACGCGTTCTCTGCCTTCTTTGAACCGTTTATATCCCCTTCTAAATATTTCTTTCCGATATAAAATGCTCACCGAATGCCTTCTGCAACATTCTATACGTTTCCACAAACAAAATTTAGTGCAAGTTCTTGCTCAATTAATTCAGACATTTCAAAAATTGCCCGAATCTGTTTTAGCATTTCACAAGACCAAGCATAATGAATATTTTGACATCAAATTTCACACAGATGTCAAGGACAGTGCCAGAAACCTAAAAAAGAAGGAAAAAAAAATGAAATACCATATGCACGCTAAATTTAAATTGAAAACTGGTCTTACTTTTTAGACACAGCAGTAGCATGTTTTCCATCGATTTATTTTTAAAGCTTCGCGCCTGATAAGGAATGCGTTGGATTTCTGAATTATGCAGTCCTATCTACAACAATTTGACTTTAACGAGTATATTGGCAGCGTTAGCTGCCATGCACTTCTATCTGGATGATTGCGTTGAGGATGATATTGTAAGAGAAATATGGCTTGCTTTATTATTATTTATATATATATATATATATATATATAAATAATAATAAAATAAAAAATAAAAAAATTGAATTTAAATACAAATATAGGATAAATAAAATTACAAATAGAGAGAGTTGATAAAAATATTATTTAGTTAAAATATTCAGTGAAGTACGCGGGCGTTTATTATTGATGGGAAGAGTAATGTCATAATCAGGAAGGCGTTTGAGCAAAGTATTAGGATTATTAGGAATTAGTTGCGAGCTTGTGAATAAAATTTTTAACTGAAGGAATTTCCAGAGCAGCGAGAATATCTTTATTTCTTACAAACCAGTCCTATCTATACGATGAATGCACTTAAATATCCAAGTTGTAAAGGCCCAATTAAAGTTCCTTTTATAATGAGCCAATCATTATATTGTATTCATTATGACGTTAGTACAATGATCTTGTGACGTCAATGGATGAAGCAGCCACGTGTTGGTGTTAATTTAATGTATATTCTCTATAATCTGCGGCGACCATTCTTTGCAGCTTTTGTTTAACAAAGAGAGCCTTTGTTGGCGTCCAGAAAACTTTCCCTTAAGTATCATTTAGCATAATTAAACAGTAGCGGCAACATGCCCTCTTGCGCGTAATCCACGAGTGTAAGAATTTATTCGTGTAATAACATACGAGGCACAATTTTAAAAAAAATGTAAACAAGGCACATATTCATTTATTCTTAATATTTATTCTGAGTAGAATTGTTGATGTCGTAAACAGCATGGGAGGCTGTTTATTTCAATTCCTTCTATTAGCTCACACTCTCCCTATATATATCTTGTTCAAATGTTCAATCTTTCATAAAATACTTTTTATTCGTCCACTCAACTTCAAATACATTTTTTTTTTAACTTGTAGTGGATGACACTGGATGGTAATACAGTTTTTTCAAATATTAATTCAGTAATTAAATTTCATTAATCAGTTTTAGTTTTTTTTAAGATTTAAGTTGCACATATCTACCAATAGATAGCGCCAGATAAACTTAAAAAAAAAGCAATGAAGATTATTTACAAAGGACTTTCTGCAATACAGTGAGAAAAAAGTAGGAAAGTAGGAAAAGTATTACTTGTTTAGATATAATGCTAAGAAAGCAAAAACAATGAATAAAAAACATTTTTGCTAAAAAAGAAAAAGTAGAATACAGCTGCTCTCATGCGATGAGCATGGATGCCGATTTAATTGCTTAAGAATGTTCATCATGTATTTCGAAGAATTGCTTTCAATGAGTCAAAATGACGAATTAATTGGAAACTTTTTATAATAAGAATTTTAAAAAAAACCTTCCTATTATAACAGAGAAATTTGATATCCAATTTTTTTTATTTGCAGTGCATATTCAATCCAATGTATTCTGCAAATAAACGTTTGAAATCTTTTCTAATTCAATGTGGAAATTTTGTAAAATTTAAAAACCTCACAAAAATATTTGTTCTGAATTAATACTAAAAAACAATTATGTAACTAACTGTTCTTTTGCAAAAATTATGTTAGTTTACTAATTTGTATTTGTAACAAAAGATCAACAAAAAAATAAATAACTGAGGAATATTTTAGAATTTTTTACTGTTGTGTATCACTACCAGACTAGAAGAGAAATATGAAATATTGGGAAAACCCTTCTGAAGAAGAACTAAATAATCAATCATTACAATAAAACAAAAAAAATTTTCACACGCTTTATATAATATTTTTATTGTTAAAGAGAAAATTAAACAAAATAAAAGAAAGGTTACTTTACTAATTTCAATGTTTTTTTTTTTTTTTTCCCTGCGCAAAATACTCATTCGCTGTAAAGGACTCCATGCAGCACAGAATAATGTGCTTACTAATATTTGATTACGACAATGGATAGGAGAAATATGGTATAGAGAAAAATCATCTTCTCTTTCTTTATTAGCTATTATTTCTAACTAGATAATAATGTAGTATTCATTAAAGTCTATAGATGGCAGCACACTATACGAGTTAATTATTAGCTTTCGCAAAACATTCATTAGTTATAATTTTACATTGAATTTCTCTCTTAAACTTTTAATTGTTATTCTTTTAAATAGTAAGTTATTTTCAAAATTTTAATTTTAATTTCAGGCTTAAATGCTGAGTACATAATATATTTATTTTATTTCTTTTAAGTGAATTAATATATTTTCTTCAATTATTATTAATATTCATTATTAAAAAAAAATAACACTTGAAAAAAATCTTTGTTATGTACATGCTTTTAAATATTACATTTTTTTTTCAGAGTTTAATTACATAATTTTTTTACGTATATTCCTTTTTGAAAGACTTATTAAACAAGTGTATAATGAATAAGTATAATAATTTTTCCTATTGCGCAATATGAATAGGGATAGAACACTCAACATAAAAAGTTCGGTTTGGTTTGCCGCTCTACGGTCACTTTTCGTTCACTTTAAGCTAATTACATAAACGGGGAATTTTATGACTGTCAATTCCAGTGGCTCCAACTTCTTTTCCCAATTCGTAACTTTTCACTGTGCCATCAAAATCTTGGATTATAGAAACATTTAAAAGATGTCTTGTTCGGCAAGAGGCATGGACGATACATGGTTTTCTAAGATTTTAACAAAACATTCCTCGATTGTAGAATCGTGTACGTGGATTTCGCACGAACCGCGTCACTTCGGCAAAAAACGGGTGTTGCCGATTTAAAAAAAAATTTAAGGACCACGTAACTCTTGAGTTCACTCGAGGGTATTCTTTCGAGAAGAACTATCAGGGATATACAGTAGAACCTCTGTAAAAGTCGAACTTCAAGGGAGACGCCAAATAAATCGAGTTATAGAGTTTTCGACTTACGCGGATTTTGTAAGGAAATATTCGACTTGTAAATTTTTAGATTCTTTCTAGCTTATTTTGAGTTAGAGAGGTAAAATAAATAAAAATTCAAGTTACAGAGGTAACAAACATATTTATTTGCAACTTAAAAGTTATATTATGCACTACAATAAAAAATCAAAATAATTCCGAAACAACCTTAAAATTAAAAATATTATGTACTAAAAAAGTCAGTTATTATTATTTATTTATTTTTTTGCTTTAGACAATTCTATCGTTCTCTATCTATAGCATTATCTAAGCTATAAAGAGCAGAAAATTCTTTTTCTTCCGAGTTGCTATTTCATAGAATTGGTTATTCTATTTACTATATACTCATACATTGTTTTCTAGGAAACAATGACGTGCATTGTCGGCAAATCCTTAAAGTCGGTAACTTATTTTTCTTCGAGCTATAGAGATAATTAGTTTCAAATGACCGAGTTGTAAAGATTGTAAAATCAGACATTGCTAATGTTCGAACTACAGAGGGAAAATATATACCAAAATGGCTTGTGGGGATTGACTCATTATTTCGACCTATTGAGGGTTGAAATTTCGTGTAATGGAGGTTTTGGGGCTTGAAGGGAAGGGAACAAAAAAATGTTTCGAGAGGTTTTCGACTTATCGAGGTTCTACTGTATGTTAGTTATAATTTGATGCAGCACGCGCTCCGCTCGCATAGGCCACGAACAGTCCACGACACAGTGTGATGAGAGAACTTCCGAGAAGACTTTAAAATAAAAATTGCTGTGCCTTAGCATTGGGAAAAACTACCCGCCCAATATAAGAAATAAAATTTTAATGACCCATCCGGAAAAAGCACATCAGACAACTACACTGTCAATGTGTAAGTCCTTAAGATGCGAGAGATAGATGACTTTGAGCATCACACACGTTGGCTACAGTTTAGAGGGAAATCGAAACATATGCGGCTTCATTTGCCAGGTTTTGGGGCAACAGAATTTCCGTTCGACCTGGTGCCAGTTTTTTTGGTCATTCCTGACTTTTCGAAAGACGACGGGGAGGATATTGGAGTTAGGATTTTGAACGAACTCGCCATTACTTCTGGAGCGCTCGTGTCGACAAATGTATCGTACCCATGCCAAGACAAGGAAGATTCCGCATCAGTAGTTGTTGGACCCCTGGCTCAGCATTCCAACGCCCTATTCATTACGAAGTACAATTTCCAGCGGGTTCGGAAAAGG
Source organism: Caerostris darwini (assembly GCA_021605075.1). NCBI lineage: Eukaryota > Metazoa > Arthropoda > Arachnida > Araneae > Araneidae > Caerostris > Caerostris darwini. The sequence continues at coordinate 633,830 of BPLQ01007064.1, forward strand.
ACTGCGCGTTTCTAATTCATAAGATTCTGTTAAAGAATTCTATAATAAAATTTTGTGCTACATTCAAGCAGCTTTTTATACAATGACTGATGAATTAATTACACATTTTTTTTTAAAAATGAAGATGATATATTTTAAAATCTAATCAACTATTTCGAGACATTTTCAAAGGGAGTAACTATTCATCGCAGTTGGAAGGAATCTAATAGAAGCTGGGATTTCGTTTTTTCACCTATCCACAAGAGGAACCACAATTGTAAATGGATTCTACAATTATTTATTAAATCTAATATAATTCTGTCTTAAATGAATCTCCAGATAGCACTTGGCGACCTGGTGGCCAAATGGCTAGCGCTCTGGCCGGAGGTACCACAGGCTTCAGGTTCGAATCCTAGCGGTGGCGTGGATGTTTGTTGGTGGTTCGGAATCCAGGTTAAACTGTAGGTCCTGGTCTGTTTAGCCCTCGTGTGCACAAGATGACCGTAGAGCGACAAACCAGAGCAGATAGCACTTTGTTAATTGACTACCAAGGTATTATGGGGCATCTGGCCTACATTTTGTTTTATCGTATAAATCATACAGTAAATGACACGCATCTAACAAACCATTTAACGGCAATTCATAATTACGTCATTTTCCTGAACAAATCAACATTTGCATTCATTCATTGTCATTCAAGTAAACTATAAAAAATGAATTAGATAAAATAATTTCTTTTAATGTATAATATTAATTTAACTATTTTATTTTTATTTAAGAATTTGACAGATTTACTCACAACTGGTGCAGGGTCTTGATTATGTTCAAAACATTTTCAGAAATTAATAATCACCAAGAAAAATTTAACTACTTATGTAATTTAGAGAATACATGAATAATAATGATTCGTTGTATCCCACACCATTGATTATAAAAAATTTGAAATGAAATTCATTATTAGGAAATTTTAAAAATATAAATTAAAATTGAAAAAAAAAAAAAAAAAAAAAAAAAAGCTGCTTGTGATGCTTTAAAGGGATTCCGTTAATGCAATGCATCGCTGATATTCTAACCAAAAAAAGAATCAATGCCTGAACTGCTTGAAACTCGCGCTTCTGTTCTTGAATATTGAATGAAAACAGATTTTCAGCATTTAAATGTATGTCAATTTCTAATGAAAAATTAAAAGGTCATTTTTATTTTCTTTTAATTATTTATTTAAATTAGATTTGCAGTAGAATAGATGCGTAAAAATTTTCTCTTCCTTTTTTATTATATGTTAATTATGGTGCTATCCTAATTTCGATTTAATTTTATTTATATGTTATTTATTTATTAAAAGCATTAAATGGTACTGCATATTTTCTTTAATAAGTAATATTTATCAAATAAAAATCTCCAGTATTCAAAATTAAATTAATATTATATAATACAAAATATAAATAAAAACTGTAAAGGAAATTTAAATAAAAAAATAATCATATTGGAGCTTTTTCCTGAGTGTTAAATTTATGTATAGTCTTGTATTTCTTAAAACTTGCCTAGTCACGTTTTATGATTGCATAAAAAGCCAATAGAGGGCAGCACAACTTACAAGCCGCACTTCCGAAGTATTTAGTCGTAACATTCCCAAGTGTTATTATCTTATATAGGAATAAAAACGAAAGGGATAGATGTAAAAAGTTTTTACAAATAACATCAATGGAGCCAGATTTTATCATTCAGTTCAGAACGCAAGAGTTCCATTAAACATTTAAACACTCGGAAATATTTCATGAATTAGCGAAGTTTAAAAATCTTTCACTGAGTGCCCTTCAATATTAATAGAAAGAATATATGAAATTACTATTACTACATATTAATTACCTAACTTATGAATGCTATTCATGTATGTTTATTTATTTTATCACTTATAAGTATATTATTTTCTTCAAAATTAAAAAAAAAAGTTCTTTAGGGAAGAAAATCAGTTTTAAAAAAAATGAGTTTAAAAATTTAAATGCTATATTTTCTAAATTATTTAATTAACTTTTAATAAATACTTACATTTATAAATATTTTTTAGCTGCTAAAAGTATTTAAATTTAGTGTGTAATTATAATTTAAAATTAAATCATAATTATTTTAAAATAAATATATTTATTGACATACATACATCAATAAAATATATATTATAATTTGAAAAATGAATTTTAAACTTTTAGCATAATCTAGGGATTCAAAATTTGCAGTTTCTTTATTTCAAAAGTTTTAAATAGAAGTGACTGCGTCGAATTATCCGGTTAGATATTTAATTTAACGATGATCAAGAAAGAGATAATTTGACATTCTGCACAGCTAAAAAGATAATTTTAATAATGAATTAATTTTACCTTAATTATTCTTTATAAATTATACTTTAAATTTTCATTTAAAAGTTACTTAAATAAATAAACATACGTTAATAGCATTCATAATTTAGGTAATTAATAATTAGCAACAATAATTTCATATATTCTTAAATCTCGTTCTATTATTACATATTTAATTTAACGATGATCAAGAAAGACATAATTTGACATTCTGCACAGCTAAAAAGATAATTTTAATAATTAATTAATTTTACCTTAATTATTCTTTATAAATTATACTTTAAATTTTCAGTTAAAAGTTACTTAAATAAATAAACATACATTAATAGCATTCATAATTTAGGTAATTAATATTTAGTAACAATAATTTCATATATTCTTAAATCTCTTTCTATTATTACATATTTAATTTAACGATGATCAAGAAAGAGATAATTTGACATTCTGCACAGCTAAAAAGAAAATTTTAATAATTAATTAATTTTACCTTAATTATTCTTTATAAATTATACTTTAAATTTTCAGTTAAAAGTTACTTAAATAAATAAACATACATTAATAGCATTCATAATTTAGGTAATTAATATTTAGTAACAATAATTTCATATATTCTTAAATCTCTTTCTATTATTACATATTTAATTTAACGATGATCAAGAAAGAGATAATTTGACATTCTGCACAGCTAAAAAGAAAATTTTAATAATGAATTAATTTTACCTTAATTATTCTTTATAAATTATACTTTAAATTTTCAGTTAAAAGTTACTTAAATAAATAAACATACATTAATAGCATTCATAATTTAGGTAATTAATATTTAGTAACAGTAATTTCATATATTCTTAAATCTCTTTCTATTATTACATATTTTCAGTTACTTAAAAACTAGAAAACTGAATATCAAACACTAAATATATATTTTCCTATATTTAGTGTTTGATATTCAGATTTCTAGTTTTCAGTACTTTCCACCTATTCGTTTATTCATTATTATTATTAAAATTTAAATTAGTGTATTTAAAATTTCTGCTTCATTTACCAATTTATATCATTATTTCAATAATTCGATATATAATTTAAAATCTTGTTGAGCATACATCCAACTATTTTGCATAGTTATCTTAATTTCAGATAACTTTTCAACAGTGCATTTTCAAATGACCAATTATATTCATATATTATGAAATTTTAAAAAGTAATATATTTTCTTAAAAATATTTACTTTAAAGTTGGACAAAAATTAAACTTAGTCAGTAGATTTATTGTGTGCGAATGTACATAAAATGTACAGTAAATTCTGTATTATAATAATCATTTTGTTATAAATAACATAGTTTATAACAAATTTATAACACAGATATAAGAAGTTTGCGTTTTGTTTTTTTAATTTGAATAGGTCTAATATTAATTATGTATTATCAATAAATTTAATTTCAGGTGTATATTACAAAAATTATAATTACTTTATTTCTGCTAGTCACATTTCATTTTTTTAAGCTATTAAAAAAACACTTATTTTGTTTAAATTATAATCAGTCACTTAAAAATAATTTTCATGTCATAAAATGTCTAACACAATTTTAAAAAGGATAATCACAGATTTCCTTTTCATTATTACAGCATACTTAAATTAAAAATAATTCTAAAATCAATTTTTGGATTAAATAACAATTGTTTTTTAAAACATATAAACTAAAATTAATTTGCTATTTTTAGCGAATGAATTATAATATATATTAGTTAAAAATAGCAGATTAGCATTCCAAAAAGAGATTATTTTCATTATGATCTACATTTTACATTTCTTGCTGTTTTTTAAGGCAATAATTGCAAGGGAAAAAAAATTAAACTTTGCCGTGACCAGGATTCGAACCTGGGTTATTGCGGCCACAACGCAATGTACTAACCACTATACGATCACGGCTACATTGCGTAAGGGTTATAACAAGCAACTGAAAAATTAATCTAATTTTAAGAATTTGATTTAATGGAGCATGACATTTCGTAGAATGATGTTTATTTCTCTTAACAGATGGCAGCACCAACTTAGTTTTAAAATAAGAAATTATTTGTAAGAAAACCATATTTTACCAAATGAATGTATAACAATTTTATAGGAATTCTAATAACAGGATTGTCAGATTTTGTAGGATTCTAATATCAGGACTGTCTAACCTGTAGTTCAGTGCTATTATGAAGGCGGCTTAATAATAAATCGTAATTTTCGTTAATCATTAAGAATTTGATGTGCCTAATGTATGCATTCTTAAAAATCAAATTCCATACACATGTACAAAAATAATGAAGTTTATATTTAATTTAAATTAATTTTATTTTGGATAGTTTAAATTTATAGGATAATTCTTCTTATTATTATTTCTGATATGAATCTAATAAAATCACAACTTTAAAAAAAAACTTTTTAAAACTTTTATACTACTTCTTTATTTGTTTTCCTGATAGATACTTTGTATTGTAAATCATTTATTGCTTATTAACCATCATTAAATTAGTATATTGTTATATTTGCATGACCTCTGTTTAAGTAATGTGTAATACGGTTTACGATAATTTTGCGATTTTTTTTACCTGAGAGAAAAAATTAGAAAATTTCAAATTTAATTGTCTTATAGTATTGCAGAATAAAAGCATTTCTTAATCGCTTAAAATAAATTACCTTTTATACCAATATTTTCATTGATATTTTAATTCTTTACTCGGTAGATGGCAGCACGAGTTATGAAAATTTATTTCTGAATTTTTATTTCTCTTTTCACAACTATTTTTTTATATATATATAAAATTAAATAGCGATAAGAACTGCATCATCATGTGAAAAAAGTATTTTTTTCAGTTGTTGCATTGATACGTAAATAAAATTTTAAATATAAAAGGTTTATTAAAAAAATGGTTTGCCTCACTGTTATTTATAGTAACGATGGTCGTTTTACAGCATCATAAAAAATTCTGTTTGTCTAAAAATGATAACAACAAGTTAGAAAAGAAACACTTATCATATAAACTATCTACAACAGTAATTTCATAAAGCAATTAATATTATAATGCATGCATTCTGTTACAGACATGCTCATAGTATATTTTAAATATGGACACTTATTTCGCATATGTTCATCTAACTGAGCATATCATTTTAACATATTTAATGATGGTAGTTAGTGACAAATTACTAATAATACAGATATTCCAACATGAAAATAATGAAAAGGATTTATATATATATATATATATATATATATATGTATATCCCTCTTGGTAGACAGCAACATCTAGACCAAATCCAAGAAGTAGATCTTGTATAGTCTGTTAATGTGATACGTTTTACAGATTATTTTAGTTAGGAGTATTTACGTTAAGTCAACAAATAAAATTGGTCAAAAAAAAAGAAAAGAAAATATTTATGAAAAAAGTTTAATTGTCATATTGCGCAATGTAAGGGCCTGATGGCCGAGTGAATAGCGCTCGGCGCCACAGGTTTCAGGTTCGAGTCCTGCTGGTGACATGGATGATTGTAATGGTTCAGAATTCACTTTGAACAGTAGGTTCCGGTCTAATATGATCGTAGAGCGTTGGGGGGGAGCAGTGTTACTCGCGTCTGTAGCATATCTTCAAGCTACACGTGGCCCCTGGGCAATGCTAAATGAGTAACAGTGTTTGCTGGTGCTGCCCACTTTGGGTTGCTGACAGGGACATGATCAATACGACCCAGTCCTGGACGCATTTAAAAGACGCCCAATCCTCGACGTTTCATAATCTAATTTAACAATAGTATCAAACAAAATGTTTCACAAAACATTTTTAAAATATTCTGAAGGTTATGTTACCTTCAGACAGAAATTGGACACGAAAGGTTCGTCTTTGATTTAATTGAAACTTGTACTATGAGCAGCAACTGCATACTATTCATACACTGAACAAATCAGCGACCTTGTTGCGTAGTGATTAAAGACAGCATCTACCTATCCAAGGGTCGTCAGTTTTACCCTCCCTGCTATTTCTTTTTCCTTTTACATTGTCACACACATTATCAACAATACAATAAAATTATACAAATTAAGTGTATTTTTCTTTCGTTTATTTATTTATAGTTGAGTAGTTGAGTTGAGTTGAGTTTATTTATCCATAGTTGAGTTATTATAGTTATATAGTTTTATATATCTATAGTTGATTTATATATAGTTATCTATAGTCGAGTTGATATTTATCTATATTGGTAGTTATCTATAGTTGAGTTGATATTTATCTATATTGATAGTTACTATGAGTTGATTGAGTTTTTATATAGTTCGTTTATTTATCTATAGTTGAATTATACTATTTAACTATAGTATTATAGTTATAGTTACCCTGAAGGGGGTCAATGCATTATTTTACGACTATAAAATCAGTCATTCAGAAACAGCTATTTCTTATCATTTGGTTTTGACCAAGGGTGCATTTTCATTAGTAACGTGGTGACAACGCGACGTCAAATTTGACAAATCGAATGAGCGATCGACATCAATCATTCTCAACCCGGAAATTTGACGTCGCGTTGCCAGTGGAAATGCACCCCAAAAAGAAATTTCTCATTTTATATCAGATGTGCGTGAAGTTAACGAGAGATTATAAAATTTAAATGCATGATAGTCAACTACTAACGACTATCTCGGGATTCCCGTGTTGATTTCTTCATGCCTTAAAAGCATTTTTTATGCCATTTATACCGTTCAAATGAAATGAACTGAACAAGACATGAAAGCTGCTGAGGCATTGATGGATGGAAAAGCATAGGAGGGAACTTTTTTAAAGGAAATGTAAGGATTAAAAATTTAAGAATTGACATTTTTAAAAAAGCGGAATGTGAGCAATGACGTACACACTGAATCAATTTCGAGGCCACAGCCTTATCGACAGGGTCAAATTTTCTTATAGGCTAACTCAAGAGGGGCCTACATTCCAAATGTTAGCAAAATTAGAATGACACTATTCTAAAAACAGTAAGCGCTAAAACACTGAATCGAAAATAAGGAGAAATTCTACACATATGACTCATAAACAAACATAAAAATGTATTGGTTAAGATCAACGCGTTCGTCTCATTGGGTCTGTTCGTTTGTATAGATTAGATTGCACCGAAGTATAGTTCATACGTTCAGTTATTTGATAGAAAATATGACAATTTATATTGCATATTTTACTTTCGTAGACTTCGTGTTTGAATTTTGTTTCTTTGTAAATGCTGTGTGCTATGCTTGATTGGTTATTGTTACAAGTACTCTATAGAGTGCTGAAAATAAATGTCCCAATAAGTGTTCTCGACTTTTTTTTTATTTATGATCCGTGCCACGTTTTTTATAAAGATTAGTACCCATCACAACATGCTTCATTTAACATATTAATATATATATCACAGTAATGATGTATTTTATTATCTCTCATGTAATTTACAAACTTAAAAATGGGAGGTGAAAGGGCCTCATAAGTGGAATGACCTAGGGCATCATTTCATCTAAATCCGGCCCTGCTTATCGAACAATACCATATTGAACCCTGGATGTCTCAATAATATGCCGATTGAGTTCTTCTTAAATGCTGCCCACTATTTATGTTTTGCGAAGTCTCTTTAACCAAAAAGCACTATCATTTGGATAGAAAAAAAAATCTCCCTGCAAAAAAAAAAAAAGCAATGTGGCAAACGTATTCTATGCGTGCATTTTTATTCAATTCCTTCTATTAGCTCACACTCTCCCTATATATATCTTGTTCAAATTTTCATTCGTTCATAAAATACTTTTTAAACATCCACTCGAGTTCAAATACATTCTTTTTTAACTTGAAGTGGATGACACTGGATGTTAATACATTTTTTTCAAATATTAATTCATTCATTAAAATTAATTAAATAATTTTAATTTTATATGGCACAAAAAAAATTTCTCTTATATAAGATATTCATCAGGATATAAATTTAGAAATAAATACCGTCAGTGGCGAAGCGTGTAGATTGCTAGAAAAAAAAATCTTTTTTAGATTCTTTTTTCATTCTGGGTTCTATTCTGAATCAAGGAGGGAACAGAATGGAAAATGAAATATGTGAATAAATGAGTGAGAGAGATGGAAAGTGTGTATGTGAAAGAGAATTTTTTCTAACTTTTAAAAATGAATGAAAATTATTTATAAAGGACTTTCTGCACTATAGTGAAAAAAAAGTAGGAATTGACTTTAAGAATTTTTTTTTTATATTACTTGTTTTATACAAACTTACATGTACTTCTTTTGCGTTGCAGGCTCCCGACTGCAGATTGGTGATGTGGGCGAAGAGGACCAGGTCCGGCTTCTGCTGCAGCTGGTCAAGGACGGATTCATCTCCATGGAGGACGCCATGGACAGGGTGGGCATTCATTCATTACCTACTTTAAGATATACAGTAGAACCTCTTTAAGTCGAAAACCTCCAAGACTAGAAAATTTTTTTTGTTCCCTTACCTTCAAGCCCCAAAACCTCCATGACTCGAAATTTCAACCCTCTATATATCGAAATAATTGGTCAATCCCCACAACCCCTTTTGGTATATATTTTCCCTCCGTAACTCGAAAAAAAAAATGGAACCTCTGTATCTCGAACACCAGCAATGTTTGATTTTACAACCTTTACACCTCGATCCTTTGAAACTAATTACCTTTATAGCTCGGGGCCTGAATGGCCGAGTGTCTAGCTCTCTGGTGCTCAGTGCCACAGGTTTCGGATTCGAATCCCGGCAGTGCCATGGATGTTTGTAGTGGTTCGGAATCCACCGTAGATCCCGGTCTCCTATGACTGTAAGAGCGTCACGGAGCAGAAGTCAGACTTCTACCTATGGGTGCTCCATCAGAACAGAAGCTGCACCCCTCTTCCCTCCTTCCGTGAGGGACACGACACCAACCAACCAACCTCTATAGCTCGAAGAAAAATAAATTACCGACTTTAAGGATTTGCCGACAATGCACGTCATTGTTTCTTAGAAAACAATGTATAAGTATACAGTAAATAGAATAACCAATTCTATGAAATAGCAACTCGGAAGAAAAGAATTTTCTGCTCTTTATAGCTTAGATAATGCTATAGATAGAGAACGATCGAATTGTCTAAAGCAAATGAATAAATAATAATAACTGACTTTTTTAAGACATGAAATTTTTAATTTTAAGGTTATTTCGGAATTATTTTTATTTTTTATTGTAATACATAATATAACTTTTAATTTGCAAATAAACATGTTTATTACCTCTGTTACTTGATTTTTTATTTATTTTAGCTCACTAACTAAGAATCTAAAACTCTACAAGTCGAATATTTCCTTACAAAATCCTCGTAAGTCGAAAACTCTATAACTCGAATTATTTGGCGTCTCCCTTGAAGTTCGACTTACAGAGGCTCTACTGTACTATATTTCGGCCACGCCATTTCCTGCTGCAGCTTCACCCCGAATGGCTCTTCAAAGTAAAAAAAAATACTTTATTTTAGAAAAGGGGCACCCAGAACTCCTTTCCAAGAATGTTGCATTTTTCAAAGTGAGGGCATTTCATCTAGTTTGGGGTGAGGTTCTAGTTTGGGCATTATCATCTGCTGATTTTTTTTAATTGACCAACGATTTCTCAATGTTTAATAATGTTCTTATGCTATTTATAAAATGTCAATTATAAAAACATTAGATTGTTGTAAAAATTATCATTAATTAATATATGTCTGCATACCGTTTTTTTTTTAATACGCTTTTATTAGCTTCACCTGTATGTTTGTATGTTTCTATGTTTTTATGTATGTATGTAACTGACTTTTTCCCCTGGAGATCTGTTTCTCCTCATATACACTATTTAAGCTGCAAAGAAACATTTACAGTCATCATTCAGAAAGAAAACAGTTGATTCTTTTTAATACGCTATTATATTAGTTTCACCTGAATGTTTGTTTGTTTAATAAACTAAAAAGTAAAAAATAAATTAATAGTTTAAAAAAACTAAAAAACACGCTTTTAGAGTTAATTAAACTAAAAAGTAAAAAATTAATTAATAGTTTAAAAAAACTAAAAAAAACACGCTTTTAGAGTTAATCAAACTAAAAAGTAAAAAATAAATTAATAGTTTTAAAAAAACTAAAAAACACGCTTTTAGAGTTAATCAAACTAAAAAGTAAAAAATAAATTAATAGTTTAAAAAAACTAAAAAACACGCTTTTAGAGTTAATCAAATTAAAAAGTAAAAAATAATTGTTAACATAAGAATAAAATGACTGACGAGAAAATGAATGTCACTGTTCTAAAAGCGTGAGGTGCTTTGTATGACATTTTAAAACTAACTCTGCATTTCGGAATGAAACTAGTGAAAAATTATAACGATTGATATTGAGCACCCCACGCTTTTAGAACAGTGACTCATTTTCTCGTCAGTCATTTTATTCTTATGTTAACAATTATTTTTTACTTTTTAATTTGATTAACTCTAAAAGCGTGTTTTTTAGTTTTTTTAGACTATTAATTTTTATGTATGTATTTATGTAAGTACATATAAAAAAATTTTAGAACTGCCTTAAATTATGAAAAAAATATGGACAAAACATAAATAAAATAAAATAAAAAGATTACAGTCATGAAACACAGGAGCAATAAAAAGTGAAAGCGCCGAAACTCAATCAAAACTGTAGCTTCATGTTATTTTTACGCTCTTGAAAGTAAATATTTTCTTACAAAAAGAATCACTAAAAAAAAAATAAAAAAAAAATAAAAAAACTGAAAGCAACATGAACAACATTGCAAAATCCAACGGGGCCAACCAAAAATTAAGGATCGTTAGAAATTTTTAATTATTAATTACCTCTACCTCTTTTAATTATTAATTACCAGCAAACGAAATCCAACAAAGTCAACGATAAGAAATGTCCGGTTAATTAAGAATCAGGATCCTATTTAGTTGCTATTAGTCAGCTAAATATGTCAGGAAAGCACAATATTAAAAAATAAATATAATTTATAAGAAATAATTCGTTAATTATTCTAGTTTGGGATACATCTGAGCTGTCATCAATAAATTAACTACTAATCCTTACCTAAACTTCAGATGACTATTTTTTCCTGAGAATTTCCCTCTTTTTCTGAAGTAAATCAACGATATCAACCGTTATTTTGTTTGTCATCATTGCAATTCTACTTAGTAAGAAGCATTTTCTCCATGACGAGACTGTGGCTTGGATGGAATAATATAACATCTGTGCTTTACTTTGATTACTTCGCATGAAAAAGTAATTCTGAATTCAGTTTGATCCATTGTAGTCATTTAAAAGTATTCGAAGAATTGCCTCTCTTGACTCCCATGAAAGAAACAAAATTTTCGTACTCATGTCTTAAGAAATGAAGTAACTTTGCAAAACTTGAGATTAACCAAAGGTATGAACTCTATGTTAACTACTAGTTGAAAATAAGAATTACATGTTCCGTATTAAAAGGCGCTTATCGTGGTCAAATTGTATGTGTGGAAATTATATCTTTGCATGATTAGAAACAGATTCAATGCAAGAACCATTATGAATAATTTGCTTAAAACAGAGCATGCGTTGTTTGTCATTGATATCCCAGGGTCTGTATTTTTATTTTCTTCCGGGTGGCGTGTTCCCATAGCGGTGCGATTTCATTGCATATTGCAGTTTTATTTAGCGCCAGTTATTGATATTATTAGAGAGTTTTTGCATAACGTTTTTTTATCATCCGATATTTGTTTCTCCCTAGCGCGCATGCTCATAGGAAACATTATTACAGATATGCATGCGCAATAGTAAAATTTAACCGAGTGCCGCGGTGTAGAGTATAGAAGAAGCAAACATTACTACACTTTAATAAATTTAAGAAAGTAAATTTTATTATACATAAAGGAAGAAAATTAAAAGTTTACAAAAACCATACTTTTGTTTTTAACTTAATCATGATCAAAAACATGTTACCTGAGCCAGCCGACCATCTAGCTTCGAGCATACTTGATTTACATATCAATTTATACATCCGTGTCCGACGTCACGACCCATTACATGCCTTCAGCACATGACGTCGGATCCGGATACAAAACGAAAGAGAAATATTTGCATGATTCCTAATACTTTGGGCAACACCTATGAGCATGCGCACTAGGGAGAAAAATATCGGACGATAAAAAGACGTTATGCAAAAACTCTCTATTTTTGTGATTTTTTTCCCCCTTAAGGTGTGCAAACCATTATGCAACACAATGTTTTTGTAATGCTAATGAAGTTGTGATATCCGAAATACCGTTTTTTTTTTATTTATAAAATAATTTCAAAAATGTCTTTACGAAATCGCTACGTCGAACTGATGTTCCCTTTGTTCAATGAGTGCGAACCTTTTTTATGCTGAACCGTTCGTCCCACTGAATTGTTCCCGGTGCGTTCTTGAGGTTTGTGTCGTTCTACTTGGAGTGCGTCAAATCCAGTGGAACGACTGATGTTTCCCGCTCTTACCAAACTGAGACCTTCGGGGAAGAATGTCTCAATGGATAATTTCATTTGCTAATCGGAATAATGTTAATTGGCGCAATCGGAAAATTTCATTTCCACACTTCCTCGTCAAAGTAACCGTTTAGAAGAGCGTAAATAATTCCAACTGCTTCCCTATTTATGTGGAAGAACTTCATTGAGTTAGCTTTCATTTTTAATACGTTATTGAATTGTGATGACATGTGTGGATATTTTTCTATTCTAATTACTCTATCTGCTGGTGTATGCCTTTTGATAGAGCTGATGGCTCAATTTAAGGAAATAGTTAAATGTTTTAACACAGAATATTATATTGGATTTACATTAATTCAGATAATAAGTCATTAGCTTTCAGCAAATTGCTTAAGAGTTTCAGCTTAAGAGAAGTTTCAGCTTTTAATTTTTTTGTCGAAAAAATAGAAATAGATTTAGTTCAATAATTAAATTTAAAATAGATTTAGTTCAATAATTAAATTTAAAATAGATTTAGTTCAATAATTAAAATATTGACACTTATAAATTTCTAGATAAAAATCTGAGTCCTAATACTATAATACTTACAGAAAGCTAATTATACTAGTACAAGAAGCAGTCAATTTTGCAAATTTCAAGGGAAAAACAACTGTATCAACCAATAACGTTAATGTGAAATTAACTTGTAAAATGTAATTATGTCTGATAAGTGTAATTAACTTGTATGTGAAAAAAATTACATTGTTTGAGTGGTAGAACCAAAAGGAATGAAATTTATGAAGTAGAATGACATGAAGTTATCAGTGCTATTCTATGTCAAGTATGAAATTGTCTCCTGGACAATGCGTTGGGTTTCGGAACTGACAAGTAAACTCAATATTATACATATACAATGTATATATATGTGTGTGTGTATGTGTGTGTGTCTATCAACAAAAGAGATTAACTATCATCAAATAATGAAAAATGGATTCATTAGTGGGGAATTTCGCACCAAAGCCAACCCAAGCGCAACCGAACGCCAATGTACGTTGACCGACCGAAGTGGTGCTTCTATTACAAACGGGTATTCAGCTCAGCAGGTCCTTGAACAACGTATGCGAAAATTGCTCTGATATCGAAAAGAAAAGGGGAAAAAGCGATGACACACATCTGCAGCTCTATCAAGCGAAGGGTCATTACCATCCGATCAGCTTACTTCATTTCTTACAAGGAACACAAAAAAGGAAGAACTATTCCTTAATCCTTGATTCCTATTTTCCGTGGAAGAAGTAGAAAAAGTCACTGCTTTTTATTTTTATTTTTCTCGCATTGTTCTTTCGCAGTTTCGAAGAAACAGTTCAGCGCTTGAGCGGCTGCAGGAGAAAGAAGGCCTCACCTCAAGCAACCTGATTCCGCGCCCACCGCGGGTCAGTGGTCTTCTGTGCGGCACGAGACCCTAATGACACTCGGAGAGCCTCCACTGCTCACTTACCCGCGAATGCCATGTGGGAATTAACATTTCTTTTGTTGCTGTCGTATCCCTCATGGAAGGAGGGAAGAGTGGTGCAGCTTCTGTGCTGATAGAGCACGCGTAGGTAGAAGTCTGACTTCTGCTCCGTGTCACTCTTACATTCATAGGAGACCTGGACCTACGGTTTAAAGTGGATTCCGAACCACTACAAACATCCATGGCACCGCCGGGACTCGAACCCCGAAACCTGTGCCACCGAGCTCCAGGGCCTTTTAAATAATAAACTTATAGAAAACCATTTTTCTTTAAAAAAAAATATTTATTTCATAGATATGTTAGCTGCTTTCTAGCGACTAGTTCTGCCAGGATGTAAGACCAATTTCTTTCTTTATATTAGTTTATTTACAGTATTAGTACATACATACACATGGCACCCTGCGCCTCTTTCACAATATATTTAAAACCGTAAGAATATCTCATACGGTCCCTGATAGTGTAACTCGTTCAGACGCTCCTAGTGTTCTCCAGATCTAACCCCATGTACTGACCACCAAGTGGGAAATGAGAATTTCTACAGCGTATGTAAAGCATTTTCGACCTATCACGACGATAGGATTTAGGTACAGGGGAAATTTGGAAAAACCTGGACTTTCTAGTTATTTGTAAACCTGGCACTAGGATACCCTGCGTAAAAAAATTCTGATTTTTGGAATGTGTGAATGAAGTCGAGGCTCTTTATGATCTTGTTAATTCCTATTTGTGCATCAGTTTTGCTGTACGGGGTTTTTCAATGAATTACAGGGATCCTGCTTTTGTTATGCAATGTGATGTTTCGCTTTGTTTCCAAAAATGTACATTTAATATTTGAAAAGCAGCGCTGAAATTATCATCATTGTCACTTTAATAAAAATGGGATATAAGCAAAAAGAAAGAAAAAACACTGTCCAGACACTGTATTTCATAAATCATATCCATAATTAAAAAGAATTACAATTATCGTAACACTATTACTTCCAACAGAATCCTTGAAAACGGAAAATTTTCTTTGTGTTACCTGAGCATCTTCCTCTGTGATCGATTTTTTTATAGATATACCATTTTGTCAATACTAAGGATCCTTTTTTTTTCAATTCCTTCTATTAGCTCACACTCTCCCTATATATATCTTGTTCAAATTTTCAATCGTTCATAAGATACTTTTTAGTCATCCACTCAACTTCAAACACATTTTTTTTGCACTTGCAGTGGATGACACTGGATGTTAATACTGTTTTTTCAAATATTAATTCATTTATTAAATTTAATTGATTAATTTTAGTTTTTTTTAGATTTAAGTTGCATGCATTTACCAATAGATGGCTCCAGATAAACTTAAAAAAATGAATGAAAATTATTTATAAAGGACTTTCTGCAATAGAGTGAAAAGAAAGTAGGAATTGACATTAAAATTTTTTTTTATATATTACTTGTTTTTAATAAAAAAAAGTGAAAACCAAAAAGAGGGTGATGTTCAGGTCATAGCAAGCAAGCAATATAAAGCAGGTCATGCAAGTTGAGGATAAAAAATAATTTTTAGATTAAGAATTTAAGATGAATAATTTATAATTTCCTTTTAAGTGTTAGACGATACATTTACAACTGATAAAATAAGAAAACAAATTTTTAAACTTTAAAATTATATTTTCTATAATAGAAGAGTATTATTAAGCATATATTTCTGAAATTTGATTTTTGAGCGTTTTCTTTCCATTTTTTGATGAGCATCGAATAGATAGTGGGGTTAGTGGTTTAGATTTAGATTTAGATAGTGGTTTAGATTTTTAATTTCAAGAAAAAAAATAATTTTTCTTAATCTTTTCTAATCCTGCGAATGATCTCTTTCAGATTCAGCCAAGAGAAACGGAAAAACACAACGACATCCACGAAAGGATTGAAGTAAGAGCCCAAATTATTTTTTTTATGATGACTCTCATTAAATTTTTAATTTTATCCTTATTCACTATTTTAACTCGTTTTGTAAGAATTTTTCGAATAGAAAATAATATGTCGACGCGTGTGGCAAATTTATAAGATTTTTTTTTTTAAATCCAGTTTAAAAAAAAAAGTTTTGAAAACAAATAATATATATGTGATTTAGAATATGTGCTCACAAATATTATATGTGAAAGTTTGTGTTTTATAAAAAAAAAATTTCTTTAATGATATATTTCTTGCATAGATGTTATGCAAGATTAAAATTGAAACAAAGGTTGTTAAAATAAATAAAGTAATTGAGTTAATATTTTAGTGACACTTTGCTTACCGCATATTGCATATATTGCAGAAACCATTTGCTTTTTGATTTTGAAGTGGTCTTTTAGAGTTGTTCAGCTATGCTGACTACTTACATATCTTGAAAATTCAGCTTCGGGATTTTCTCTTTACAAAAAATATTAAAAAAAATAAACCTTCTTCATATTTCAATGACTTGTCGTAGTCTTTCGAGACAGAGAACGTTTCATTCCTACATAGCGTTTAGAAATGAGAAGTTTTATCATTTGTTTAATTGATACTATTACAGAGATCAGTGGTTCTCAAATGTTAGGGCGCAACTCACAAAGAAAGCACGACGTTTTTCTTACAGATTAAAATTAAATCATTTTAAGTGGGTGAAAGATTAACAAAAAATAGTATGGAAGTACAAAATTTGTAGGTTTCACTTCAAATTTAATAATAAATGTGTCTTATGAGAGTGACTCTCGATTTGAGTTTCTGATTCCGTTATCAACAGCGTATATAAACTGTCGTGTTTTAGTTTTAATTTGTCTAATAATGGCTGTTGTTGACTGTTCTTTGATTATCTGGAAGACAGCGAGCGATTTATTCATCAATTGAGCAGCAATGTATTCGATCTTACAGTACACAAATGCGAGGGAACAACTTAAAAGTTTTTAAAAAGGAAATAAGGATACTAGAGAGTTTTTGCATAACGTTTTTTTATCGTCCGATAATTTTTTTCTTCCTAACGCGCATGCTCATAAGAATAGCTCAATAGTGCAGTATTACAGATACGCATGCGCACTAGATATGTTTCTTATGAGCAGGCGCGTTAGAAAGAAAAAATATCGGACGATAAAAAAACGTTATGCAAAAACTCTCTAATAAGATAAGTAACAGGGTAGGTAATAAAAAGTTAAAGGATACGGGTTAAGGTTAAAGGGATTTAAGGTTTTTACCTTTTTTTATTATGTTTTATGGGTGAGTTTCGACGATGATTCTGTCCAGAAAGTTTTGTTTCTAAATGAATTAAATAAAAGGAATAAGCAAAGTACTGATAGTAATTTTTCTAAGAAAGCGTGATTCGGCACTATAGATACAGTGTCCGCTAATATCTATATATTAAAAGGTCCTGTGTAAGGTCTATATATATATAAATATGCACGCACACAAGAAATATGTGTGATGACCCTCTCTCTGTGCCATAAAACAAATAAGGCTCTTTCAAAACTGTCGTTTTTGGAAAGTCATAGATTTCATAGTAAATTTCAGAAATTACAACAGTAGTAAAAAAAAAAATAAATAAATAAAAATAAAAAAATTGTAATATTTATTTATTTTTTTTTTTTCATATTATGCTCGGTTTAGTTGCTCGGTTTTAATCAACATTCTTTATTTTGGAAATATTACGTTGATAAAAAATAATAATAAAATTGATTCATTAAAATTAAGAAAAAACATGTGAATATGTGTATATCATATTATCGGATGTCATCGCAACTATCATCCTATTTTAAACGATTAGGACCATGTCATTTTCAAAATATTCATTATGATATGTATCTATACTTTTATCATACGAAAGCAATAAAAAAATCATAAAAGAAAAGAAAACAATAAATAAATAAACAATAGCTATCAAGCGATAGAAATGTTGAAGCAATAAAAATACTTTGAATTTTACATATGCTAATGCTATTACATATGTGCTTAAAAATAACATTACCACGATTATTTGAATGTAGCTTGAGTTAAATTTAAAGCAACTCTGGATAAAACTTTAATCAATCTTTCTATGTCGAAGGAGTTGATTTTTTTTATAGGTGTTGTAATCAACTGCTAATATCAAACTCTTATTATCAAAAGAGTTGAAGCGTCGGCGTTAATATTCTGTTTATTCCTAACACCACCTAGCGTCGAGGCTGTGAGGCATCGTTCAATAACTGTTGAAATGAAACTACTAAAAAAATCTTTCTTTTTCGAGAGTTGAATTGAGCCAATGTTAAAACTACCCTACGCCCAGGGCCGGATTTAGATGAAAAGAGGCTATTCCACTTATGAGACCCTTTCACCTCCCATTTTTAAGTTTCTAAATTACACGAGAGATAATAAAATACCTCATTACTGTGATATACCATATGTTAAATGAAACATGTTGTGATGGGTACTGATCTTTATAAAAAATGTGGCACGCATAATAAATAAAATAAAAAAAGTCGAGAACACTTATTTGGACATTTATTCTCAGCACCCTATACAGTTCTTGTAACAATAACTAATCAAACATAACACACAACATTTACAAAGAAACGAAATTCAAATAATAAAAATCTTTGCCCACGAAAATAAAATATACAATAAAAATTATCCTATTTTCTATCAAATAACTATATACTATACTTTGGTGCAATCTAGTCTATACAAACGAACAGACCCAATGAGCCGAACGCGTTGATCTTAACCAATACATTTTTAAGTTTGTTTATTAGTTAGTTATGTTATATGGTGTAGAATTTCTCCTTATTTTCGATTCCGTGTTTTAGTGTTTACTGTTTTTAGAATATTGTAATTTTAATTTTGTTAACAATTTGAATGTAGGCTCCTCTTGATCTTGAGGCCCTAGGCTGAAGCCTAGTTAGCCTATAGGAAAATCCTGCCATGGATACATTATCGCGTTTCTGTTAAATGGCGTGAGAAAATGCGGGGAAGTCCCTTTCCAATGCGAATAGGAAGTCTGATGTCGACGAAAAAGATCTCATTATCGATTGGACAAAGCATAAAGCTTTTCTGCCCCCGTAAAACCGACTGTTGAGCTGCTGCGCGGGATCCGATCTTCCCTCGCGTCTTCGTGCGGCTCGGATGTCTGTTGCGGGCAGGTAACTCGAGAGCCCCCATTCGTCACAAGAGAGACGGCTGCCTTCGAACAGTTATGGATTGAATTTCACCGACCTTCTAACGGATTTTGTATAATTTTCCCATTTTGATTGCAATGAGCGCTCTTCTTAGCCTAGAATACGTTGATCGGTAAAACTTTCAGGAGATAGCATTGATTTATGTGCAGTTTTCTAAGAATACTTCTCAATGTTACATTTGCAGTGAATGGAAATCTCATGTTCAAGATGAAGGGCCGAAAAACCCGATAAACAATTTTTTTTAATTGAAGTCTTTTGTCGTAATTATTTTGACTTCCATTATGTGAGAAATTATATGATTCTTAAAGAATATTTATTTTTTTATCAGAAATCATTCGTCCACTCAATATAAATAAATGAAGAATGAAGTATTCCCAATTCTACAAAAAACACTATAACATTCAATAGTCATGAGAATACATCAAAGTTTGAAAATTCTAGGCATAAATGAAGAATGAAGTATTCAAAATACAATAAGAAGTAGCACTATACAGCTCAATAGGCATTGGGAAATGCCAAAAGTGATAAATATGAAACTTCAAGAAGAGGGAATTGATCAACGAACTACGGCTACTTATAGCCATTGGATATACAAATGTTTAAAATCTCAAGCCAAAACGTGAAGAATGCTTCAAAACCATCTGCAAAACACTTTAAGCAAAAGCCAAATTCTCCAGAAATTTTTTGAGGATTAACGTTATTCATGAGTCATTTCCAAGAGTTAAGGGCCCAAACTACCATTCCCCAAAAAAAAATTTGCAAATTTAGAATATCACTTTATTTGCTTGCTGCATTTTTCGGATTGCGCCACGAACCCGTAACCAGGACAACATCATGTTCACACATCATAAAAAAAATAAGAATATTGCGTTATTTGAAATTCCATTCTATGTCTAAAGTTTTCTTAAAAGATGTTTCAGATTTTCCATTTCATCTGGACAATCACCTGCAGACTTTAAACTGATTCATCCAAAAGGAATTTATGGGCTTCTGTTTTAGTGTTCGAACAAAAAAGTTGGCGGCTTCCTGCTCGTCATGACGGCTCTGTCATGATCAGGCAGTTCATTTCAATCGTATTTAGACAAGTTTTATTGAAAAAAAATATATTATAGAAGACATAGAAATTAAATGTACAATAATCCATAAGGTAGAAGTTCAGCAAGTGATAAATTTTAATCACAATCGACCCGTTCATATTTTTATGCCACTAGAACAATATCTGTAAAAAAAAAATAATCACCATATAAAGTTTCATTGAACAAGAACAGATAAAATATAAAAAATAAAGACAATCATTCATTCCCGTTTTTAAAAATATTAATCAAATTAAAATAAAAACAAAATTAACAAGAAATGGTTTAATATTTGGCATAAAATATGTAAGGATTTTTTTTTTTTTTTTTTTTTTTTTTTTTTTTTTTTTTACACTTTTAAAATTAGACTTTTATCAAACCTTTTAAATATAATTTAAATGCAAACAGTTGTCAAAAAATATTGGGACAATTTTGAAATGAGATATTTAAGAAATATATAGTCCATCTATAAAGTTTAATTTACTACCACAAAGTATCAGCAGAACAGGTTGCGTATGGAGCAATGCCGAGAAACAAGGATATTTCGATTGTTGTGGGAAATCTGGTATTAAGTCATTGGAAAAATGGAAAATCAGTTCGTTGTATAGAGCAAATCTTGAAGCTCAGTCGGTCTACTTTTTTTAATATTATTCGCAGATTCAAGAAAACAAGCAAAGATAAGGACGTCCAAAGGGCGTTTAGTGAATGTGGAGAGATGTGGATTGTGAGACAAGTTCACATTAGGGCGAGAACTCTGAAATGTAAAAGTAGGTTCCGAAAGTCTGAAAATCCTGAAACAGTGAGAATTGTTTGTTAAGGAAACATAACTCTTGTGGCAGAATGACTTGGCTGAAACCCTACATCAGCAAAACAAATCGAAAAGCTAGAGCGGCATTTGTTGAAATGTACGTAAAGCAGCCAACAGAATTAGGGGAAAATGCCATTTTTGTGGTTGAAAGCAAATATAGCATTTTTCGGTTAGATGGCTAGCAAAAAGTTTGGCGCACGCCAAATGCAGCATTGCAAATCAAAAATTTGAGTGCTACTGTAAAATATGAAGGTGGCAATCAATTAGTCTGGGATTGAATATCACTTAGATAATAGCAATTAATGACTAAAAGTTTAATAATAACTAATAGTTAATGACAATTAGTCTGGGTTGGTGTGAGGCACTTAAAACATTTTAGATATTACTACGAATAAATATGTCTACCTTGATATTCTCAAGTGAAATTTAAAGCAGAGTGTGAGCATCTTGAGAATCTCAAAACATTTTAAATTGCCCCAGGATAACAACCAAAACATGCTGCTGATATTTGCAAGTTATGAGTTCTCTACTACTGTCCTGGTGTGATTAAGATCCCTGATTATAGTCCAGACCTTAATCTCATTGAATCTGTGCGTATTTATTTGCAGAAAAAACATTGGATACACTATTTCTTACAAGCAAAAGTTAAGAAAACATCTGATCGAAGAGTGGACCAAAATCAACGGATCATTTTGCGCAAAAATTGATCGAATCCTTGCCAAATCAACTCAACCGAGAGGTCATAAAGTGCAAGGATGAGATATTAACAACAAGATACAACTGACAACAAGATATTAACTATCAAGTTCATATTTTTTTCTTAATTGATTGGACAGTGTTCCAATGTTTTTTTGAGCAGATTTTCTAATTGAATTTCTTTTACTTTAAATTACAATCATAGTTGCATTAATATATGCATTTTGTCTTGAGTTACTGTGATTCGCATTTATCAAAATGTGATATAATTCTTTTTTTCGTAATTAAGTTACATATTATGATAAAATCCCGTGAACTTGTATTGTGTCCCAATACTCTTTTGAGTGGCTATCTATGTCAATCCAAACAATCAGTAATAGTTATTATGCTGCCTTCCGTTTATTAACGCACACTGAAGTGTTTTTTTCCCACGGAATTGGAACAAAATGCGTTTCCACGGGGAAAAAAAAGCTGCTCGAACCACATGATAAGTTCATTAAAACTAATATGAGAATTAACAATTTTTCATTGAATCCTCTCTTGTGATATTTTTATACGTGCGTGAGAAATTAATTCGAGGGATCGTGTTTTTACAAAGAGAGGTGAAAGATTTTATTTCTTGCAGAAATTTTAATATATAAAAAAAAAAAAAAAATTTTTTTTGGCAATAATGTGTTAAGGATTTATTGTAATTATGAGAAAATATCCTATGAACTAATCAGAGAACAATTAAAAGAAAACAATTGTTTTTTTTCCTGACTCAAGGATGTAAGACTGAAGAAGCTTCAATTTTTATACGAAATTTTGAAAATTAGGTGACTCAACCCAATAATTTATTTTTTTGAAGTTTTCTCATAAAATCAAACAATTTATGAACGTATAGATCAACTACTAATCCTAGAATGATGACGTATAGATCAACTACTAATCCTAGTCAATTTCGAAAAGTGTTAAAAGGAGTTAAGAATTAAAAATAACAGTCGTAGAAACTAATGCATTTAAAAATAAGCAAGACATTCGGAATTAATTGAAGAGAATTGAATAAAAATGTCAGAAAAAGTATGTTTATTAAGTTTCATAATAATAAAGAAGAAAAATAAATGACACTAATGATAAATGAATAAAAAAAGCCTTACAAACTGTTAACATAAACGTAATTTTAAATACGGATTATAAGATAAAAACTGTATATCATGATTATTTTAAGTTCCCTCTGGCTAAAAATTTTTTTACAATGCATAACAAATAACCCATTTGATTTGATACATAAACAATCGAGATTATATCATCATTCCAAATAAAAACGCAGTTGAAGATCGCATTTTTTAAAGCAATTTTAAATACCAAAATAAATTTTAAATAAGAGGATGTCCCCTAAAATTAAACGTTTATACAAGGACTCATGCTTAAAACTTGCGGATATGCCCTTTTGAGGGGGGGATAAATAAATGTCTGCGTTGCTTTTAAATAAATGGAATGATCAATATATGGCGAGAATTTCTTTTTCAAATTGAATAAAAAAAGAATTATCCCATGGCTGAAGACAACAAAGGATAATCCTATAATTCTTTTTTTTTTTAACTTCCATTCTCCTCCCAAGACCTAGAAAAGTCATTTCGAAATTTAACGGTTTCAAATCTCTACCAGAGTCGTTATTTCTTTTTCTTTCTTTTTTGAACAAGATTTCGCTTTCTTTTAAACAATTGGTTTTTATCCCTTCCAGACGCGAGGTTTATGGGCACTCCACAAATCACTTTCACTTTATGATTGTTATTATTTTTCTTTTTCCTGCCTGCAAAACAAACCTATAATAGATAAATTAGAAGAAGGGGGGATTGCATCCGACTGCAGGACGAAAATGATCTCTTAAAAAAAGAAAATAACATCTCGGACCTCTTTCTTTGAGAACAAACAAACAGCAACGATCTCGCTTTTAGTTGGCTTAGTCTCTCGCTTTTCCTTCTTCATATATTTATTATCGGAAATGCATTAACTGCAGTACGGTTACTTGGGGGATTGCATAAATAAAAGAAAACAGAAAGTTCGAGCTCAAATCACTTAGTACAGGGATGGGCAAACTTTTTCGGTAGCGGGCCAAAATTCGAAAAAAGAAGTTTGGCGGACCAAGATAAATTTTTCTAAAATTTTAAAAACAATATACAATTTAAATATATTAATGAGATGAATGAAATTGCGATTTCATTTTTTGCAGTTCCTTATATTGAGGTTCGAAGTGAGATGTACTGATTCTAAGGAACGAGGCTAATTGCTCATCTGTCAGTCTACTTCTGAAATAATTCTTTCTAAGGTTCGTAGTTGAAAACACTTGTTCACATACATAAGATGAAGCAAACATAGCACTGATTTTCTGGGCGTGAGATATTAAATTTGGGGAACCACTGCTTAACCTCACTGCTTCACAATTTACGTTATGCATGGTAAAAATATCCAATTCTGTTTGAATGGCACTGAAATCTGCGTTCGTATTCAATATGCAGTTTAGAAAAAAAAATAATATTTAATCAAAGTAGAAAAGGGGATGGATATATAACTTATATAAATATATATTTCTTTTAACTTACCCCGGACCGGCAAATTAAAATTCTATCCGTGGGCCGGATAGAACCTTCTGACGGGCCATAGTTTGCCCATCCCTGGCTTAGTACATCTCGCATTCATAAATAAATCTTTAGCTGTTGGCTTTCTCCATGAAGACACAATTACTTTGCTTATTGTTGAGTGGTAGAATGTTTAGTATTCATTATTGATAAAACTATAAACGACTGATGGATTACAAAATACCAGGTATTTGGCAACTAGGGCACTTGCCTATACTTCTGAGAGCTGTGGGCTGCATAAAAACAGAGTTTATCGACTCTATAT
Source organism: Caerostris darwini (assembly GCA_021605075.1). NCBI lineage: Eukaryota > Metazoa > Arthropoda > Arachnida > Araneae > Araneidae > Caerostris > Caerostris darwini. The sequence goes on from BPLQ01007064.1 coordinate 658,732, forward strand.
TTGTTTTTTTTTTATGCATAAAACAAAATGTAATTAAAATTATTGGTATAGTATATTAAAAAAAAATAATATTTTTGAGGTGAGACGTTAAAAAATATTGATTTAGTATTGGGTCCGATTTTTAAGTGGTTCAAACCAAGAGTAAGAATAGTGAATCAAATGATTTCTATTGATGTATTTTAAAACATTCATGCCTGAAAACATTTGCCCACAAATCTGTAAGGATTATATTCAAATAGGTTTTTGTATTTGGACGCATTTTTCACTGAACTGCTTTGTTGAAGCAATTTCAAAATTTAATGGGTTCAGAGGAATACCACAAAATAAAGATTTCTCGAAACAAATATTGGCGAATGTCAACAGAATTCGCTCTCTTGTGCTAGAATAATAAGGAATTAAAATTTTGTAGTCTTGCAAAAGTGTTGTTAAAAATCCTTTAGTTTGCACTTGAAAGTTTACTTTTTTATCCTACTAGTGCTGAATCCTTTACGCATTTTAATATCTTTTTTCAAAATCATGACGTCTGTGAAAAATAAAAAGACGAGGATCCTATGACATATCGAAACCGAATTGGTAGAGCGTTCATGGACAGGCAAAAGCACGAGTTGTAACGATTGAGAACAAACTTACAAATTAAAAGCAAAAACAAAACTTTTATCATGCAAAATGAAAGACTCGCATTTTAATTGAAAAACAATTGTGAGAAGTCATTGAAATCAGATCTGATCATCATTGATCACATCTGTGTACCCTCTGATTTCAATGATAGTCATTGATCACATCTGATTTCAAAGATTTCAATGATCATCAATGATCATCATTGATCACATCTGTGTACCCTCTGATTTCAATGATAGTCATTGATCACATCTGATTTCAAAGATTTCAATGGTCATCAATGATCATCATTGATCACATCTGATTTCAAAGATTTCAATGATCATCAATGATCATCATTGATCACATCCGATTTCAAAGATTTCAATGATCATCATTGATCACATCTGATTTCAAAGATCATCATTGATCACATCTGATTTCAAAGATTTCAATGGTCATCAATGATCATCATTGATCACATCTGATTTCAAAGATTTCAATGATCATCAATGACCATCATTGATCACATCCGATTTCAAAGATTTCAATAATCATCATTGATCATATCTGGTGCTCCCTCTCGATACGCTTACACCTGTTCTTTACGCCTGTATTTCGAAACCACACACTTGTATCTCGAAATTTTATTTTTTCGATCATTAAATAGAGAGCGCATCGAGGTTGCCAGACAAACGGGTTCCTCCCATGACTTTTACACTAGCCGCTGACGTGTTGTCATTCATGGCAACTGGCGTACCGATTACGGAGTACCAATGGGGATATAACCCCTTAACCTCCTCATCTTAATTCATAGATACAATTACAATTAGAGTTGGCTGCATTAGGTTAGTAAATAAAAATTACAAGATAATGTTTCAAAATTACATAGCTGGTACTCAAAAAAGTTAAAAATACTAAAAATAAATAAAGTAAAATACAAAATAAAAGAATTTAAGTTTTAATTCGGTACAATTAGCTGATGTCATTCATGTGCAGGAGGGCTTGCGTCCCAGAAAAAAATTGAGTTTGTATTGTTCTGAGGGACTGCAATCATTTACAATTACTTTTCAGGATTTTGTTATTAAACATACACTCAAGAGCCAAAACATTGTGACCACCTGTCAATAATGAGTTGGCCCACCTTTGGCGCGCAACACAGCTTCAACCCGCTTTGGCATGGATTAATACCACTACTTAATACCAGTTAAATACCCTTTCCACCTGATCACGTGCCTTCCACGTCATCCAGGCGAGTTCATTGCAAAATGTAGGGGTGGTCATAATGTTTTGGCTCTTGAGTGTATATGCAATGATTTTTGCCTACTATCTTTATTGTTGGCGCGAAGGGAGAAAAAGGTCTTCTATCATGCAGCGATTTTCAAAAGAAAGGGTTCATATTTTTATCTGTCGACAAAAGTCAATTTCATTTTTCTAAATATTTGGAATTTGTTTTCTATTCATACATTTTCTTTTGTAATATTGTTTTTCCCCCAAAACGAATAGAAAAATGAAACATTCTCTTATATGAATATTTTGTAATGTTTTATTATATTTCATACAAATGATCAGAGTTACAACCAAAATAACATTTCTTGTATCCATTTATCTTAAGCAAGCACGTAGTTCAATAAATGTATGTCTTGAGAAGAAGATTTTCTCTCAGAATTTTCAGAATCGCTTCGTAGTGTGGTGACATTTTCGAAATAAATGTGCGCAAGGAAGAGAAGCCAAGCGGCGATGCGGCGCCAACTCTAGAACGAAAAGGACGAGAGATCCCAACATTCTGTTCCTTTAGAAAAAGGGGACGCCCTCTATTTCATTACTGCTCTACGGTTGTTCCACTACTGCAGCCCAGGAACTACATGACGATGCAAGCCATCCAACTGAAGTTCTTTATGAACCAATCATGGTTGTGAATCATTATATTCTTTATGAACCATCCCACTGAAGTTCTTGCTTTTATACCCGAAGGAAGTGTCCTTCCTGAGTGTATAAGAAATAGGACTGACCCTCTTAGGTTTTATTTTTATTTATTTATTTATTTTTTTTTTGTAAGGTGGACAAGAACAGGAGACATATTGTCACACGAGACAAAAAGGCGGAATGCGCCCCTGGTGCAAATGTAAACGAAGCTTTCTTGGACTTGCTTCTGGGCTCTTGTATACTTTCAGAGCTGATGGTAGCGCATTTCTGTCTTCAGAATTGGCGTGTAAACGTCTGCTGGAAGCAACTGTAAGATGCATGTAGTAGATCTTTAAAATTGACACCGTAGGAAACAAATGTCGAGGTTAACATCATTTCGTAAAAGAGTTGGCGTTACATCGACGTTTGGCTCTTTTTCTTCATGTTCTTCAAGTTCTCTTTAATCCAGACCACCATCCGGTCTCTTTAATCAGGAATTATTTTACCGGATAGCCAAACATTAACATATTTTGAACGGGAATACCCAAAATAAAACACTATTGATAGCAATTGAAACGATTATTGAATGTGCCGGCAAGCATTCTGAACCTATGCAAACGATATCAATATTCGACAAAGTATTTTATCATTCTAGCTATTATACGATCAACATTTATGCATTGAACATTCATTACACATTCACGCACACTAAATATTATGCAATGATAGTTAAAACGTGGCGACAAGCTATTCCAAGACAAAAATACATGTGAGCCCGCCTTACTGTTTAAAAAAAATATTCGATGTCGCCTTGCTCCCGTGATTCGGAATCTCGTCTTCAAAAACTCGTTACGAATTATACTCACATTTTTCAGTTCTGCAGAATTACGCTGTAACTGCAGCAGTGTCAGTTACGATAAACACTGAGAGAAAATGCGAGCAACATTGTGTCGGGATTCGGTAGTCAAGGATAGCAGATAGCACAATTAACAGAGGGAAAAAAATTTAAAAAAATCCGCAAACCAATGGCTCGATGGGTGCAGGATTACAAAAATGCCCACCTATCGACTACCAAATTAAAGGGCAATTACTGTACCAAGAGATTTATATAGAATTTTCTTTGTTTGTTAAACCGTAGTATAAAATTAATGTCCGATTGTGGAAGCATATATTTTATTCCGTCTATGTGACTGAAACCGAACAGTTCGTTCCATTTCTCTCGCTTCACCTAACAGAGTTTAGTTAAATTGCTTTAACTATTATGAGTTAGTTGCTGTCGGCAAAGTTTCAAATCTGAAGGGAAGCACGCGACTGCAAATCACCTTTTTTTTTTTTTTTTTAAAGAAGACCCTGTGACGGGCAAGAGGTTTGACTGAGAAAAAAAATAGTAACCTAATAATTCGCTGAGAGCAATCGATAGAATTAAAGATCTCACGCAAAGGATTTAAGTAGGTTTAGCACAGTGACTTTCTTACCTGAGGCCAAATTCCTAGAGCACATCGGAGGCTGATTCGTGATAAAAGAAGATTCCTTCACAGTTTCTTACGTGATTTTCCATGTTGTTTATTTTTTGTGACTTTTGCAAGCATCATCGAAAGGTATAGGGTACTAATGGCTCCCAAACCAGTATCGACAGCTAACTTTTAACATTAGATGTTTCGATCAATTCATATGCATATTGGGTGATTCAAGGGTCACTGGATAAACATGGGGGATGGTACAGCTCACGGAAACATTCATATTTTATATAGGGCGTTGAGGAATGATCAAACTTTCAAATGAATTTGCATATGAACAGCCAGGTGCAATGTCCCAATGGATACCCGTCACGTGACAAGTTTAATATCCTCTGGCTGGCAATCAATCTTATGGCTTAATAATCACCCCTCAAAATTTGTACTATGATCGTTGAATCACCCTACATATATATATATACTACTATGTCCAAAAAGTAAGACCAGTTTTTAATTTAAATTTCCCGGGCATATGGTATTTCAATTTTTTTTTAAAGTTGTTGGCCCTGTCCTTGACATCTGTGTGAAATTTTACGTCAAAATATTCATTGCGTTACGCTTGGTTTTGTAAGATGCCCGGAAAATTTAAATTGAAAATGGGTCTTACTTTTTGGACACGGTAGTATATATATTTATATATACCATGTGAACCAAATAATACCAGCCAGGAAAACAAAATAAAACTTTTCTAAACTTTTGTATAAAATAATTTTATAGGAGATGGCAGTTGTCGTTTCTCTACAAGTGTCTTCTTCGTTTCATTCCGCTCTTTTAATTTGCTGATGTGGAGCTACGAGAGCTCAAGGGTACATTAGGATACATCCACAAAAACAGATTAAGTGATACATACCTATTTTTATCACTACATTATATCAATATTTTTTATTTCGTTTAATATTTCTTGACATTACTAGATCTTAAAAAATTTTTTAAACCACAATGCCCACAAAAAAAGGTTTTTTGTAAATAAAAAAATTTTAAACCATCATCTTAATCAAAATTTTGATCCGATCCTCTGTAGCAAGCGTGCACTGTTCTCTGCGCAGCATTTTAACTGGGACATTATCCCTCTGGAAAAAAGCACCTGGAGGAATCTCGAATTTCACGGTTTGCATTGCATCGCATATTATTCCTTGGTTTTATTTATTTATTTATTTTTCTTAAAGATTTTTGCTACGATTATTTTTATGATTCTTTTTGTTTTGTTTGGCCTTAAAGATTAAGAATATATATATCTATATAGCAGCTTCTCATTTTTTATGTTTGTTTTGTTTTTCTTTTGTTAGGATTGCCCCAACCACCTGGGACCTTGAGCAAAGTGGGATTGCAGACACACTGAAACCTGTCACGCCCCAATGCACCCGCAGCGGAGAGATAAATAACAATAATAAACACAAAATAAAAAAACCTTCTCACCCTCACTTAACAACAACAAACAAAGTTGGAAAACTCAAAACTCGGAGAGAGACACTCAAGACGCAGGAAAAAGCATTGCTTCCCTTTTCGTTCTGGGCAGAGGAAAGGCGGGTGTAGAATCCACCTCCAAACAGTTGCTTGCAAGCAAGAAGACAATGACTTGACTTTTATTTCATTGATGAATTAGTTCAGAGACAATGAATTCTGAATGAATTTTCACTGTCTCTGGCTGCGTAACTCCTGACATGGAATCGAAGGAAACATTCAAAACTGAATTGAAAAACAGAGGTTTCCATTATGTTATATATAAAAAAAAAAATCGAATGCTAATTTTTCTGTCAGTTCTTTATTAGCATTTTTGTGTCTTTTATTAAAATTGTAATGAATGACACTTCGCTTGCAAAATGGGAATTTTTTAAATTATTTTATTTAAATTAAGAATGTTTTATTTTTAATATGACATAGTTTTAAATATCCTAACGAGTCAAATGTTAATTTGGAAACATTTCTCTCTCACACACAATGGAACAGCAAAATTATGTATTGCAACAATTTTTTGAAAAGTGTATTAGCTACATACAAGAATCGCAATTTTTACATACATTTGACACATTTACAGCTTTTTTTTTTCGACTCATTTTTGCGACTGTAATATTAATCTTTGCTTCAGTTGCGCCACTGTAACATATGTTTTGTTTTATTTCTTCTCGTTTTGTTGAATTAATTGATGAATTGAATCATTTATGAAACAAGTACGTTCGTGATATTTTTATATCCTCCTCTAGTGTGAATGATTCAATTTATAAATAAACCTCTCACACAAAATTTATTTTAAAAGCAAGATGTTTTCCTTGTCATAACGTATGTAACCAAGAGACGGCCTGTTTTTGTGTGTATGGATGTATGTATGTATGTGCATATGTATGACGTTGTGATATAAATTTATATTCTGAGTTAGCAAATTAGCATTATATATTGTTTTATAATAAAATTATTTCTTTTTGTTGCTAGTTTGATTTAATTTCTTAATATATAATATTGTAGTTGCCTATTTTAATAACAGAAATATTTCTGAAGGAATATATATATATATGGTAAGAAACATTTCATTTCTCTTTGCGAAAAAAAAAAAGATACAAATTAAAATGGCCTTGCTTCTAAGAACACTTTTTTAAAATGAGATTTGCAGTATTAGAAATAGATTTGTACGATCATCAGAAATATTTGGTCACGAGCTATGATTTAGTAGGTCAGAACAAAAAAGTCAGTGTTATATGAATCAGGATCTTTAGTTTTTTTTAAAAAATTTTTATTTATTTCAAGGCAGAAATTTCTGACGAACATTTATTTTATAATTTCACCAGATGTAATTTCTTAAAAAAAATAGATGTTGTTCCTAGTGAGAAATAACAGTTTTGAACTGCATGTGCCAGAAAAAAAAATTGTTTTTACTGAATTAAAAAAAAAAAAAAAAAAAAAAATTTTTTTGTTTGCCAATGCCGAGTACTTCGACCTGAGAATGGCTGGCACATATATATATATAGCAAATTCAGCATTACCCATGATAGGCCACAGCAGAGGGGACTCATCTACATTAAACTTGTATTATACCATCTCAATTTAGGAATAGTGTCTGGAATGGCTTTTAAATTTTGCACGCTCTTCTCCCAGAGCTCATGTCAATCAGATCCACCCTATAGATTTATTTTATTATTTTTATAGATTTATCAGCATGGACTTGTTAGTTTGACTTCATTTCTAGAGTTTCTCAGCAAGCTCTCTGTCTCCCAAATGCGTTATTCTGTAAGCCACTCAAGGTTTGCACTTTTTGCACATATGGAAATTCTTAATTAGTTTGAAACATTAAAGCTTGTCGTCTTTGGCAAAAATTTATTTAAATTTGTTTTTGTTAATTATCTGATTTATTTAAGATGGCCCAATTTATTTTTATTTATTATTTTGGAACATTCGTCCCCCCCTGTTGTTCCAATCGAGGCGATAATCTCAGTTCGATAACCACTAAATTACGGCGAATTTATTTCATATATTATTATCTGAAATATACCATTGAGACGACGGATACAACTCTGCTTAGTCTGATAAAACCACATCTCATGCTTATCCATTTTCATCATCCTATAAAAAATTATCATGAGGTTCTCATAAATTTGCTTTGATGTGACGTTCACTACTTCTTTGTTTATGCAGCAATTTTTTCCTCTCTTTTCTGACGCATTCAAAAACTCTGCTTAGTCAATATTAAGTCACAACTATACATGCAAACTTTTAACTTCATACGTAGTAAAGCAACCTTTGTTATATGTGGCATTCATTTGATGTCTTACGTTCTCTGTTAAAATGTTCATTTTTTGTTGTTGTTGTTTTTAAACGTGCTCGCATTGTTTGCTTTTCTTGACGATCGTCTTGTGACATGCAGTCCAGCGAGTGTATTCTAAAGGATCGAATGCCATCTTCCCCCCTTCCGGCCCAATGTCTTCCCCCTTCTCACCGTCGTTGGAGCCTTGTGATTTTTTAGAGAGCTTTAATTCGTGCGTGTGTGCTTGCAATCATACCAGGATGTCGCTTTTCTAAAGAAGACACTTTTTGTATGGATATTCTCTTAAATCAAAACCAGACCAGTGCGTCGGAATGACGTCAACGTGTATTATGCAATAAACTTGTTATTCGAAATGTTTTGTGTCAAGTGCGAATGTTTCGCCGCTTGTACTTTTCTAGTTAAATAAAGCTTATTATGATTAAAAGTGTTTCTGCTTTTCTTCTTAGATGTTTACTGCTCTTATTTTAAGTCCTTATCATTTTATTACTTCTTAGATTTATTTTTATAGAATATTAATACTAACCTAATTCATCCCTTATGGAACCTAATTCAAGAACTTTCAGACCAAGTGTACACTAGATGGTCTTATTTACTAATAAGAGGGTCTTAGATTTAAAAGTTACACTAATAATACACTATTGAATCCCATTTATCAATAATACACTACTGATTCACTAAATTCATAATTTTACATTACTGATTCACATACTTATTTTAATTCATATATAATTAAAAAAAATACAACAAATGTTAATTTTTTTTTATTTCATACAAACTTGAGTTGATTAACCATATTTTTCTATTCCTACTATTAGTTCACACTCTCCCTATATATATATATCTTGTTCAAATTTTCAATCGTTCATAAAATACTTTTTATTCATCCACTTAAGTTCAAATACATTTTTTGATCTTGTAGTGGATGTCACTGGATGTTAATGCAGTTTTTTAAAATATTAATTCATTCATTAAATTTAATTAATTAATTTTAGTTTTTTTTTTTTATTTAAGTTGCATGAATCTAATAATAGATGTCCCCAGTTGTAAGAGGAAAATTTCAACTTTATTTCTAAAGGACTTTTCTTCAATATAGCGAAAAAAAGTAAGCATTGACTTTAATTTTTTTTTTTTTATATTACTTGTTTTATATATTTATTTTATTTGTTCATAAGATTCCATAACCGTACCACAAACAGCCCTTCTTCAGAAATTGGGAAGGAGGGTTTTCGGAAGAACTTCTATAGCGTTCCGTGTCGTGTGGAAGAAAGCTCCGGTAATCTTTCGCCACAAGTCCTTACAAAAAAAAACAAAAAAAAAAGCAGCTCCTCGCCAACCTTTCCGACCCCACACGCAGCTACATACAGCGCACCACTAAAATATATATATTTTTTAAAAGATAAATACGTTTGTAAAATAATGATTAACAAACTTATATTTCATTAATATGAAATGCATCTATTTTTTATAATACAAAAAAAAATTCTTTCTTATTTGATTATAACGATGTCTTTAAAAAAGGTTGTTTAATTCCAACAAAAGTGTTGGTTTAATTAATACAAAATAATCAAAACTTGTTTAAGTGTTGCATCTCTTAGTGAGATAATTATTCCTGCTTGTTGGAATTGGGTTTATCTCATTTTTATTTCAGTGATGTTGAGAATAAGAGGCACTGTTATTTCACCCAGGCCTGTACCGAATTTAAATTACTACGATAGATGACGATGTCTTTTCGCACAAATAATGTGTTGAAAATTCAACTAAAATATTCATTGTTTTTTCATTCAGCAGTGGGTGTTCAGTTTTAATATAGAGCTAAAATGAAGTTTTGGTGAATAGGATTGAAATTGAGATTTTATCTTTCAATCATGCTTAAATTGCTATCTTCAATAATTGCTGAAAACGGATCTATTATACACATACAGCCATGTCTGGTATCTTATTTCTTTGAGTTGTATCCACCAATACATTCTGTGAGGGACTGTAGGTGTTTTTGAACAATGGTTAATACATGTGTGTTCACAGACTTCTCTTTTATATATCCATCAAAATTTGAAAACTTTCGCAGATTTCTGTTGAGCCAACCTCACTTGCCATGATATTGTCTCCTTTAAGATCACATAGGGTTTAGTAAAATAAAAGGAAAACATTTCTTTTTCATTTGCTAAAATCTAAAATAATTTTCAACGAGAACTGTTCTGATGGAAATCTCTCTGGCACGAACAGACGAGGATCCGATGCAGTGGAAAGAGTGCCTTTCGTGGGATCGATTCTTCTGGAGTGCATGAATGAAACACGAGACAATTATCCACATAAAAATTCCGGAGACCGTCACGAATCACTCCGATACAAATTCTTGCGGTGGGTGTCGGACACCCCAAAGGATCCAGTTGTGATGCAGGGCCCTTCACACTCCCTCGATCGTGATGTAGTCCACGCGACTGCACGTGTCTCAGCAGGTGATTTCGCTCCGCCCCTTGTTGTACTTCGTTTTTAAATTAGCGGGAGGGGCTTTTGCAGCACAGGATGTTTTCTTTGGTCTTCCGAAGAGTTAGGTGGGTCACTGAGCCATTTGTATCTGCATGGGATGGCTTCATAAATAGTATGCTATAATGAACTCATAGACGAAGCAGCCGCTAACAATATCATAGTTTTCAGATGGATTATATTTATTCCGCTTTTTATGGGTGATTTATAAGCAATCATTTTTTTACAGCTTAATTACTTTTAATAAACAGCCTTGTAGGCGTCGACCTAAATTGTAATGAAACACTAAAAGTGTAGTGCAACAGGCCTTTTGGGATATTACTAAGGTAATGCTGAATCTGTTACATACCTGTCGTTCTAGAGGCAATAGTCGCAATTGAGATGGAATGGAATGTTTTTTTTAACACGCTTTTATTAGTTTCACCTGTAAATTTGTTTGTTTATTTGTAACTGATTCGTTGGGCTCGATTTTGCCCTACTTTAAGCGATCAGATTTAATTTAAACGTTGTAGACTTATCAAGGACCGACAACACTAAAATATTTTGATAAGTTTATTATCTCATCATGATTAGGATCGCCAGGATTAGTGATTTTATTTTAACTTATGAACAGCAATTTAACCCTTGTAGAATGAAAGTACCTAAGGCATTCTAACCTATGTGAGACAGTGTCACAACGGATAACTCGTCTGACTACGTATCAGGAGTTCGAATCCTGGTTCTCGGTTCGAATACTGGCGCGGCTCGATATATTCGCATTTAGCCTTTGTTTTACTCACAATTAAATTATTGTAGGAACTAGAATTCAAAAAGCGTGGGGTGCTTTGTATGACATTTTTAAACTAACTCTGCATTTCGGAACGAAACTAGTGAAAAATTATAACGATTGATATCGAGTACCCCACGCTTTTAGAACAGGGACATTCATTTTCTCGTCAGTCATTTTATTCCTATGTTAACAATTATTTTTTACTTCTTAGTTTGATTAATTCTAAAAGCGTGTTTTTTAGTGTTTTTAAACTATAATTTATTTCCATTTGGCATGCTTGTAAATGAATTCAGAAATGCCAAATTATGTATACAGCAAGACATTGAAACGCACGCATTCGGTTCCTATGGGTGAAAAGCATTTATTAATAGCCTCATTGGTTACCATAGTAACATCTGTTGTCATGCAAAACTCCCCACAACGCCTGTTGTACTTAAGCAACATTTGCTCATCCCGTGATCTTATGCAGTCTTCAGTTTATTCTTATTTTATGGAATTTCATTTCCTTTATTTAAGTCAAAATTATAACACAGCAGCATTTTCTCGTATTACAGCCTTGATGGGTTTTTTTTTTTCAATTCCTTCTATTAGCTCACACTCTCCCTATCTATATCTTGCTCAAATTTTCAATCGTTCTTAAAATACTTTTTATTCATCCACTCGAGTTCAAATACATTTTTTTTTAACTTGCAGTGGATGACACTGGATGTTAATACAGTTTTTTCAAATATTAATTTCTTCATTAAATTTAATTAATTAATTTTAGTTTTTTTTACATTTAAGTTGCATATATCTACCAATAAATGGCGCCAGATGAACTTAAAAAAATAAATGAAAATTATTTATAAAGGACTTTCTGTAATAAAGTGGAAAAAAAAAGGAATTGACTTAAACGTTTTTTTTTTTTTTTTTTTTTATATTACTTGTTTTAATGTTCATTCGACATTATCGAATTTAATCATTTTTTATCCGCATTCTCATTTAATTGGGCATTATAGCGTTCAATCACCTAATTAAAAAATATTCTGCGTAAAAGCTGGTATTTTTAGAATAGAATCCGAATCTGATTCCAGTAAATGATTTAAAGCATTAAAGATGATTTTGGCTCACTAGACATTTGGATCACTAGACATTTAAATTAAACATTTGTTATAATTAATATATATTTTATTAATATTATTAAAAACTCTTATTCGAACGTATATTTAATGCACTTACATGCAACCACCTTTTTTGGCAATCTCTAAAAAATGAAGCGGCAAATTTTGAAAGTAAAATATGACAATGCAAATAAAATATAAATTTTTAATTTTTTTAAAAAAGTAACAAACAAGGTTTTATTGAAATGAAAGCCCAATAAATTATGTACACATAAAAGTTAAACCCTTTTATGCCAATAAAAAATTAACTAAAATAATATGACTTTTTTTATAATCATAAACTTCAAGTACTGGACAAGATATACAGTAGAAAACACAGAGTTTGACATATAACTCTAAAAATATTTCTTTCTAAAGTGGCGAGCTATACTATGAATTTTTAAAAATAACAATGAGACTTATTTTGGAAATGGATTATAGTTATCATAAAACCACATTATAAAAAATTATGAATCAATAAAAAAACGTATGCCTATCCTGAACTAAAAAATGACGAAATCCGCTAAATGCTTATTTTAAAAAAATACATAACACCTCAAATGTAAAATTTCATGGAATAACCCAATGAGTGCGTAATTTATAATTCAATGTTATAGAAAATGAATAGTGAATACTAAGGAGAAAAATGAATTATAAAAACAAATAAGGCTGAGATAGTTAAAAGCCTTGAATGAGTTTTAATTTTTTTATAATTATTATTTTCTTTCAGAAAACAGTCAAAATATCAGATAAGCAGCAATCCTTCTACCGTTAAAGATTTATGGCAGCTGAAAAAAAAAGTTACTTCGGATCACAATGATTTCTTTTCAGAAAATTAAAAACTTAACACGCGGTTATTACCTCTCCAATGCAATTCAAAGAAATTTCGCTTAGCATATCAGTTTTTTTTCTTTCTTCAAGATCTTACTTTTGTAAACTACAGACTTCTAATCCTATTGGTTAAAAACACTTGAGCCGAAGTGCACGATTTAATTGAAGAGGAAAGGTTGTTTGTAATGAAAACAGAATGTATTGCTCACAGCAGGGTTGGGCCAACTCCGGCCCGCCGGAAGTTTCTATCCGGCCCGCGGATAGAATTTTAATTTACCGGTCAGAGACAAATTGAAAGAAATATATATTATATATCCATCTCCTTTTCTACTTCGATTAAATATATATTTTTTTTTCTTCCTTTTTTTCAAAGGACTGGTGATCTTTTTATTTTTGTTCTAAAAAAAATAAATTAACGAAAATTGCCAGCACAGATAGCTTTAAATCGGTAAAATATTAAAAGCGGAAGTCCTTTGTTAGTTATAGCTGTAGATTGGCGCCAGCAAGCGTTATCTCTTGCTCGGGGAGCAGACCTATGGGAATAAAATATAGGTGAATTAGACCTCGCATGTGGCAGACTGCGCATTCTAAGCTCCAGCCAGCGGCTTTTTCTTTTGGCGCGAATTCTAATACTATTGATTGCGTATGGAAATGTTGTGGACGTTGTGGCGTATGGAAATATTGTGGATTATTCGTAAAATATTTCAACACCAAAAAATTAATGAAATTTATTATTGCTATTAAAAAATGAAATTGCAATTTCATTCATCTCATCAACATATATAAATTGTAATACTTGTATATTGTTTTTAAAATTTTAGAGAAATTTATCTTGGCCCGCCAAATTGTTTTGTTTTTTTTCTCGATTTTCGGCCCGCGACCGAAAAAGTTTGCCCATCCCTTCTGTATGCTCACAGCATACAGAAGTAATATAAGTGGGCGCACGTAGGGGTTGCCAGCTTGGGGCAAACATAATCCTCACGTGACTTTTATTGTATAGATTCACATATGCGACGATAGTTACTATTTTTGCCAAATATCTTGACAGTGGGCACATCAACCACCGTGCAAGGATTTTGAAAACGAAAGGGTTCATTTGTTTTTTTCTAAATATTTGGCATCTATATTCTTCCAATACACTTTTCTTGAGTCCCATTTTCCCGTCAAAAGGATTCAAAAATAAAATGTTGCATAATTTTAATTGTAATATTTTATAATATTTCATACAAACATGATCAGAATTGAGAACAAAATAATTTTTTTTGTTTATATTTAACTTCAGTAAGCACGTAGTTCAATAGCTAAAGGACTTGGGAAGAAGAGTTTCAGGCATTTTTTAGAATGTTCAGAATCGTTCAGTAGCATGTTTCTAAATAAGTGAAAATAAGGTAAGGAGCTCTACAGTTCCCACTCTAGTACGAAACGGACGGGAGTCCCAACTTTCAATTGCTTTAGAATAGGGGGACACGCTCTATTTGATTACGTATGACAACGCTTTTTAAGATGTGGAATTTGATTATTAAAGTCAATGTTAATCGCTTGAAATTTTGTGTTATTTATTCAATTCCTTCTATTAGCTCACACTCTCCCTATATATATCTTGTTCACATTTTCAATCGTTCATAAAATACTTTTTATTCGTCCACTCAAGTTCAAATACATTTTTTTTTGAACTTGTAGTGGATGACACTGGATGTTAATACAGTTTTTACAAATATTAATTCAATAATTAAATTTCATTAATTAATTTTAGTTTTTTTTAGATTTAAGTTGCATGTATCTACCACTTGATGGTGCCAGATAAACTTATCAAAATGAATAAAAATTATTTATAAAGGCCTTTCTGCAATATAATGAGAAACAAGAAGGAATTGACTTTATTTTTTTTTTTTTATATTACTTGTTTTATTGAATTGAGGAGTGAATTGCGATTGCTGATGGGTATCAGCAGATTTTCTCGGGGTTGGAGCTCAGCGGTGGCTTCTTGTAGTTCGACGTAGTATCGGAATGTCCGAAGTCGCCATCGCCCATTCGAGGTTCTGGAAACAATAAGAGCGCAGTGATGGCGATGTATTTCTTCCAGTGAGTCTCTCTTTCATGCTAAAGAGAAGAATAAAGAATTGGGGTTTTTTTCTGTTTTCTTTAGATAATAAACAAGTAATATAAAAAAAATATAATTTAAAGTCAATTCCTACTTTTTTTTCACTCTATTGCAGAAAGTCCTTCATAAATAAATTTCATTCATTTTTTTAAGTTTATCTGGTGCCATCTATTGGTAGATGCATGCAACTTAAATCGAAAAAAAAAAAAAAACCTAAAATTAATTAATTAAATTTAATTACTGAATTAATATTTGAAAAAACTGTATTCACATCCAGTGACATCCACTACAAGTTCAAAAATGTATCTGTACTCGAGTGAATGAATAAAAGGTATTTTATGAACGATTGAAATGTGAACAAGATATATATAGGGAGAGTGGGAGCTAATAGAAGGAATTGAAAAAAAATTCAAACAATCGAATTCGGACTTCCTGTTTTGAGTGAACTCTCGTGCTCTAAGTCGTCTGGCAGATGACACCCTGCAGGGCGCAAGATTCATTCCCCGCGGAAATAAAACGATTTCCTGAAAAAACAGCCGAGGAACAATGACGAGCGGCATCCCATTTTCCGAAATCCTCGACCTTCGAAATCCGCGCGATCGAATACTCTAATCAGATTCTGAAAAACTTCTTAACTCCAATTTTGTCAGAAAAAAAAAAAAAAAAAAAATTTTTTTTTCTGTTTAACAATGCTTTACTCTTTTTTTTTTCTCATGTTAAATTACCGCAAAAGAGCGCTTTGGATATTCCAAATAATTTCGAGAATTTTTTCTGTATAGCCTGTTCTGTGTTCTGTGTCTGTAGTTTCTGTGTGTGTTTAAGTAAATAGTGTCCTGATTCTTAGTATAGCAGTCAGGAAATGGCATATCCATCGCGAATTGACAGCTTTCGTTGATTTTCTCTTCTTTTTTACAAAACAGTCAAAACGAATGCATACATTTCTTTTTCCAGAATATTTCTTGTTTAGATACATGCGTTTAAGAATCGTTTCGTAACGTCTTTTCTAAATGAATGTGAGCAGGGAAAAAGGAGATTATTAGCGATGCAGCGCCCAACTTTAGTACGAAAAGGGCAAGAATTGTTTGCTCTTAACTTTCTGTTCCTTTAGAAATGGGGAACGCGCCCTATTTTATGACTGCTGTAGGTTTTGGACTTGTAAGTTTTGCATTTGTAATATTTTGTAACTCGCGTGAAAATATTTTTTCTCGTATTTTCCTTTTCGTTCCGATTAATTTTTTATTTCGTTTCAATCAGACTAACACATTTGCAGGGGCCTGATGGCCGAGTGGCTTGCGCTCTGGCGCTCAGTACCACAGGTTTCGGGTTCGAGACCCGGCGATGCCATGGATGTTTGTAGGGGTTCGGAATCCAATTTAAACTGTAAGTCCCGGTCTGTTTAGCCTAAAGTGTGCACAAGACAACCGTAGAGCGACAAATCAAAACCAAAGCAACACATTTCCCTTTACGGGAAAAGAGTTTGCTTCAAAGTTGGCGAGTGCTGCGACTAAATTGTCAGAAATGTCATTTTAATCCAGGAAATAAGAAATTATTTTAACTATAAAATAATGAATTTAAATGACTCAATTAAAATAGAAATTTAAAACGAAAACTTTAAAAAAAATTTTTGTTAGCTGAATTTAATTTAAATTTACATTTATAATTTATAAAAAACAAAATAAACAAAAATCTCAGAAGAAGAAATTTAAGATTTTATACTGAATAGCTTTTGCTCCTTTTAGAAAAAGGTCGTTTAATTATTAATTATTATTTTTGTTGAAATAAATTGATAAGATCCTGCTCTTCTTATTCCCGCATATAAAAACTAATGTCCTCTTCAGTCCGGTCAATCACTGTCAACCGTGAGAAATGAGACAGTTACGCAATGAATAATCAAGAAGCTATTAAGGCTGATTATGCCTTTAGAGAAAGAACGTCTCCCATTGTCCCGAAGCACGAGTCGTTGACGATCCGTTCTTCTCAACTCCCCGAGGCGAACGAGTCCGTTTCAAAAAATGAATTCGCAATAAGATTATTAAGGACTTTGACTGCAAGGAGAATCGTGACATACGGCTCGTTTTACGAACCGATGCCATTCAGATGAAGAGGAAATTCATTCCTATCCAAACATAAGTTACTAAAAATAGAATCAGAACTAAAATGTTTTATAATCAATAATAAAACAAGTAATATAAAAAACATTTTTTTAAAGTCAATTCCTACTTTTTTCCCACTATATTGCAGAAAGTCCTTTACAAATAATTTTCATTCATGTTTTCTAAATTTATCTGGCGCCATCTACTAGTAGATATATGCAACTTAAATCTAAAAAAAAATGAAATTAATTAATTAAATTTAATTACTGAATTAATATTTGAAAAAACCGTATTAACACCCAGTGTCATCCACTACCAGTTTAAAAAAAAATGTATTTGAACTTGAGTGGATGAATAAAAAGTGTTTTATGAACGATTGAAAATTTGAACAAGATATATATGGGGAGAGTGTGAGCTAATAGAAGGAATTGACAAAAAAGAAAGAAATAGAATGAAAAAATTCAACATTTGTTTTGAATGCGTCTTGCCATTTCAACAGAGAGTACTTCCCTTTTCAGCTTTTGATTCGTCATTCGTATGGATTGACTGTGACCTAATGAGAACGACCTGATGAATATTGCCCTGGCAAGAATATTGAGTCAGATGGGTCTTTGCGGTCTACGCATGCAATAAATGTGTAGGACGCAAAGTCAATCGGTTTCGCTTGGAAAGAAACGTGCGATTATTTAAGGCTCCTTCCCGCCGAGGCGTGAGGCTTTAAGCGAGTAGCGTTAACCAATCACTAGCCTCACTACGTTCGCCTGAAACCGGTTTGAAATGCACCGCTTCGAGTCGAACTACTTTCAACTCGAAGCAGAACTTCACTAGGCGCAATGCTATTTCTGACGTTTCGCTGTGAAGTGGTCGAAAAAATTTTCTTGCCTGCCGCTTGAATTTTCAACGCTTCTTGCCTCGGTGGAACGAGCCTTTAGACTGCCATTCAAATTAATTGTAAAAATTAAGGGTGCAGTAAAACAGGTCCCCGTGATGCCCCTTTGTAACATCTGTAACTGCTACACCTGTTTTTCTAGAGGATTCTAGAGATATATTTAGGTTAAAAATTCTAGACATTCGTCAAAAGATGAACACGTTCGGCTGCAAGAAAGTAGTCATGACAACCCATCTGCAAAACGCTGGATCTACCATTCAAGTGGGAAAGGCTCTCACTTCAAAGTGCCGAACCACTGGAAACAACATTCAACTGTTTTCATTGATGTGATGTGAATTTCAAAGAAGGTTCGGCGATAAAATGCAGCGTGATGCTTTCAATTATATCCTTTATCATGAATGGCTTTTAGACAAAAATGCAATCTTGCCCTATGCACCATCAATGGAAATGATGACGTAATAACGATTTGCCGAATGTCACAAATCGACTGTAAAGGAATTTTTAATTCGAATCATGTACGCTCAATCCAATTGGAGCGTATGTATGTATACTTCAATCGGTTCCAGTAGATTCAACCCGGCCGAGTCCACAGTTTTTGTAGACTTCTCTACCAGTCTAACAATGGCTGGACTTTTGCAGTGGGTGTCTAGGGGATTTGACAGACACAATAAAGTAATGCGATGTTTCTTTAAATAAAGCCATTTAATTACATGCTATTTTATAATGATATTTACATTAGTTATTAATTAAGTGCTAAACATATTCTCTCGCTGCTTGACGCAGCCTGCCCTAATTCACTCCTCTCTCGTTGACCGCCAGTCGTTCTTCTCCTTCTTCATCTACGGGGTCTGTGCCCCTTCTCCAGGGGTCAGAGTTCAAAGTTAAATACTCCCCCCACATTGTAAACAGGCTCTGTCAAAGACAAGCAACCGTGATGCGTCGCCGCCTGCTGATTACCACACAAACAAATCCTACATGTATCACACGAGAAAACTCATGAATGGAATATAAATTCCAACTGTTTAGGAAAATTAAATTTACATTTATAGACAGCTCAAAAAATGTAAATTTACAAAAACTGCATGCAAACACCCTTTCTTTTGAAAATCGTTGCAATTCAGTAGACGCTTTTCTCTAGTCCGGCCAAGAGAGCATAGAGTAGAAACTGCCAGCAATGAAGACTGTTATCGAAAATCGCCAAGTTAATCCACATAGCCCTGAAATGCAGATCTGGAACTCATTGAAAACGTGTCCAGTGTATTCAGCGATGAGCCCGCTCTTTCCTCTGGCAGCGTAAGTAAACCAAGGTGACAGCGTTACACATATCAGTGTGCACTAGTGCAATATGAAACCCTGTCTGACAACGGCATCTTCCTTCTCCTCAAAACCAACGTGAGGACACATTGATTTATGCATTGATACCAATTTTTGCTTTTTCTTATCACTATTATCAAAGCTTCCGTAAATCGGAAAATAAATGCGATACTGACGACAGACCCCTCGTTCGATTTTCTGCCAATCAAAACCCAGTATTGCTGTTTGTATTTACCGAATCGTTTTCAATAAAAACGTGCGCATTTCAATAAAACGTGCAATTTAAATGCGCATTTTTATATGTGTCTAACATTTTACTCTGCACAACTTAATTATGAAAATTTCGTAATTGCATAGATGAATACGAATTTTAGTTGTATCAATAAGTTTAAGATGAAAATTTCATTCCATTTTATTTTTATATGGATTGTGCATAAATACAAACACTATACAATTTGGAAAAATAAGCACTGATTTTCTATATGTGTATCATATGGAAAAATAACTTTTTAAAAATAACAAACAAAAAAAATAATAATAATAACATCAATAATAATTTTAGTAATAATAATAACATTAATAATAATTTTGTTTAAGTAATTTGTTTTAAGTAAATGAAAAGTAGCTTTACATATCATAAGTAAAATAAGCCAAATGATGCAATGATACACAACATAAGCAACTGATAAAAAAATAAATTACTTTGAAATTTCTAAAATCTTGTTTTGTGTTATTAATACTTAAGATTCAAGGAAAGATAACTATTCATGTATAACAAAATCTTTTCCTCGAATTTCTTCTTCTTTTTCTTTTTTTAAAAAAGTTTTTGAGGCTTGAATTCACATAAAGCTCTTTTAAGAAAAATCAATGTCATGTCTTGTAGGCATTTTAAATCTCAATCTTTCATTGGAGGTTCGGTAAACAGATTGCGATCCTTTTTTTAATGCGTTTTGAGGAGAATCCAAAGTTGAAAATTAAAATTCGTGACAGTGTAAAAAAGAGAATTGTTACGCATTTTAACACTTTTGAAATAAAATTCCTACAATCAAAAGTATAATCATTTTTATTGAACATCAATGAGATTCCTATTTCACTGATATGTACTACGAATGGTCCACCGATGGGTGTTGAGGGGAAGACAGTGCCTTCTGTCAGTAATTTTAAGGGTAACTGCCCGACATTTGCATGTACTATGGGAGAAAACTTCATCCGGGCTGATAGGCTATTTGGGAAAGGTGCTTTGTGCGCAATCGCCGTCCAGTTCCTTTGTTTCTGAAAGCAGTGACTGCAGCGCACGCTGTTAGCGATTTAGATCGTGGTAGATGAGGCTGCGCGCACAACACTTTAGCCGCGAGTCTGAGTGAAAAAAAAATACATTTTAAACGTAGTAGTAGATATATGCTCCTTTCATTCTACTTCATTTAAAAAACAAGTTATATATAAAAAAGAAAAAAATTAAGTCAATTCCTACTTTTTTTTCACTGTATTGCAGAAAGTCCTTTATAAATAATTTTCATTCATTTTTTTAAGCTTATCTGGCGTCATCTATTGGTAGATACATGCAACTTAAATCTAAAAAAACCTAAAATTAATGAATTAAATTTAATTACTGAATTAATATTTGAAAAAACTGTATTCACATCCAGTGTCATCCACTACAAGTTCAAAAAAATGTGTTTGAACTCGAGTGGATGAATAAAAAGTATTTCATGAACGATTGTAAATTTGAACACGATATATATAGGGAGAGTGTGAGCTAATAGAAGGAATTGAAAAAGAAATACTTTCAAATTTTCGCGCGACCAGGGTTGAAATGATGACAACCTTTAAAATTTAGGACTGTAATTTCAATGGAAAAAAATTTCACTTTTCCCGAAATGTATTAACTGAGAAGGATTAAATATTTCATTTAAAAATGAGTGAATAATTTCTTGCTGTCCAAATCGAGCATCGAACTTATCTACTTGAATCCACTCAACAGCATTCTTTTGACGTTGTTTACAAAAATGAATCAAACCATCTTGCGTGACCTCCTAGAATGTTATATAAATTAAAAATTACACTCCCACACAAAAAGTGAAACGTGAATATGTCTCTCGGATTGATTTTCGTCCAATTGGAACACTTTCAATTTTCACTAGATGTTCGTCAATTTAAGAATAACTTTAAATGGCATCTTCGAGTCCATTCAGATTTCTGTAAAACTGGCACATATAACTCGGCATTGCACGGCTTCAGAAAATAGAACGCGTTACATTTCTTCTTTAGATTCACATCTGTTGAAGGCAACGGCCTCACTTTAATCAACTCTGGCTTTGGCCCTTCTCAACCTATGACATGCATTCCGATTTTCTGTAATCTCCACATTTTCTGTAGAATTCCACATGCTGCTTTCCGTTTTGAGTCCATTCTGGTCTGATTGAATAGTTTTTTTCTATTGCAGCATTGCAAATTCAATGAAATTTTTTCCCAGTCAACCATTCCCAAATGGATATCGAATTTCAAACACCTGGAGACGGAGGAGTAGAGAATTATGGTCAGAAGAAGCGGTCGAAACCTCAGACAACGTAAAAAATAACGACAATCATGAAATATTCGCCGAGCCTGAAAAATCATTCATTGGACTAATTCTTCAATGAATATTGATCCAATTTCGAAAAAGGGAAAAAAATTTTTTTTTTCCATTTGATCTGGGTTTCGTTTAAGAAGCGTCCCTGCCCATTTTGGAGATATTTGGAGGTAAATTGAGGTCATGCGTAGGAAGACACACAAGCTTTGAGGAATATATAGAAAGACTATTTCGAGTGTTCTCTTAAGTTTGCATTTCGAACTGTCCTTACCATTCTGTAAACTTACAAGAACTGTTGCTTTTCGGTGTGAGCAGATACTCAAAAGTTCGAACAAATACCCTTATTAGTAACCATGGTTACGGGTGTCAACAGATGTGTCGTGCGCATCCACTCAGAGACTTCGCTTGCCGAACCGAGATCTCTCAATTTCGAAACCCATCGCGTCGTCTTCCGGGCAGCCCCGAATGTGAGATGCAGGAAAATTCTTTCCTTTCCACGCTCCGAAAAACAACTCAATCTATGCTTTTATAATTTAAAAAACAAAATATTGAGATAGACGCTACTTTTTTTTTTTTTTTTAATCAGAAATAAAGATTCAGGGCATCAGGTTAATTGTCAAGAATTTTCCTTATTTCACACATTTTAGAATCTAGCCAACGAATTGAATGTAAAATTATAAAAGAAAGGCGGAATAATTTGTACGCATTGCATTTTTTATCATTGCTGAACGTCAGTGGTCTTCCACTTATGTATTCACCCACGAACAGGGCACCTACAAGCGATGGCATTGCCTTCCGAGGCGATTTTTAGGGGCAACTGCACTTTTAGGTTTGAAAGAAAATTAAGGAAACACCCACCAGATAGTCTGACTATCAATGATTCCATGCTTTATCGCAAACACCGTCCAGATTCATCTTTTCTTTTCATCTAGAAGCAATGACTCTAACGAATGGCGCCATGCTAATTCGAATCTCAAGCCACCTACAGGCTAGCTGCTCGTGGGTCACAATTATTAGCACTTCACCCACATTATATATATCACAAATCTTATACCTTTTTCATTCTACAAAGAAGTTTATTCTGTCTGCTCCATTTTTTCGGAATACATCGCTAGATATATTTTTGGTGTGGATCCAGACATTCGATTAGTAAGAAATAACATGGTTTACAACATTCTGTGGGGTATTCTTTGGTAAAATTATCTGATGATGCTATAATTATTTTTTAGGAGTTTCATAAGCATTTCCCTTTGATGTTACTCATTTTTTTCGGGTTTTACGGATTTTCTGAACAACATGTTTTCGCATCCTACCACTGATTATTCTGTATAATTTTTCTTTATTCCCCCACTGCAGTTTAACCTTTTGGTTGTGTTGCAGCTCATGCATTGAACAATTTCTTGCTTTTAATGACGAGCCTGAACACTTCAGGGCTTCTGCTGAAATTGCTGTGAAGGTTTTGTTACGCAAAATGCACGTAGGGAATAGCGGCAGTGACTGTTGTTGTGAAAAGGGTCGTGTTTCTAGTTCACTCCTCGCCAGTTCTCCTTTGGTTTCCGCGTTCACTCGTTGTGTTCTTTATATTTATATAAATTATGTTCGTTATATTTATATATATTATATTAAATTATAAGGGCCTGAATGGCCGAGTGTCTAGCGCTCGGTGCCACAGGTTTCGGGTTCGGGTACCGGCCGTGCCATGGATGTTTGTAGGGGTTCGGAATCCACTTTAAGCCGTAGGTCCCGGACTCCTATGACTGTAGAGCGTCACGGAGCCAAAGTCAGACTTTTACCTACGGGTGCTCCATCACAACAGAAGCTGCTTCCTTCCCCTTCCATCATGAGTACCAATGGTGGATTTGGCCTCGATGTCTGCCAAGTGGGATAAGAAACAACAACATATTAAATTATATGGGACATTAACCTTTAATTATTTTCGTATATAAAATAAGCGATAAAAATGTTTGGAGATCGTTGCAATAATATAGATACATAAAATGTGAAATTTTTAATGTTTTAATGAAAGATGATAAAACATTGAAGCGTTCTGGAAGACCATGAAAGCCCCATTTTTTTAAAAAAATGTCTGTGTGTTGTATTAAGAAAGATTGGGACATACAAGTTAGTAATAGAAAAAAAATCACTTATAAGGATGCGATTTCGAAAGGCTCTCAATCTGTTTTTTTTTTTTCTTTATTTGTTTTATTATATTTATTATTATTTGATTTTTATATCGGAATTTACATGCCAATCAGAGAGTAATTAATATTAAAAACTTTCAAATACCTGAATAATAAGAGTTCATTCAAAATTTCTTCCACATTCTTTTAAGCATTCTTACATTTAAGAAGTATTGAAGTATTGAAGGTAATTTACTGACGGCATCTATTTATCTGCCATGGATGAGTAATATAACGGCTTTTTTATTGCCGTATATTTTCAGAAGTGTCTTTAATGACCAGCCTTGAGAAAAGTGTTATGAACATTTTACAAGGGCATGTCACAATAGAGATATAAAGTGGCAGTCGTCAAGACATTGAAGCGTTCTGGAAGACCATGAAAGCCCCATTTTTTTAAAAAAATGTCTGTGTGTTGTATTAAGAAAGATTGGGACATACAAGTTAGTAATAGAAAAAAATCACTTATAAGGATGCGATTTCGAAAGGCTCTCAATCTGTTTTTTTTTTTTTCTTTATTTGTTTTATTATATTTATTATTATTTGATTTTTATATCGGAATTTACATGCCAATCAGAGAGTAATTAATATTAAAAACTTTCAAATACCTGAATAATAAGAGTTCATTCAAAATTTCTTCCACATTCTTTTAAGCATTCTTACATTTAAGAAGTATTGAAGTATTGAAGGTAATTTACTGACGGCATCTATTTATCTGCCATGGATGAGTAATATAACGGCTTTTTTATTGCCGTATATTTTCAGAAGTGTCTTTAATGACCAGCCTTGAGAAAAGTGTTATGAACATTTTACAAGGGCATGTCACAATAGAGATATAAAGTGGCAGTCGTCAAGACAGTTGAAACAAAAATATTTTTTTATTCGCTTAGTTATAGTTTAACCCTGTCCCTCCCCCCTATAATGCTTAATTTTTAAAACTAATCGTGAACAAAATATTTCATTTCTGAAGGGTAAGTTAGGAAATCAGTAGACACTATTCAATTTTGAGACATTCCAGAAGGCAGTGCTATGACTTTTTGAGATAAATTTATTTTTAAAAGCACTTTAATACTAGTCTATAATACTGAAGTCTATACTGGCTTTCGTCAAGCTTTTTTTTCTGAATTAATTTCTGACATGAATTGCAGTCGTCCATTCCTACTAGCATATCTTCCTAAAATTAAAAGGATCTCTTATTCAAGAGAAGTTAAAATAATTGAACCGAAGGATTTCGTCCAAAGGAAAATCTATAAAAATATGCTTGTGAAATTCTTCTAATTATTATTTATTGAATAAAAGATTTTTTTTTTAAAAAACAAGTGCACGGGTGGTGAAAAAAGAAACCCTCAAGCGCGATGAAGAAAAAGAAGACGATGTTTTCCAAAACGAACCCGCTCTGTGTTACATGAATCGAAACAGATGAGCTCTCTTCAAGTGTCTCGAAGGAAACACAACGCATTGCGTTCACAAATTTTTCGAGTTTACATTTAGATATTTTTTCCTCATCTGTTTTAAAAACCATTCCAGCTTCAGCGGAACAAAAAGGAGGCCTTCAAAAGAATCTCCAAAAAGGGCTCTGAGGGAGACAGACGCCCCCAAGAGTTTCTATTTTGGGAGCGACGAAGAGATGAACCGTGCGATCCAAGTGGAGTGTCCTCTTCTAGATCGTCTCCAAGTGCCCGTTTCCACTCAAGATGCCTCTTTAAAGAAAGGAAGCTTCCCGAATTGTTTTGCGCCCAATCACCGGGCGGGCACTTTTCGGGGTGTACTTAAGCAGATCTTGGTCAAGAAGCATTGGTGTTTCGGCTTTCTTTCCAACGTTGCATTGTGACCCTTTTATTTGCTTTAAAAATATTGGAAGTCGTTTTAAAAGAGCGCAAAAACAACAATCAGAAAAACAAGTAATATGAAAAAAAAAAATTTTTTAAGTCATTTATTTCCTCCTTTTTTTCCCACTCTATTGCAGAAAGTCCTTTATAAATAATTTTCATTCATTTTTTTAAGTTTGTCTGGCACCATCTATTGGTCATCAACTTAAATCTAAAAAAAAATTAAATTAATTCATTAAATTTAATTATTGAATGAATATTTGAAAAAACTGTATTAACATCCACTACAAGTTCAAAATGAAAAGTGTATTTGAACTCGAGTGGATGAATAAAAGATATTTTATGAACGACTGAAAATTTGAATAAGATATATATAGGGAGAGTGTGAGCTAATAGAAGGAATAGAAAAAAGAACTTACACGTGAATAATTTAATTTTATTCGGCATGATCTAAGAGCAGTGACTTTTACCTGACATGCGATTACATAAATCAGAGGATCAAAAATTAAGAATTCGTGGGTGCCTTTAAGGTAATCCTATACAGCGGACATTTCGACCTGAGGCTATCGAAAAGGATGTGTAGCAAATTCAATTACTGCACTGCACTCTCACTTTGACACCGCGATTTCAAGCGGACATTTTTGTGAGAATATTCCCAAAGCTTTACTTCATCTCGGCCCCCCTTCAGTTTCGTACCCCCAGTACTGCGCCCGGTACTCAACTTAATAAGTTTAAGAATAACATTTTTTAATCGTCTATTGATATGTTGGTGATTTCTTTTTAACTGAAAACCTTCTGAATTGTCTGAAAAACGTATGAAAAATAGCAAAAGAATATTTTTTATTTTTAAATGGACTCATTCAAAATATGCATAACAGATTGCTCAAATGGACATCTAAAACCAAGCTTTCATGTTATGCAGAATTTAGATTTTTTTTTTTTTTTTTTTGTACATCGGCAAATGTCAATCGAGGATTGTTTTAGAATCACTTAGAGCGCGTCAAACAGAATGCCTTCAAGATATTTTTGAGAGAATGTAGGCTCATGTTCTGCCTGTACATGC
Source organism: Caerostris darwini (assembly GCA_021605075.1). NCBI lineage: Eukaryota > Metazoa > Arthropoda > Arachnida > Araneae > Araneidae > Caerostris > Caerostris darwini. The sequence goes on from BPLQ01007064.1 coordinate 685,760, forward strand.
CCCACCGACGCAATGAAAGAACACTATTTCCGAGTAAACAGTTAAGTATCCCTCATTTGCATGTTGTACGGGAGAAAGCCTGGAGAACTCCCATCCAGCAGCCTGATTACATATGCGAGACGCTTAAGCACCTTTTATAAATCGCTGTCAAGTGTCCTCATTTGAGAAAGCAGTGACTGCAACGGACGCTGCGCGTGAGTTGAAGCATGAGCCCCTTTCAAATCCTCTTTACACACCCTGTCACAAAATCCATCGAGTCTCTCGTTTTTCAGAGACAGCAACGGACGCCACCAGCTAATTTTAGCCTCATCCCTCCATCCACGTTATCATTGTGCCACGAGTAGTACATGCGATGGCCTTGACTAGTGATTTCAATATTTGGCCAGTTGATTGGGCTTATTTTCACAATACTGACTGACATTTATTCTATAATTTGAAAAATAGTACTTCTATTCTGATTATCTAAAGTATCTCATAAGAACCAAAAGAATTTATAACGTAACCATCACTTTCATTTAATAAATAAATGCGTTATTTATTAGGTGAATGCCTTAATTCATTGCGTAATTTATGGGCGCCCCCTTCCACACAATAGGGTCTTATTTCAAGGCGGGTTATACATTTAACCACCCACCCCTACGGATTTATGACATTCTTGCCGATTCTTCCCCCTTCCCGAATATCGTCGAGGTGTCTTCCAAAACTAATCTGTCAGACGATTCAGCAAATCCTCTATCATAAAAAAAATTCCAATTCATCTTCCTCTCCCCCTTTCTTTTAATTGGAGAAGATCAGCCCACTCTTTTGGTTGCATTAGACGTCACATGAAATATGAAGAGTCGTGTTCGTTCTCCACCCCACCCCCAATTACATTTTTTTGTACTACATGCCGTTTGCCATCATGATGTGCAAAACTGAATAACTTTTTCATCGATTCGAAAGAAATGATTCATTTTACACATTCTTCTTTTTCTTTTTATTAAATTCCTTCCATTAGCTCACACTCTCCCTATATATATATATCTTGTTCAAATTTTCAATCGTTCATAAAGTGCTTTTTATTCATCCACTCAAGTTCAAATACAGTTTTTTTGAACTCGTAGTGGATGACACTTGATGTTGATACAGTTTTTTCAAATATTAATTCATTCATTAAATTTAATAAATTAATTAATTTTTTTTTAGATTTAAGTTGCATGTATCTACCAATAGATGGCGCCAGATAAACTTAAAAAACTGAATGAAAATTATTTATAAAGGACTTCCTGCATTAGAGTGAAAAAAAAAATGGAATTGACTTTAAAATTTTTTTTTTTATCTTACTTGTTTATTTCTGCGAGGAAACTAGAGTTCGAATTCAATTCAACATTTCCTAAGCGACGTTTCACGTTCTGAAACAAAGAAAGAGACTTCACACAATCATTTAAGTGATAAATTTACGATTTAAAAGTTTAGTTTTTACTTGGAAAAATCAAATACTTGTTAATTAATGATCGTTATTTTCCAAGCAAGGATTGATGTCTTATAAACAATAAAACTGACTTTTGTTTCAAGCTTAATATTCTAAATATTTTAATTTCACGTAAAAGCGTCACTCATTTACAAACACACACACAAACGTACCAAAAAAAGTCTGAACTTGTTAAGTTTGCAACCATAAATAGAATAAAAATGTTGTTGTTCTCAAATGCTGAGCACTTTGACCCCTTCTCCACAACAGTGGCAAATATATAGTAGATGGAGCTTTACTTAGAATGGATCATAGTGAGGTTCATTGTATCATCCTTCACATTGTAACACCTTAATTTTTTGAATATACTTCACCTATAGTAGGGGTTCTTTAGGAAATCTTCTGCCTCGTCTAGCAACAGCATGATAAATCTGTAGTGCGGTCTGTCTTCACGCCTGCATATGTATAGTGAGCATTCCCAATGTAGACACGCGAGTTTTCTGCGAGGTCAGGTTCGGAAACGGAAGTACCTGTTTCGGAGTACCTATAGGGTAAATATACCCTGAAAACCTCAACATAATCAATAATATAGTTAAATTTACATTATTGAAATTACATCGTGAATTTAGATTTAAAAAAAAGAAAAATGTACGCTATTAAGTTAAATAATAAAAAGAAAGAAGTAAAGTTACTCTAGGAGGAGTCCGTCTAAAGACAAAAGATTAGAATTATAAAATTTAAGGAGCCAAATAGACACCTCAGATTTGCAATTTAGCTATTTTGGTCATTTTGAGTCCCACGAATTCTTTGGTCAGGTTTAATGCAGAGTTGTTACAAAACAGAAATCCAACTAGCTATCCAACAGACAAGGTTAGCCGGAAATAATTAAACATTTTAGGTTATTCTAAGTATTTTAACTCTTTTTTCTTTTTGTACTACAATACTATTAGAAGAAATAAAATGGGCGAAACAAACACCCAATAACAATTCTTTGAATAAGAAGAAAAAGCACGAGGATCTGAAAAGTTTGACAACTACTAGCGGCCAGGAACGAAAGAGTTATCTCCATGATTTGGCGCCATCTCGCCAAATGCGCCGTGTACGTGTGCCTGTGACGTCATCGGTCGTCCCCACGCTGTCTTGCACCGCGCGCGCATCAATGAAGGCTGATGGAAGGTCTGCGTTAGTCGCAAATCGTCAACAATCCCCGATGCCACTGAAAAAGGTTAGTGTGCCGACTCTGTAGAAAAAACTACAGGTGTGTGTGTGTTTACTAAACGGTGTTGGTGTGTTCGTGTTGAATTCGCGCAGTGTCCTTGTCTGAGCGCCGTTCCGAAGAACATGTGCTGAGATATTTTTGGGAAAAAAAAATTATTATCGTTTGCTTTGGGAATTTTGCAGGTAAGGTAAAAAGATTATTTCTTTGACTAATCACCTCCCCCACCCCCTCCTTGCATGCCGGAAAATGGATCGTTTTCTGTTGTGTCATCTTCAACTGTCGTTTCTGATGAACACTGCATGTTAAGAGGCAATGTTGATAGAACATATGCTGCATGTTCATTGTGCTTTGCAAATACTGTTTATTTTCAGAGTAGATGTAGTTTGTTGTTTTGCTATTAAACTTGAATTGAATGCAAATAATGAAATTGCCGTAAAAATAAACGCCGTTTCATAGTACGGATGTTTCTAAACTTTTTTTTGCAATGACAGGAATAGTCATTGTCACCTTTCGAGCTTTGTTTAATCCAGACATGCATAGTCCAGACAGTATTCTATAGTAACGATATAGGAGTGATGATTTTTTTTTTCTACTTAAAATAGTTACTTTTTAAGCTGAAAAACAAATCAATTTTATTCATTGTAGCTAACTTCTTTTTTATGTATTTAAATATCATAACACAATTCTGTAACTGAAATTTTCTGTAACAATAACAGAATATTTCATGCCTGTTGGTGTAATGAGTGTTTTGATTTTAATTTCCCAAAGCATGATCACGAGAAATGTTTATGTAATCACAGGTCAAGATTATTGTCATTGTGGAAAGAAAGTTGGGATTTTGGAAAGTTGGGAAAGTCGACTAATTTGGGATTTCAATCAAAGTTTCTTATCAATTGGAGAGCATTTAGGAGTGCGAATTCGTGTTTATAGAGGCTTGTGCTTATAGGGATATTTTTTAAGTTATTTTGGTCTTGCAAAGCAAATTAAGTCACTAATACAAAGGGTCTTCAAAACTATTCTACCCCCCCTGTCCTTTTATTTTTATGAAATGTCTTTGTTTCATTCAGTTTATTGTATGTAAACAGCACATGAATAATTATTTAAATTTGAAAAGAATTAAATTCATTATATCAACTGAAAAAGCACATGCATTGAAGCTTAACTAACGATAGATAAACAGACTAGAAGATTTTAGATCATTAACAATCGCAATAAAATATTTTTGTATAAACAGGAAATGTTACAAATAATCTCTCTTATTATTAAATAGTGTACTTTGGCAAAACATATTCTTAAATGGAATTATTTTTATTGTCTGTAAACAATTTACAAAAATGCGATCTTGTTTTAAGAGTATTATAATGCTAAATGAAGCATTTAATTTTTTGTTTAGAAATTTTATGTAGGCATATTTCGTTTTAATTTTGTAAAAATGAAATGCATCTCGATATTAAAAGTAGTATTTAAATTACATATAGTTTTTTTTAAATGTAATAAATATTTAACAATGAATCTACTGAACTTTGAATTATATTTTATTTCTGTTTAAAAGAAAATATTAATTGCATAACATTAAAATCATTTATAGTTCATGAAATAAAATCGTTTAATAGCTTATTTTATTAAATAATGAAATTAATTTATGTATTTTCTCTTTGAATGTCGACAATTTAAATTATAAATTATTACAATTATTTAGTCATTCCATGGAATTCATATTTTTTTTGTAATGTCTACTTTTGTAAAATAAACATTAAGTAAAAAAAAAAAAAATACTTTCTATTTGGCTTTAGCCATTTTTTAAATGCTTTTTTTTTTCTTTATATCTTTATGATTTTTAAACTGTAATTGTAATCAATTTCCTCAACACGCTTTCATTTTTCGTTTAGAAAATGCGTTTTTTAACTCATGTAAGTCAAAATGCGTTTTTATTTCTACCTGCAATTTCCGCATTCAATATTTGAATGCATATTTGCCACATCTGAATTTGTTCATCAGCAGGAAAAATTGAAATCGTTAATCTAGGAACATATTTTTTTTTTGAAAAAAGTAAAAGAAAAAAAATGTTTAGATCAAGCAAAACAGTTATACATAAATTATTAATTTATTTAAATAATATTCTGAACGGTTTTAATGACGGTATTTATAGTATAGTATCAACACTCATATAAACGGAAGAGAAGATGTGCTGTAATAGGTATTCCTCCCTCGATGAGTTTCAGCTTCAGCGCATTAAAATCAGCAGCATTTCGGATGGATCTCAATGAAACAAGTACCTTTTTTTTAATGCAAAATGGCTATTCGTATCTTTTAAGTTGAATGCTGGCATTTTCAGCATTTTGCGTTCCCTCTTTTGAGATATAATTCAATTTATGATTTTTTAAAACTTAATTCAATAAGTTCTTATGACTGTGTCTAGATCAGGGATGGGCAAACTCTTTCGGTTGCGGGCCAAAAATTGAAAAAAAAAAAAAAAAAGTTTGGCGGGCCAAGATAAATTGTTCTAAAATTTTAAAAACAATATACAATTTAAATATGTTAATGAGATGAATGCAATTGCGATTTCATTTCGAAGTGAGATGTACCGATTCTAAGGAACGAGGCTAAATGCTCATCTGTCAGTCTACTTTTGAAATAATTCTTTCTAAGGTTCATAGCTGAAAACTCTTGTTCACATATATATGAGATGAAGCAAACAGAGCACTGATTTTCTGGGCGTGATATATTCAATTTGGGAAACTTACTTTCGATAATGATTTGTAAAACTCTAACTTTGGCGTATTTAGAAACAACTGCTCTATATTTCTTTTAATTTGCCTCGGACCGGCAAATTAAAATTCTAACCGCGGGCCGGATAGAATCTTTCGGTGGGCCTGAGTTGGTCCGCGAGCCGTAGTTTGCCCATCCATGGTATTGATAGATAAAACTATACGGTGAAAAGTCCCTTTTGCCTAAAGGAGAGGGTGAAAAGAGTAGGAACCATCCGTAAATGCTATTAGGATGGGTGGTAACATTGCACTACAGTGGCGCGTATTACTAACTGCATCTGCCTCGTACCTACTCTTCCGAAAACGAGAATGACCTCGGTTGAAAATGTTTGGATATTTGAAATCATCGGCTCAGTGTCAATTTCAGAAATCTAATCGTGATCTGCAATCCGCAATGAAATATGCAGTTGCAATCTGTTGCGGCTGCTAAACTATCTGTATATCAAACACAATTTTTTTTTTTTTTCTGTTCTCGTTACTGACATAGTCAAATTGGCATCGAATTCCAACACTATCGCTCGTCACTCTTCGCTTCTTGCGTAACCCTCGAGAGAAACTGATCTGTGACTTGATGTAAACATCTAGAGGAAAAAATTTCAAAAGGGAAATATTATTGAACAGTGTAGAAGATTTCGCACTGACAGCAATCTTGAATAGTTTTGGAAAACTCTCATATTTGTTTGAAAAAAAAATATTTTGAAATTTATAATCTGCGATGATGTATCTGTGTTTAGGAATTCCAATTTTTAACTCAATAAGTTATTAACTGATTATTTTTAAAGATATCCAATTGCATTTAATTTTGAAATAGAATGGACCCATTTTAACTTACAAAAATAATGATGAAATAATAATCAGACTCTTTTTTTATTTTTATTAAAGCATAATGTTCAATGTTGAAAAGAATAACGTTGCAGATGCATTAAGGAAATTTTGATAGGTTTATAATTTGGAATATTAAGAGCAGTAGTATGGCCATTTGATGATGTGTCGTTTATATATCCTGCTATATAAGAAAATCCGGAGCATGTTATAGAAGAAACGATCAATAGTTTTTCCATTAATCCATGAGTAGATGTTAAATTCTCTCCTTTTTCGACGTCAGAACATTTGATTTATATTTACCCGTTAAACCAAAGGCTGAAACAACTGAACATAGGGAAGCCAGGTGGACAAATGAGGTCGATTCGACCTTAAGTCCGGAAAGAAGGTAAATCAAGATGCTGCGTCTACAGAAATGCCACCAGCGGTTTGAATGTCCAGCCTCATGCTCACCAGCGCTGCGCGTTGCCACGAGTCGGGCCTTCTTCAATTTTCATAAGCTAAAATGGCTCACCCAGCGGGAAAAGAAAACTTGTTTAATAAAACTGCACACACATTTAATACTTTATTTGAGAAAAAAGAGAGAGAATGCATCTAGTATCTTTTAAGATGCGGCCTCATGGCCGAGTGACACTCGGTACCACAGGTATCGGGTTTGAATCCGGCCGTGTGATGGATGTTTGTAATGGTTCGGAATCCACTTTAAGCTGTAGGTTCTGGTCTCGTATGACCGTAGCGCGTCACAGAACCCAATCAGACTTCTCACCCACATCATTCCCAAATTGTAAAGGGGCAAGTCAGCTCTAGGCACAGTGATGTGGTGCAGTAGTATCTTTTATGAAGAATCCGTTATCTTTTAAGAGCAATCCACTTGATTGTGTTATTAAAAGCACCCTCTGTAAGCGAAGGGTTGTTCTAAAATAATTTTTCCTCTTGTTTCTCGACGACAAATTTGCATGGAAAAATCTACTCTCTTGAATCGACCTTCGCGAGATATTTCGAGAGAAAAAAAAGTAGAGAAGAAATGAATTTATTAAAAAAAATAATAAAGGATTTTTAGGAAATAGAAAAGGATGTATTTGACATTTTGCATTCAAATATCTTAACATCCATAAATTAGTCTTAAATCCACTTTTTTTAAAGAGAATTTTTTTTCTGTTAAAGAATTGTAAGTTGTACGAAAGAAATGTATACACATTTAAAAAAAAATTTTTTTTTTTTTAGCCTTTGCAATACTTTCATTTCTTTAGTTTTTTTTTTCTTTATAGTAAAAAAAATCTTTCTATAACGGCTCTTTGAAGTAGTTTCATTTCAATGAGTGAAATATTTTGGTGAACACCACTTTCCAATTGATAACTAAATTATTTATTTTGGGATTTTGGTCTTGCGAATATTAGAGTGTTGTTTTATAATTTGCTTGCGGCGAATACTGTTAGGGCTTCGGCTATGCAAAGTAGTCGTGTTTCCAGCCCATTCTTTGTTAGCTCTCCTTTAATTTTTTGTTGTTTTATATCTAATATATATATACATACATATGATGTGCGTGTGTAGAGAATATTTATGTTAAAATAATGTGGCTGTAGCTAAATGATGTATTAAAACGCGCGCACTTCTTTGGATCGATACCTATTTGTGAACATACATTTTAAAACATAAAACTCGATTCATAAAAGTGATCCTTTTCGCCACTATTGCGCCTGGTCACCACAAAAAATATCTCTAATATAATAATTTTTAGGTGGAAGAGCGCTCGCTTGGCAAGAATCGATACCGGCATCTCAAATGTTTTTTGTTAACATTTATTTTTAAGTTAAAACTTTTAAAACTAAATTAAAATTCCTATTTCAAGAAGTACATTATTAGAAAAAACATTGTTGTATTTTTATGATAAACACATTATCCATTTCCACAATAAGACTCTCAAATCCCACGAATTTCGTATGAAATTTTGAAATAAATTCCAAAACCTCGAGACTTCAAGAAAAAAAAACTGAAGTTCTTGGGGTATAAAAACCCAAACTTCGGCAGCCTTGATGGACATGTTAGATTAAGCACAACTATCTTAATCAGTAATGGAATAAATGGCTCTATCATTTCTTCTGAACCGATTCATTACCTGAATGAACGGCTGAAGGTCTTTCCGAGTAGCGGCTCGTTCTCCGAGCGATTCGACTGACCGACTCTTTAATTCTTCCATTTAAGCGGATAATGGCGTTCGGTTGTGAAACGACCCGCATGGAATTGTTGAAAGAGCGCGCATTGTGTCTGCATTAGCCTTCGGTGTGCTGCTCTTTGGACGCGGAATGGCCACGGTTCACTTGTTAAGCCCATTGCGACATCTCGTTCGATACGAACGTGTGCGAAAACTTGCACGTCCACGTCGGCTGCCGTCACCACACGTTGGCACTCGCATGAAAATGTATCAGTGTGTTTGCATGCGGCTGGATTCAATGAAACTTAAAAAAAAAAAATAAACATTGTCATTGTTCATCAACTAAAACGGGGATTTCTGCAATCCACGCTTACTCGCTCTAACTTGAAGTGCACACACACACACAGAAAAAAAAAGACATAAACAAGTAATATAAAAAAGAATTTTTAAGCCAATTCCTACTTTTTTTTCACTCTCTTGCAGAAAGTCCTTTATAAATAATTTCATTCATTTTTTTAAGTTTATCTGGCGCCATCTATTCGTAGATATATGCAACTTAAATCTAAAAAAAACCTAAAATTAATGAATTAAATTTAATTACTGAATTAATATTTGAAAAAACTCTATTAACATCCAGTGTCATCCACTACAAGTTCAAAAAAATGTATTTGAACTTGATGGATGAATAAAAAATATTTTATGAACAATTGAAAATTTGAAGATATTGTATATAGGGAGAGTGTGAGCTAATAGAAGAAATTGAAAAAGAAATAAATAAACAAACAGAAGAAAAAACTTCGAAAATTTATATATTTCTTTCTTTACAATGTGCGTCTAGTGTTATTATATTATCTCTGTTTACACGTAAGTATAATTGTAAACACAACAATAATAACTCATTCTGTTTCACTCCAAAAAAATGTCTATAGTGGGTCTCAATCTAATATGGGGATATATAATCCGCGGCCCGCGGATCTGTTATTTTTATTTATGTGTATTGCATTTCTTTATATATATAAATAAAACAAACAATTTTGATAAATTTTTTTCGATCGTCATTCCCTCTACAGCTTCCAGTGTGTTCATCCTCGGGTTAGACCAGGGGTCGGCAACCTTTTGAGTCGGAAGAGCCAAAAATGGCAATTTACAAATTTCAAAGTTTTTAAAGAGCCACAAATTTTTTTCTTGCCAACAATAAATAATAGGTGGGCTGAAAAGTTCGTAGGCTGACACATAGATGGCGCTACTAGTATTAAATCCATATGAATTTTAGTTAGCCCTAACCTTCAAAAGACACGTGTATAAATGTGATAGCTGTTGTACTATTAGTATTTTGAGTTATAGCTTTTTTAATGAAGTTATAGCATTTTTAGTGTTTATCACGTGCAGTCCACTCGGCTGACTGTCGATTGGACTACGGTGTGAAATGATGGAGCCATGTTTCATCCATTGTCACATATCGACGCAAAAAATTCGGGTTTATTACGATTGAACAACTCCAAACACTGCTTAGAATCATCAATTGGTTGTTGTTTTAGGTCGATTGTGAGCTCGCGCGGCACCCACTTTGAACAAAGCTTTTGCATATCCAAATATTCATTCACGATATGTCCAACACGTTCCTTTGATATCTTTAGGGTCTCAGCTATCTCAATCAACTTCACTTTACGGTTATCAGAAATTGTTTTGTGGACTTTTTTGATGTTTTCGTCGGTAACAGCCTCTTTGGGGCGTCCACTGCGCGCATCGTCCTCGGTGCTCATTTCGCCTCGTTTAAATTTAGCAAGCCCCTTCTCTACGGTTGATTTTCCTGGTGCAAAGTCGGAATAATGTTTATCAAGCCAAGCCTTGGCTTCAATAGTATTTTTTTTCGCCAAAAAGCAATGCTTTATTAACACACGAAATTCCTTTTTATCCATTTTTTCAAACTAACAAAAGTTGCTTCACTAAAAATGCTATAACTCACATACTAATAGTGCAACAGCTGTCAAATTTATACACGTGTCTTTTGAAAGTTAGGGCTAACTAACACTTATATGGATTTAATACTAGTAGCTCCGATTTAATAATACTAGCCCACCTGTTAGTACTCGCATAAATAAAGTTTTTTGATAAAAAAAATCTAATCTGTTTATTCATAAGAAAAGATATCTATTTATTCATTATATCATTCTATTTATTCATCATGAGATAATTACTTATTATTTAAGTAAAAAATTAAATTAATTAAATATTTACTTGCAACACTAACTTGTACTTCAATAACAAACAATTGAACAAACAAATTCAATGGGAGCGATGGCTTTGCATGGTTATTCAAGTAGAAAATTTAAATTTTACTAAACAATGTAATTTGTACTTAAAATAAAAAAAACAATAACATACATTTGAGCAAACAAATTCAATGCGAGCATTGGCTTTGCATGGTTTTAGAAAGTTTGGATAAATTTGGCTCTAATTTGTTGTATTAAGTTTAAACACGACGAAATTTTCTTTTGTTAGTTGGCTTCTTACTTTACTTTTAATTATATTCATGCAAGAGAACGCTTGCTCGTACGAATATGTCGATCCAAAGACAATCAGCACTCCAAATGTCAACTTCTTCACCTCACTGTAGCAATCTGGAAGACTATTCCGTACGTCGAATATAAGTGCCTCAACTCGCGGCATTTCTTTTAAAGTTGTCTACTTTTGTTGGGTTACGTACGTACATTTCTGGACCTCCAACTCTTCCAACTTGCTTTGCAAATCTGTAAATTTTCCACTCCACAATGTTTACTTTTTAAATCGATCAATTGCATTTCTAGAGATCCAGTATCAATTCCAAATGGCTCAATGTAGATTTTGTTACTATTTGTGTTGAGAGGATTTACTATGAAAACTAGAGTGGTTTTGTTGGTTTTGAATTGCTCACATCTATCAGCAAATTCATCTTTAATTTTTTTTATAACTGTGCTGAAGTACCTCGTGTCAACAGTTGCACTAGTTTTATCACGATATTGCTTTAGAAATTGAAAATGAAGTAATATAACGCTCTGAATATCTTCTGCCAAAAGAATTAATTTTTCTTCAAAACAAACCAATTATTTTACCAAAACATAATCTGGGTTTCCCTTTCCTTGCAGTTTTAGATTCAGCTAATTTAATTTCGCTGTGATATCCACCATAAAGTAAAATTTTTGCAACCATTTTCCGTTTTCTAACTGAGGGTGATTAATTCCTTTTTTATTTAGGAATGTATTTATTTCTTTTAAGCACAATGCAAAACGTTTCAACACCTTACCTTTGGAAAGCCATCGCACTTTATTGTGAAGAAGGAGGCCGGAATACCGAGTCGCCATTTCGTTTAAGAATTCTTTAAACTGACGATGGTAGAATGCTTTTGACAAGATGCTGTTAACAATCTTAATTACCAAATTCATGACCTCAACTATTTCAGCCGGAAATGTTTGGGCACATTTCGCTCCTTGGTGTATTATGCATTGAAACGTAAGAATTTCGTGGTTTATTTTGCTCTGAAGAATCGTTGTTGCCTCTTTATTTTTTCCTGTCATACCTCTGACTCCATCAGTTGCTATTGAAACGATTTTATTTAAATCGATCTTATTGTCTTCAAAGCATTTTTGCGCGGCATTCGCTATATCTTCCCGTCTAGTTTGTCCCGAGAGCGGTAGCAATCCTAGAAGTTCTTCTTTTGGACCTTGGGAAGACATATACCTGACAAAAAGGGCAACTTGTGCCATGTCTTTTATGTCGCAGGACTGATCTATAGCCAGTGATAAGGCAGAAGAAAGTTGAATATATTCCACCTGCAAATATGTTACATTTGAAGATATTTTAGCTATTCTATCTTGTACTGTTTTAGCGGATAGTGGCAAATCTTTGATTTTTTTCAAGATTTCTGGTTTGTTTTTGAAATTACGAAACAGTTCTTCAGATTCCTCGTTAATCGATTCAGAACGATTTTAAAATGTTTTTTTTTTTTTTTGATAAAATAAATAATATTTGCGGATGGAACTAAAGAGCCGCAGTTTCACATCCAAAGAGCCGCAGGTTGCCGACCCCTGGGTTAGACACTGGATTTTTCGTTTTGGTTTTAGCTGTCGGTGTTCGTATCGGGCTGAGCTCGAAAGCAAATTGTTCTTTTCTAAAATTGTGAGTTTGAATGCGTTTTAAAAGATTAAAAAAACTATGTCAGCCCTTTTAACAAAGTTGCTAAAAAGATCTTTGAACCTATCAGAAACATAAAGCGTATCTTTATATTGAATTATATTTAATAGAATATATGAAATTCTTAATTTTATGTTAGATGGAGAAAAAATAAATAATTCCCCCGTGAGTGGTTTCATTCACTCCATTTTGCTGAAGTGGTACCAGGCACATCTTGATTTCGATCCCCGATTCCTTTAAAATTCGAACGAAGAGCGGGGACGTGATGCATCGGAACTTTCTGTTGGCACTTCTTCAGTGGCTCGCCGAAAGAAAAAGGAACCCATTGCGTTTTAACGAGGAAATGTTTCCGATCGCTTTTCGTAATGATGGGACGAAAACTTACTTTTATTTATTTTTTCAATTCCTTCTATTAGCTCACACTCTCCCTATATATATATATCTTGTTCAAATTTTCAAACGTTCGTGAAATACTTTTTATTCATCCGCTCAAATTCAAATACATTTTTTTTAACTCGCAGTGGATGATACTGGATGTTAATACAGTTTTTTCAAATATTAATTCATTCATTAAATTTAATTCATTAATTTTAGTTTTTTTTTAGAGTTAAGTTGCATATATCTACTAATAGATGTCGCCAGATAAACTTAAAAAAATGAATGAAAATTATTTATAAACGAGTTTCTGCAATAGAGTGGAAAAAAAGTAGAAACTGACTAAAAATTTTTTTTTATATTACTTGTTTTCCCTTCAGTTTCGGTACCTAGATTTATATATCCTGGAGAATTCTTTTTATCGTAGCAAATAATAATTCACTGACTAGTGAATATGAAAACAAAATTATTCACCAGATACTTAGAAAAAAAAATATGACTTCAAGGAAACTGAATTATTTTGCTAAACAAAAAAAATCTGGTTGATAATTATTCACTGAAAAATCTCTGTTAGAAAATTGTATATCGTCAATAACATTTCCATTTCATTTTTTCAATTGCTTACGAGATGTTCTATTTTTAAAGCACCTATTGCAAAATTAAGATGGTCTGATTGCATCGGTTTTGTGTGTGTGTGTGATTTTTAGTTTAGCAATCAACTTCTAAACTATTTCATGCAAAGAATGTCTCGCAAGTTGTCAACTGATTCTTTTTTTATATCTCGTATCAAATTTGTTTATCGAGAGAGAAATAAATTAATTTTTTAATTATTGTAATTTAATAATTGTAATTTTTTTTTATAAATTATAATAAGTTTTGCTTCCTCCTTTTTTTAAAAAAAATGTTTGGATCCTCAAAAAGATACTTAACGTTATTTCAAGATTTATAACTTTGACTCTTTCTGATGTAAATCAAAGAAAGCATTGAAAAAAAAGAAATTAAAAAATACTTAATTTCTCTCCCATTTCCTTTTTTTTTTCAATTCCTTCTATTAGCTCACACTCTCCCTATCTATAACTTGTTCAAATTTTCAATCGTTCATAAAATACTTTTTTATTCATCCACTCAACTTCAAATGCATTCTTTTTTGAACTTGAAGTGGATGACACTGGATGTCAATACAGTTTTTTCAAATATTAATTCAGTAATTAAATTTAATTAATTTTTTTTTTTTAGATTTAAGTTGCATAAAGGACTTTCTGCAATAGAATGAAGAAAAAGTAGGACTTAAAATTTTTTTTTTTTTTTTTTGTTACTTGTTTTTTTTCAGTACTCGAGATAAATTTTAATGCTTATTTTTAAATTATTTTTATAGCTTGATTTGTTTGAAATAAATGGGCACTATTAGCATTTCACACATGCTTTTTGAACGATGCATTTCTGTATTCAATTTTACTTTAATGTTAGTCTAATGAATGCTTTTAAATTAAAAATGAACTTGTAAGTAAAACCGGTTGTTTTTAATGTTTAAAATTTCATGGTTAAGGAATTTTATTCGAACAAAAAATAATTTCCTAAATGTTTCAGGTCTTTCTGACTGATTTGAAAAAATAATTTCCTAAATGTTTTAGGTTTTTCTGACTGATTTGGAAAACATTAGCCTTAAAAATAAATCGAGTGCGACTACAAAAAAACAATTTTCAAAACATTGATATTGAGGTTATTACGTAGATATAAAGGAAAATGTATAGTTTGTTGATATTAGTTTATACGTGAGGTTGATACGTAAACATAAATTTGAAATAAAATCTTTATGGCACATTTTCCGTCAGTTTTTTTTAAAAAGTAAAGTGAATTACTTTGTTGTTCTTATAGTTTAAAAGTTCCATTTTATATACTTTTCGCTATACTTGTATTAAATATTTTGTTACGATACTTTATAAGTCTTAATTTTTGAACACCATTTAGAAATATTTATCGGGAATGTTGGCTGATTCCTCATAACTTTAAGAAGCCACTCATCACGGACTTCAACTGCCCTAGGAAGTTGACATCAGTTATTAGCAGACTCAGAACTAATCATTACAGAGGGATGAAGATTCTCCCAGACAAGACCATCCCCTGCAGAAATTGCCTCAACCCTTTCCTAACACTTAAACACATTCTAGTGTGCCCAGCACTCACTCCCCATGTTTTACAATTGGGTAGGGTGCCGATCGAGACCAACTTAAGAGAAGTCCTTTATAGTGAAGCGGCCGCTATCGTAAAGATTTTTTACTTGATCTGATTTTGATAATTATATTTTAAATCCATGGACACAACAACAACAACAGGAATGGTGGCTGTCCTGGGGGAAACTTCAGCAGACGGGCCCTAGGTTGTCGAGCAAAATAGGATGATGACGATGATTGAATGAACAATAGCAGAAACTATGACTCAAATGCATGTTCCGAATTAAAATAGATATTTTAAGCTCAATAAGTTCGAGGATGCGATTCTGTCTCTTGCATAGGAATGGCGGGGAGTGAAGAATATTTTTTGGTTTACTACTGTGTCCAAAAAGTAAGATCAGTTTTCAATTTAAATTTTCCAGGCATATGGCATCTCAATTTTTTTTTCTTTTTTAGGTTGCTGGCACTGGCGCTGCATATATATTATCCTTGACATCTGTGGGAAATTTAACGTCAAAATATTCATTAGTGTTTGACTTTGTAAGACGCTAAAATGGATTCCGGCGATTTTTGAAATGTCTGAATGAATTGAGCAAAGAACTTGTATTCAATTTTTTTATGCGGAAAAGCACAGAATGCTGCAGAAGGCAATCGGTGAGCATTCCTATATTGGAAAAAAATGTTTAGAAGTGGTATAAGCAGTTCAAAGAAGGCAGAGAACACGTTGGAAGACGAAAAAGCCTCTAGTCGACCACCAACCTCAACCGACGAAGCTCACGTCCAAAAAAATTAAAGATTTGGTGCTTGCAAACCGTCGATTTGCAATTAGAGACTTTGCTGCTGATGTTGGAATTTCAAAATTCCATTTTAAAAAATGTTTTGGGCCTCAAACGCGTCAAATCTTGATTGGTACCGAAAACACTGAATGCGGCAGCTCACACTGCATTGCATCCTTCGTGACTTTTACGCCAAAAATGAAACTCATATCGTTCCACAACCACCGTATTCACCTAATTTAATATCGCGTTACTTCTGGCTATTTCCTAAACTCAAAAGACCACTCCGGGGGACACCGTTTTGAGTCGATTGAAGAAACATTTCAAAAATCGCCAGAATCCGTTTTAGCATCTCACAAAACCAAGCGTAACTCAAGCACTAATGAATATTTTGACGTCAAATTTCACACAGACGTCAAGGTCAGTGCCAGCAACCTAAAAAATAAAAATAAAAAATTGAAATACCATATTCCCGGAAAATTTAAATTGAAAATAAGTCTTACTTTTTGGACACAGTAGCAGTACTCTTGGGCCTCGAAGCTGTGAGTTTTTCTTGGTCGCTGAAGCTCCTCACGCCTCGATCGCCGATCGAGGAACATCGTTTTACTCGAATTCTTCCGAGGGTAGTGTTGGCTGGGATGAAACAGTTGTCAACTAACTAGGACAGGATGCAGCTTTATTTCCAACATTCTGTAGAGCAATATTTAAATAGATTATACGTGGCAGGCTTAAATAGTAGATTATGCGTTTTCATTCAAAAGGACTTTTTCAAAAGTTCATTGTTCTGCTAAACCTTTTATTTTTAAAACCTTCATCATTTCAGCAAAGTGATGGGTTTGTTAAGAATCTACTTACATAAGTCCTTTTTTTTTTTTTTTTTTTTTTTTTTTTTTGTTCAAAAATACGACTTTGTTAAAAATTTGAATTAACATTTAATAAACGAGATACGAGTTTTGCAGTGTCATCTACGAAAAGATATCATTCTGATGAGTTTCGCACATTTTGTGAATGAACATTATTCTACATAATTTTTGGCAAGACAATTTATTATGTCAATTGGCGAATTCAATATTATCTGGTCAAATGAGGATTTCACTTGTAATGAAAATTATTTTGTTTTGAATTTAAGAAATTTACAACTTTTTAAATCAAAGTTTTTTTTGTTCAATACATTATTATTAAAAAAATTGTGTCGATGCTTTCCCATGTGGTATTAATGTATTCACTTCAAATTTTCAACTTGCTTTAGCGATAAATTGATTTGGTAAATTTTAAACTGCTGCCATCTTATAAATTTCGAAATCGTAGGGTAAGGTTTGCAAGCGAGATCGCTTGCAGTTCAAATGCTGAATTTCTGAAGAGTGAAGTTCCTTTCACTTATACATGAGCCATGGTACAGATTATGAAATATTTTTAATACTGAGAGAGCTAAGCATGCGCAAGACTCTCTAAACATGCTTGGTTCATATGAATTCTTGAAAATATTGATTTCTTTTGCAAAAACTAACGTCACGTAAGCTCGTAAGGTTAAAAAAATGCAATTGGTTTCTAGAAGCCTACATTCATTGTCAATGTTTGGCTATTAGTGTCGGTTAATTTGAATGTAAAATAATGAGGAAGTTGATGTCTTGTTAAAAATTCTCGTCGAGTTTTCGACTGGTAAGGAAATATTCGACTTGTAGAGGGCTAGATTCTTTCTAACTTTTTTTTAGTTAGAGAGGTAAAATACATATTTATTTGCAATTTAAAAATTATATTATTTACTACAATAAAAATATCAAAATAATTCCGAAACAACCTTAAAATTAAAAATATTAAGCATTAAAAAAAGTTTGTTTTGATTGTTTTCGCTTTAGACAATTCGATCGTTCTCTATCTATAAGGATTATCTAAGCGATAAAGAGCAGAAAATTATTTTTCTTCCGAGTTGCTATGTCATAGAATTGGTTATTCTATTTACTATATACTCATACATTGTTTTCTAGGAAACAATGACGCGCATTGTCGGCAAATCCTTAAAGTCGGTAACTTATTTTTCTTCGAGCTATAAAAGGTAATTAGTTTCAAATGATCGAGTTGTAAAATCAAACATTGCTAATGTTCGAGATACAGAGGTCCAATTTTTTTGTCGAGTTCCGGAGAGAAAATATATACCAAAATGGCTTGTGGGGATTGACTCATTATTTCGACTTATAGAGGGTTGAAATTTCGAGTCATGGAGGTTTCGGAGCTTGAAGGGAAGGGAACAAAAAAAGTTTTGGAGTTGTCGAGGTGTGATTTAAAGAGGTTCTACTGTATATTTAAAATTCATCTACTTGTGGGTTTTTGTTTGGTAAAATTGTCGACCTAGTTTGAGGAAGAATCTATGCAGTGGAGAATAAAAATTCAAAAGCAGGATTCGTATGCGAATAAACTGAAAGGTTCACACGACCTGTTCATCGGAGCGTGAAAAGTCCCGCAACCGCGAGATATCCGCATGAAATTCACGGTGGGAAACGGTAACAAAAGGCTGAAAAATATAAATGAAATGAAATATTCTAAACGTATTCGCACATAAAAGACAACTGGAATACTTCGCATAGCACTCAATGTGTATGAATTTTTTTTTTGATACTTTAAAAACGGATCTAAATTATAACTAAAGCATAACATTTCTTTTCTTCAGAAAAGACATTAATCCTGAAAAACTGATATTCATTAAAACTTTTTATGATTCAATAGAGGCACTATAAAATCTAGATACATTTTTTTATCGTTTAAAAAATTAAATATTTCAATTTCCGATTGAATGAACCTCTGCTTCGAATGGCATATAACTTTTTTTTAAAATAACATTTTAAGTTATGGAATAAAACGCTTACATAGTTCAGGTTGTTCTATTTTATTCAGATCTGTCTTAATGACTATCCTCCCCCCAAAAATAAGCTCTTTATAATATGAAAAATGATTTTATTCATATGATATTTATATTTCTTAGCTATTTGTATATTTGCTTTTCTTCAATAAATTATGCTGTGAAACATTGGAATGTAGAAGAAAAAAGGTTCACCATTTTATCTAGCTCTCCCTTAATGCTTCATTCAATACTTTATACAATAACAGCGCTAAAATCTGCAAAGAATTCAACCACGGAAAACGTCATCCAAAACTAGTATTATAAAAAAAAAAAATTTTAAAGTCAATTCCTACTTTTTTTCACTTTATTGCAGAAAGTCCTTTATAAATAATTTTAATTCATTTTTTCAAGTTTATCTGGCGCCGTTTATGGGTAGATATATGCAACTTAAATCTAAAAAAAACTAAAATTAATTAATTAAATTTAATGAATGAATTAACATTGGAAAAAACTGTATGAGCATCCAGTGTCATCTACTACAAGTTTCAAAAAAATGTATTTGAACTGGAGCGGATGAATAAAAAGTATTTTTTTATCGATTGAAAATGTGAACGATATATATATATGGAGAGTGTGAGCTAATAGAAGGGAATTGAAAAATAAAAGCCAAATAAAAAAAATAATAAACATGAGAGCAGGACATTAAAGTGGCTTTCGTCTAACCGTGAATTGTGTATCCTGTCACAAAATCTCTTTCCAATATGTGGCAAAATGTATGAAAGGAAATATTTCATGTTACTTTAAATACAGTCGTGTGTCGGGGGTTTTTAAGTCATTTCGTTCGAATCGTGGGATCAAAGATTGATAAGACTTCGACTTTCTCAATTGCATTTGCTTCTCAGCGGGCAACACTGTTTTGTCTATTAAGCGAATTTTTTCCATCTCGCTACATATGAAGAATGTCTGTCTGAATTCCCTGAAACTTTAAACATTGTAACATTTAAAAGTCCAACTTTTTTTCTTTGAATTTTTTTTTAAATGACACGTGGCCAAAAACTATGAAATAATTCGCATTAGTGATTTTTAAATGAATAAGACTTTTTTTTAGTGTTCAAGAAGAATAGCAAATGGAAAAGGGCATCCAATACACTCTTAATCAAAATGAGATTCATACTTTAATATACAGAAAAAAAAATTTCAGGCTGATAATTCCTAGTGTTAGTCATATTGATATTTCTCTCTTGGAAACGTTATCGCGTGCGCCTATTGCTTTTATTGAATAATTTGAGAGATTTTACATTTTTAAAATTCAATGGATAGAAAAATTTTTTAAATGCATGTCTTTCTTCTTTTTCTGATAATTTGATATGGAACTTAATTCAATGTTCTCATCTTACGTATTTTGATTTAAAAATATTCAGGTTATGGAAATTAAAAATCTTTTATTTTCTCTAACCGGGAAATATCTTCTTATAGTCAATAAAATAAGACTCGATTATTTTGGATTGCCTGTCAAAGCGTGAGGAAATAATTCATCCTTGTCGCTTCTGACCCTTTTGTTGATATGCATTGATGAATGATTCACTCATGGGGTGACCTTTCATTTCTGTTGTTTTCCATTCCTACGAATACTTTGATGTATATTCCTAGTCGTTAAGTTTAACCTACCCTTCTCGGACGATTACAGCAGCCTGATGGCCGAGTGGCTAGCGCTCTTTCTACCCTAGGCTTCTAGTTCAAATCCTAGTGCTGGCATCCATATTTGTGAGTGATTCGGAATCGCTGTAAAACTGTAGGTCTCTGCCGAATTAGCCGTCGTGCGCAAAAAATGACCGCAGAACCACGAACACAGAAGATTATAAACATGACATCCTGATGTTTCGTTCACGAAGTTCGTTCATAGTGGAACAGCAATAGAATAGAGCTTGTATCGTTCGCTACCAGCTTGGGACCAGCATAGCCGTCATGTGATCGTACACGTGACGTTACAATCGTCGTACAATCTCACGTGACTGTTACAATCGTCGCTGACAGGAGGGGCGCGATGCCATTCATTTTTGCAGAAGGAATTTCATTTTGCATTTTGCTGTGGAATAGATCGCACTCATTTACTAGAATGAGTTTTCGGCAAGCGTTTTAGGGTTTTGTAGTTTAATCATAGGCGTTGTTACTTGGCAATTTTTGGCCACAATCTTTACTGTTGGGGCAAAGGAAAAGGGTAAAATCTATCATACAACTATTTTTAAAAGAAATAATTAATTTTTTTGAGTTGTCAATAAATGTGCATTTAATTTTTCTAAATATTTGATATTTGTAAGTTACTAATAAATTTTGTGTGTGTGTTATCTCCGTTAAAAAGATTCAAAAATCAAGTATTCATGTATCTATGAATATTTGATTTTTGAATCTTTTTTGTAATGAATAATGTGAAATTTTTATTTTAGAGTTCAATTTCTGTGTGATTCTGAATTATCCTTAATTTATGGACATGGGTATATTTATTTTTCGTAAGCACATTGTAGTCGAATGACTTGAGAACAAGGATTTGTAGGAGTTCTGAGAATCGCTTCATAACCTATTTATGTTTTCTCAATAAATGTACGCAGGAAAGAGAAGCTCAGCGGCGATGCAGCACCCCATTGTAGTACGAAAAGGGCGGGAAATGTTAGTTTCCCCAACTTTCTGTTCTTTTAGAATGGTGCAGGGATGGGCAAACTACGGTCCGCTGGAAGCTTCTATCCGGCCCGCGAATAGAATTTTAATTTGCCGGTCAAACGCAAATTAAAAGAAATATATATTTATATGCTATATATCCATCTCCTTTTCTACTTTGATTAAATATTTTTTTTTTCTTTCTTTTTTTCAAAGGACTGATGATCTTTTTACTTTTTCTATTTTTGTTCTACAAAACATAAATCGACGTAAATACTAAACACAGACGGCTTTCAATTGGAAAGTGATAAAAGCGGAAGTTCTTTGTTAGTTATAACTGCCAAAGTTAGAGTTCTACAAATCATTATCGAAAGTAAGTTTCCCAAATTTAATATTTCACGCCCAAAAAAATCAGTGCTATGTTTGCTTCATCTTATATATATGAACAAGTGTTTTCAACTACGAACCTTAGAAAGAATTATTTCAGAAGTAGATTGACAGATGAGCGTTTAACCTCGTTCCTTTGAATCAGTACATCTCACTTCGAACCTCACTATAAAGAACTTTTAAAAATGAAATCGCAATTTCATTCATCTCATTAACATATTTAAATTGCAATACTTGTCTATTGTTTTTAAAGTTTTAGAAAAATTTATCTTGGCCCGCTAAACTTTTTTTTCTTTTTTTTTCGATTTTTGCCCAGCGACCGAAAAGGTTTGCCCATCCCTGGAATAGGGAGACGCGCTCTGTTTTATTGCTGTTCTTGGGTCTCAATAAATGCTCCATGTTAAAAACGCGATCCCGTCCCCCAGTGCTCTTCGTTCACTTTCACGACTCCACCTCCCATCTTGGAAGAAAAGATTTCGTGGCTTAACGAAAACTGCATCCATCTAAATTGCCTCATTTTCTGCGCTGCCCCCAGACGACAAAGGGGGTGGGGGAAGGGGTGCTGCGTGAGATCACGCACAGCTGACGGTGGGTGACCCGCATTTCTGCGCTTCTTATGAAATTCAAAACATGCGCGTCCGTTTTCTCTGCTATTTAGTTCGCATCGTGCGAATTAACGCATCTTAAGACTTCTTGGATTGCACGCCGGTTTCTGGGCCTTTTCACTATAGGTTACTGATGAGATGGAACATTTTGATTGCTGTGAAAAAGTTCCACTTTTAAGTTTCGATTGCTTTTAGAAGCAGCTTTTGTATTTGCGAGGGGAATTTATATGAAATGAGCCTCATAACATTCTTCTTTCGGATGCCATCACAGACAGGAAGACAGATTTCACAGCAGACCGGGCGTTTGGAGCGAAAGGCCCGATGCACTCGCACTCACAAGACGGAAATTAGAAAAGAGGTTTATCCCGGCCTGTTCTTCTAAATGGCAACTGTACGTTTTTGTATGTCTCCCCTGCGATAAAAACTAGAAAAATGTTCGAAATTCAATTAAAAATTCAGACATTTTAACTTAGTTCCATGTTGTTTCTGATATCCTTCAATAAAAATGTTTGAAAAAAGAAAAAACGAAATATAATGTCTTATTGGCGAACTTAATGTATATTAGTGAGTCATGTATTATGTATACATTAAATTATAAATATTTTTATATATATATATTGTAACAATCATGTATAATTCGATAGAGGGATCGATAATTATGACTGACATAGAACAACATTTGTATATTAATAACTTGCAATATGATTCTTTGAATGCACGCTCATGTCTTGCGGAGTGTCCAATTAAAAATTGCCATCATCCATTTACATTATCTAACTCTTGCCCATGAATGAGGAGCTCATCTCGTCATTCTTTTCAAATTCATATATATGTAATATTCGTCAATTAATTGGTATTGTTATTTAAAGCATTTAAATGATGACTCAACTGTTCATAATTGGAACGAACAGATAAAAAAAATAATTTTTGTCTGTCTTAAAATTTAATTGAATTGACTTCATGGTATCTTACATAAACAGATTAAGATAGTTCCTTAATATAAATTTTCATAATAATTAAATCTAAATGCATTCTTCAGTGGGTTGGGATTCTAATTAAGTTGTTTATTGTTTTCACTCAATTCATTGTCTAATTCTTTTATTTTTTTAAAAATTTACTCATTAATATCTAATACAAAATTCATTTATTTAGATATTATCCGAATAATATAGATATTATTATCAACTTGTTATAGATATTATCACATGAATTCACTTTTTCGTTCTTTTAAATGTAATTATATATATCGTACAATTAAATATCTGAATTATAAATACACAATGTCTATTTAAAAACAATGTTCTTTCCGTTTGAACCAGAAATAGTTCTTTTCTTGGGAAGTCGATCTCCGCTTCACTATCGGAATTGCCCTAATTACTTGTCTCGGGAACGCTTCGCTAACCTCATTTCCTCCTAATTAAATCCAGAGGACACTGGGCACAACAATCAATTATTTTTGCTACGCAAGTTTTTTTAAGTGTAAGGATTTTTTTTTATATACGAGGGACGCTTTCCATGCAAGCTTGAGTTTGCTCGATGATTAGAATGGGCTTTTGACGTCGATTGATTCAGCAGCATTATATAAAGAACAAGTAATATAAAAAAAAAATTTGTTAAGTCAATTCCTACTTTTTTTTTCATTCTATTGCAGAAAGCCCTTTATAAATAATTGTCATTCTTTTTTTGAAGTTTAGCTGGAGCCATCTATTGGTAGATGTATGTAGCTTAAATCTTAAAAAAAAACTAAAATTAATTAAATTTAATTGATGAGTTAATATTTGAAAAAACTGTATTAACATCCAGTGTCATCCACTTCAAGTTGAAAAAAAATGCATTTGAACTCGAGTGGATGAATAAAAAGTATTTTATGAACGATTGAAAATTTGAACAAGATATATATAGGAAGAGTGTGAGCTAATAGAAGGAATTGAAAAAAAATACAGAAGAAGCTTAGTTTGTTAAAAAAAACCTACCTTTGTTTCCTAGTACATCATCTTTAACCTGACCATAGATTTTTGAAAGTGTGTATGACGATTGACAAAGAGGCGCACTTAAAGTGAAACGGCAATCACTGCAATAGCAAATTAAAAAAAATAATAATAAACAAGTGATTAATAAGATATTAATACAAGATTAAAAATTTCTGTCAGGAAATTCGGCAAGAAACAGAAAATATAGTTGCCATACTCTGAAAGGAGCTTTATCAGTGAAGGCTACTATTTTGACATTTTAATGCATTTTAATTCTATCACTAGATGTCTGTATCTAAATAAAATATATTTGATGCATTGAGGAATGTATTTCCCTACCTTGTGGAATAGAATGAAAACGAATAACAATTTGGTTTGAGTCTGGTTCATTTTAAGATGTTATGTATACACATGTATAAACCAGCACAATTAACACACTTTATAATGTCCTAAGAGTGTTTATTCCTTGATAAACTATCTTCAGAATGTTGTAACTACTTCCTCGTATGTTTTACGTATTTCTCCTATTTTTGTATAAGTATATATTTTCGCTTTTTGGTTTCGCCTCTGAAGTTTTTACCCTTTAATTTATGTTTAATGATTTTACGTTTTGTCTACTCGTTTGTTGTTCGGATGCTGAACACACACACACACACACACACACTCACACACACACAGACACATACACATTACACACACACACACACATACATACATACATACATACGTACATACATACATACATACATACACACATACACACACACATACACACACACATACACACACACATACACACGCGCACACAACATGCACACACACACACACACACATACACACGCTCGCGCGCGCGCGCGCAGAGAGAGAGAGATTCAATATGGCATTGGGTCATTCTGACCGAGGCACTGGAACGACAAATGTGCAACAGATTCAGCATCCCTTGCAATGTGATTCTTTGAATGCACACTCATGTCTTGCGGAGTGTCCAATTAAAAATTGCCATCATCCATTTACATTATCTACCTCTTGCCCATGAATGAGGAGCTCATCTCGTCGAAAAATGGAAGAATGCTCATTAGCTACGTCGACATCAAATCAGTTGTTGGTCATTGCTGGCGGTTGAAACATACCTTTCGCGTGCCAACAACAGACAGCGGACGTCCGTCTGCTGAAGGCAGGAATCTCTCCCTCGGATTATCTTGATGGCAAACAGTTGCGTGTTTGCTACAGCTTGCAGTTTGCTTTACAGTTGCTCAGATTACATCTTAGTGGCAAACAGTTGCGCACACTCTGGAGCCTGGCTTCAGAGTAAGATAGTTGAGAATATCGGATGCTGTTGGCTGCAATATTTACACTCGATTATTTGAATAGGGGCCGAATGAATAATGCGCTAATTAGTAATACAAATCGTGACTGCTAACTTTTTTTTAAAGCTTTTTGAATTTCAAACAGTTGTAGTTGTTTGTCGAATCCGAGCAGTTGTCCTTTTGCATTACACTTTGATATTTTTATTGGTTTCTTTTTTAAAAAAAATAGCACTTTTAATTTTATTTCATATTTAAATTTCGTTTTGAAAGAATGCATGCGCTAGTATTGGTAAATTGGCACTTTTGAGTCCTGCAAGAATAGTTAAAAAAATTAATACAAAGATTAATAGATAAACATACTACATTCAAATGAAACGAAACATCGTACAATGAATAACATGCTGCACGTTGCTTAACTGTCACACACTTAATGTTTCATTTCAGCTTTCGCGGAATTAGTCCCAGCAAAATCCGTCGCACGTTAAAACAAATTATATGTGCCAAGAAATGAACAGGCTTGTGAATGTCGCATTCACTTGCCTGTTCCGCATGGCCGCGAACCGCACACACTAGATACCTGGAACCAATACCTAAAACCTAAATACCTACAACCAATAAAACTGAACATTACGCTACCTATAATCCCATATAAAGACCTCAACGCAAAAAAACAGAAAAGAATTGACGAGGAAACAATAGTACAACAAAAGCCACAATAGTATTCATTGCGCGCAAATTGTTTAACAAAACCATCCTAGCAGTCACAACACAAAACCTCATATTCCGACCGCTCAGAAGGACCTCATATCCATACCTCACATACAAACAAAAAAATCTTCAACATCAAATATTTATACAAGTTCAAATATGTATACAAAATATACAATACAAGCGTGTGAAAGACGTTGTATCGAAAATCAAAGCCGAAAAGAAATTAATTATCTGGATCCAAGTCAGACACATCTAGCGATGTATACCGAGAACATGGAGTAGACAGAATAACCTTCTGCTTAGAGACGGTGTATAGGACTGAAGAGAAACAATTTGGCAGTGTATCTTTTTTCACATAGCAAAAATCGTCACGTGATATATAATAAAATAGTTTATTTGCTTTTTATTTAATTATATTAAATTTAGTAATTGGCTCGATTCTTTTTTTAATTACCGATGTACCAATGATGAGTCAAACCGTCGGATCGATATTTTAATATTCATGCTTACAATTGTTTGTTCAAAAATATGTGTTGATCCAAATAGGCGTACCCGTTTTATTTAGCGACAAACCCATCTGCTTCGTCGAGCGCCATTTTAAATTGGTGCATGCGTTTCGGCAATGAATATCGTAACAGTAAAAGAATACATTGCTAAGGTTTTTGCATCCCTGATAGCACATTATTGGCAAGGAATCTGATTTTCTACCCTGCAATAAAATAAAAAACATGGAATGAAAAATATTTTCTGAAATTGAAATGTTCAATTTTTTATTTTATTTAAATGAAGCTGGATCTCGTTTCCTGCTTTAGTTCTAAATCAAAATCTGAAAATCTTCCGAAAAAAAATTGCTTTTTATATTTATGAAGTAAAATGAACACTTGGTGCCATATGAGGCCGCCGCGGTCTTGGCTGTAGACGAAATGATAATTAGATCCAAGACCTTTGGTATTTCTATTTAGCTCCAGGAGTAGTATTATTATGGGGAAAAAAATCCTGACATCAGATTCATAGAGCTGACAGTTAAGTTACTCTAACTTGCAGTATAGTTCCTGAAACCGTGGAAACGTCAGAGCATTACCAGCACAATGAGTTCTTTTTCTGAAACGCGATTTTAAGTTTCGATGAAAGACTCGCAAAACGAGACGAATGTTAAAAACCAAGTCGAAAGCTCGGATTCCTCTGGGAACCACAATAGGTTTGGGTCAGTGCTGAGTTGTCGCCGCGCTGCACTTCCGTCTCTTTAAGGTACAGTGGTTTCTCCGAATATCTTGCGCACTGGTTCGTGAGTGCTAACGACCTCCCACGTAACACACGTTTTATGCGATGCGAATGAAAGAAGAAAAAAATTGATGTATTTAAAAAGCAATTAATTCTTCACGACAAGTTGTTTTGACAGACTTTAAAACTGATAAAAGCTAGATGGATGGATTGTTTTGAATTTCAAAAGTGTTCCAAATGAGACACATCTGCTTGCAATCAGCTGCATCGGTTCGATCCATCTGGACAACAGGTGTCCAGAAGATCCTTGAAAATCCGTAAATTTGAATTAGGGGATGTCAGTGAACCTCAATTCGAAAAATCTAAACAATTGGAATTCATTATGACCTACATTGAAACAATTTTCTTCCGAGATATATAGCTATACTATTCCCATTAACATGTTTTAATAGGAAAATAGGAGATGTCCTGTATTTTACTTTTATTGATATTTAAATATTATTTAATCTTTTGTAGTGTTTGTTTACTTTAATAGTATTCAAAAATCGAGTCGATTTGTTTTTTGGAAAAAAACTTTTCTTTGGTTTCTTGACAAAGTATTAGTTCATTTTTTAAATGAAGTAGAATGAAAGGAGCATATATGTGCTACTACGTTTAAACTTTTTTTTGCTCTGTTTTTCAGTATTGATTTACTTTGAATTTTAGTTTATACATTAAAAACAAGTAATAAAAAAATTTTTTTTGATGTCAATTCTTACTTTTTTTTTCACTAAAATGCAGAAAGTCCTTTATAAATAATTTTCATTCATTTCTTTAAGTTTATCTGACGGCATCTATTGGTAGATGAATGCAACTTAAATCTAAAAAAAAATTAAAATTAATTAATTGAATTGAATTACTGAATAAATATTTGAAAAAATTGCATTAACATCAAGTGTCATTCACTACAAGTTCAAAAAAAATATTTTATGAACGATTGAAAATTTGAGCAAGATATATATAGGGAGAGTGTAAGCTAATAGAAGGAATTGAAAAAAAAAAGAGCCTTAGTATTGACAAAATGGTATATCTATAAAAAAAAATCGATCCCAGAGGTGAGGTGAAAAACTATTAAAGTTTTCTTTTCTTGAAAGTTCTGAGGAATTCTTGAAAACCTAAATGGAGCACATTCATACAAAAAGAGTGTCGGCACGATACGGGATCGTCCTGCAAATTTTCTCGCTGACAACAAAATTGAATTTCAAATGTTTCATAAAGTGACATTATTTCTGAAAGACTGTGCTGATTTGCATTTCTGATTTTATAATTAAACATTACTGATTTTACACCGATTAAGCAGATTTTTATTTTATGTAACAAAAATGTGTAATTAATGTAAGATATTTCATCTATCGAATGCCACTTAATATTCTCAACTTTCTTATTCGAAGTATTCGAAAATCCTTCGATCAAGTCAAATTGAACTTGAAGGGCAGTGAATAGAGTGAAAAATATTCAATTATTTTATTGTGTTGGGTTTAAAATAGTAGACATACGGGTCGTAAAGTTTCGTTTTCATCGGACTTTTATTAAAGATATATTTAGGCTTTAATCACTTTAAATAAATCTCATCAAAAAAGATCATTTTTAGAAGACGATAAAAATCACTTTTTGTGTAACCTAAGGTATTTCATGGGTTTATTGCTGATGTAAAAAGATTAAATTAAATATTTTCGCATTAGAAAAACATCTAGTAAAAAAAATTATCATTAAATTTCTGAATTATTTAAAACTTGAAAAATTAAATGGCAAAATAAATTTTAAGAGATGAATCGTCAGATGAATTCATTTATTGCAGCTGTTATTGTGTTAAAACTTGGAGTTGTGTTCATTCTTAACTAGAAAAATGATTTTTTATTCTGTATTTGGTTTTAGAACAAATGTTTTTAAATATATTCTGTAGATTGATTTAAAAGTTTTTTTAAGAGTGCAGAAAATCTGTAAATCCTAATTTTTGTTTAAATCGTGATTTTGAAATTTATTAAAGAATGAAAGCCGTCTGTGCTGTTTTAATATAAAATTAAATGCTGTTATTTATAATTTTTCAATTTAATGCTCTAATTTCCGGCGGAAGGCCTGGTGGCCAAGTGGCTAGCGCTGTGGCCTTTGGTAATTAACTTTGGCCAGGTTCGAATCCTGACGGAGGCATGGATGTTTGTAAGTGCTTCGGAATCCACGTTAAACTGTAGGTCACGGTCTGTTTAGCCTAAATTGTGCACAAGATGACCGTAGAGCGACAAGTCAAACCAAACCAAACCGGCGGAAGCATTTCGGGAATTAAAGCGAATCTAATTTTTTTTTTTATGTGCATGCTTTTAAATTTGAAGTATTCGTTTCAATCTTACGTTGCAAGCAAATTTGTATTTTCGTGTTGTACTTATTCCAGTCATCACTAAGACAGAAAGAAAAAAAAAGAATCCTATGGATTGTTCCGACTGAATAAATACTTACGACGCGTAACGGCATTCAGATATGACTTGTAATTCGTCGAGTATTAACACTCCATTACATAAAAAGGAAAACACCATTCTTAGTCATACAAGATCGATTGCCATTGATCCTCGCCTGAGTCTTGAACTGGAATCACTTCTCCAACATCGGGTCGGCGGTTTCACGACCGAATCGGAGTAGGTTGCAGAGCGATCCAACTTCAAAGCTCTTGAACTTATTACTTTAGCAATTTTTGCTGCTCACAAAAGCATTGAAATCGCTTTTGTTATTTCTTCTTTCTGCCAAAAAAGTTTAAATCGGGAAATAAATTATATAAATAAATGTCAAATTTATTGTGAAATTGATTTCAAAAACGCGAGTGAAGAATATTCGGTACTTCTCAACAATACGGCTGCCTGTCTTATCTCCATTAGGATAGTCTTACACACGAGCCGTTTTTTTTATTATTATTTTTTTTAAGTGATGTAAAAATGGATGCAATAGGCTGTGAGCTTTTTATCTATAATTTCCCCCAAAAAAAAAAAAAAAAAAAATTCTTCGAAATTTTCATCATTTTGTCAATATAAATGTATGTTGTTAATGAAATTACAAACGTAAGTACTTTGAAAGTGGTGCAAGTCCACTTTTAGCAAAGATATAATATTTTGTTCAAAAAATTATGTTACGTAATTTCTCATCTTCATCAAAGAAGGACTAGCTAGAGTTGAAAATTCTATGAGATGTGTGTTGTGTTTGCTCATTCAATTTGAAGTAAATGAATACGATTACTTCTAAAATGACTAATTGTTAATTTTATAAAATTGTGCATTTTATATTGTATAATATGGGTGTGGTTCAATTGAAATACTATACTTAACATTTCATAAATTTGTGATTTTCGCATTCTGTTAAATCTGAAAGTGGTGCAAGTCCATTTAAGGTCACCAAAAGTATAATTTCTTTTAACTAATGCCTTAAAAACGATCACATAAATTAATTTACAGTGGAACCTCTTCAAGTCGAACCTCGAAAAATCGAAAACCCTCCACAGCTCGAAATTTTTTTTTATTCCCTTCCCTTCAAGCCCCAAAACCTCCATGACTCGAAATTTCAACCCTTTATAAGTCGAAATAATGAGTCCATCCCCACAAGCCATTTTGGTATATACTTTCCCTCCGTAACTCGAAAAAAAAAAATTGGACCTCTGTATCTCGAACCTTAGCAATGTTTGATTTTACAATCTTTACAACTCGATCATTTGAAACTAATTACCTCTATAGCTCGAAGAAAAATAAGTTACCGACTTTAAGGATTTGCCGACAATGCACGTCATTGTTTCTTAAAAAACATTGTATGAATTTACAGTAAATAGAATAACAAATTATATGAAATATTCTTATTATAATTCGTATTCTTATTATTGCTATTGATTTCATTTGAACTCTAGCGATAGATAGAGAACGACCGAATTGTCTAAAGCAAATAAATAACTGACTTTTTTATAACATAATATTTTTAATTTTAAGGTTGTTATTTATTATTTTGATTTTTTATTGTAGTACATAATATAACTTTTAAGTTGCAAATAAAGATGTTTATGACCTCTGTAACTTGAATTTTTATTTATTTCACCTAACTCAAAATAAGTCAGAAAGAATTTAAACCTCTACAAGTCGAATATTTCCTTACAAAATCCGCGCTAGTCGAAATCCTCCATAAGTCGAAAACTCTATAACTCGAATTATTTGGCGTCTCCCTTGAAGTTCGACTTAAAGTTGTTCTACTGTAATATTTAAAAGACGTGAAATGAACGTATTAACATATACCCATGTTTTTGAAACCATTCAAATACAAACCCTTAAATTTCTCCAAATATTATAAAATGAACGGACTTACAAGAAAATGGCTCATATATATAAATTTCGTCCTATAAATAAAATATATAAAATAAACAGATAAAATCCTAAATACTAAATTGGAAAAAAAGATAATAAATAATTATATAATAAACAAATAACGAACAGAACTTTCCAACATTTCATTACATGTTTCGTGGAGTTTGATCTCAGCAAAACTGTGTCCTACGTTAGAAAAAAATTGTGACTTTTTTTTTCGTTGATTATAATTAACATTTTTACGTCTCCATGCATTGTTTCTGTGTAAGTGCTTAATTAAAATAAATGACGTTGATCCATGTTGGAAGAAAACCGTTCTTCTGTGGGGGGGACTCACACCCTCCAGGCCAAAGTAGACGAAGAGCTGTAATTAAAGCGAGGGCGCTTTCCTCATGAATATTCACGCATTTTTTTTTCCATCCCCGTTCGTTGTTTACCGGGGCATATTTCCAGCTGAGAGGAACCGGAAATGCCGATTTGCACACGCTTCCTCCCGCGTCGTAGTACCTCGTATTCTTTGGGATGGTGCGCTGTGTGTGTGATGTCTGTCAAATGGGTGCTGTAAGCTGACACGTAAGTTGTCTTTCAGTTTTCTCATGAATAACTTGGCATGGCTTTAATAAACGCGCGATTTTGCTTCCTGGAGAAAAAATAACGTAAAAATTAATAGAATGTGAAAGTCATAAACAGGAAAGTCGAAATACTGAGATTTCATGAAAAGCATTTCCATCTAATGGCAACTGGCGTGCCGATTATGGAGTACCAACAGGGGGGCATACCCCTTAAACCTCCTCATCTTAATTCATAGATATGTTTAGAATTATAATTGGCTTCTTTAAGGTTAGTAACAAAAAATACAAGATAAAGTTTCTAAAATTCAATTATTGTGTGTGATGTCTGTCAAATTGCTGTTGTAAGCTGACACGTAAGTTGTCTTTCAGTTTTCTCATCAATAATTCGGCATGGCTTTAAAAACGTGCGATTTTTCGTTCCTAGAGAAAAGCAAGTAATATAAAAAAAAAAAAAAAAAAAAAAATTTAAGTCAATTCCTACTTTTTTTTCACTCTACTGCAGAAAGTCCTTTATAAATAATTTTCATTCATTTTTTCAATTCCTGCTATTAGTTCACATTCTCCCTATGTATATCTTGTTCAAATGTTCAATCGTTAATAAAATGCTTTTTATTCATCCACTCAAGTTCAAATACATTTTTCATTTGGAACTTGTAGTGAATGACACTGGATGTTACAGTTTTTTTCAAATATTAATTCAGTAATTAAATTTAATTAATTAATTATAGTTTTTTTAGATTTAAGTTGCATGTATCTAATAATAGATGGCGCAATAAAGTGAAAAAAAATTGAAATTGACTTAAAATTTATTTTTTTGATATTATTTGTTTAAGTTTATCTGGCGCCATCTATTGGTAGATATATGCAACTTAAACCTTAAAAAAAACTAAAATGAATGAATTAAATTTAATGAATGAATTAATATTTGAAAAAAACTGAATTAACATCCAGTGTCATCCACTACAAGTTAAAAAAAATGTATTTTAATTTTAGTGGATGAATAAAAAGTATTTTATGAACGATTGAAAATTTGAACAAGATATAACTATATAGGGAGAGTGTGAGCTAATAGAAGAAATTGAATAACGTAAAAATTAATAGAATGTGGAAGTCATAAACAGGAAAGTTGAAATGCTGCGATTTCATGAAAAGCCTTTCCATATCCGCTTACATATTTCACTTAGACTTTTATCTAGGGTTGTTGGCTTGATGGCTATTTAATTATCGAATATTTAAAAAAATTTCCGTGTTGTGATTTCTGTAATACTTTCGTTTGGTTTTATTTCATTTTTTTATACGATGCGAATGAGGGATTTATTCCAGATATGAATGCTCTAAATTCTTATAA
The DNA here is from genome assembly GCA_021605075.1 of Caerostris darwini. NCBI lineage: Eukaryota > Metazoa > Arthropoda > Arachnida > Araneae > Araneidae > Caerostris > Caerostris darwini. The sequence goes on from BPLQ01007064.1 coordinate 719,636, forward strand.
ATATAAAATAATGAGCAATATACCGATCCTTTATGTCCAAAATTTATTAGGAATTTAAACTTTAGGGATCGCCTTGATTAGTTTTTCTCAACAAAACTTTGCCTCATAAAATGCCTTGTTATTTATTGTTGTCGAGCAAACAGAGGAGCACTTCTAGTAGTGTATTATTGCAAATTAGAAAACATTGAATAAAATATATTTCTCATTTTATATTGTATATTTTTCGCTAGACAAGAACCGGAACATGTTCGATGAAAAGGGAAAACAGGTCGGAATTTTATTCCCCTCCTCTGTTTTTCAATTCCTTCTATTAGCTCACATTCTCCTTATATATATCTTGTTCACATTTTCAATCGTTCATAAAATACTTTTTATTCATCCACTCGAGTTCAGATAAAATTTTTTTTTTTGAACTTGTAGTGGATGTGAATACAGTTTTTTCAAATATTAATTCAGTAATTGAATTTAATTAATTAATTTTAGTTTTTTTTTTTAGATTTAAATTTCATATATCTAGCAATAGATGACGCCAGATAAACTTAAACCAATTAAACTTAACTAGAATGAAAATTATTTATAAAGGACTTTCTGTAATAGAGTGAAAAAAAGTAGGAATTGACTTTAAATTTTTTTTATATTACTTGTTTTAATAGCAAAATAAAAAAAATATATTCTTAAAAAAGGGTTTTTAATAATATTAGTATTTAAAAAAATCATCTTTACGTCATCTGCAATCATGTTCAAGCTATGTTATGTAGCAGAACAGGCTTTGATAAGGATTATTTACATTTTTTAACCAATGTCTCATTTGTTTGCTTCCTCGCTATGTCAGTTTTTTTAACATCTCTAAAAATAATAATATACTTAATGTAAAATATTTACAAGAGAAATACTATTTTTATTAAAATAACTTAAGTTATTGATAACTTATTTATTTATTTGATTGACTGTGAATGGTAATTGTATTTCTGAAAAATGTGCTTGTTATATATTGCACTATTTCAGTGTATCCATAATTTAATGCGAACTAAAATATATATTTATATATCGATCTCCTTTTTTCAATTGAATTTTTGTGCATATGGTGGATTAAGCCTATTTATGAAGAGTTCATATGAAATATGAAAAAAATCATTGTTTCGTTTTTAAATGTATTTCTTCATTATAATTTGTAATTTTATTCTTCTTTTATTATTATTATTATTATTTATTTATTTGACCAAGAAACAGACATCATATACTACTACCAGATAGTCTTCATGTTTTTAACTTGAGGCATTTTTTACTGTTTTTTATTTTATACATTTTTCTATTTTATTTAAAAAAATATTTTTGTTCTGTCATTAAATTTATATTTTAATGAATTAATTATGCTTAATGAATGCAAGTTGCGATCGTTTAACGTTCTGAATCTTTTGTAAAACAATCAGGTTAATTGAAATAAAAAAACAAGTAATAAAAAAAAAAAATTATTTTTTAAAGTCAATTC